>AP027104.1:44316201-44916201 GCA_028142955.1 Pinctada fucata | reverse complement strand
GCTGGAGGGTATTTTAAAGAGTCAAAGTTGACGATTAAAACATAATATATACGGTATATAGCACAATTGCATTTTAGGCAGGGTTCATTTAATATTCGGGGGTGGGGGGCTTGGGGTTTTTTTTTTCGAAAAAAAATAATTTTGCTCTGACTTTTGATGAAAAAAATAAATTTGCTTACAAGTAATCTGAATTTGAAGAATAGCCATAAAATTCGCTAAAAATTCCTGTAAATTGTTCGGCTCGCTTCGCTCGCCGCAGTTATTATTTTTTATAAAAAAAATTTGGCTTGCTTCGCTCGCCATAGTTTTCTTCTGTAATGGCAAGTTCATATTTGAAAATATCAAAAGAATGCATGTGACTGAAACAATTAAAATGCTTAAATAAATTATTACTATAATTTATTACTATTAATAGATACCTGTATCACCATAGTTTCTAATTTTATATACAAGCTTGGAAGGAGAATTTAAATAACTTTTTAAATATTTTTCATTTCTACATGTAAAAACTTGCATCAGGCCCTCTTACATGTTACATGACCTTATATACATTTTGTTCACTGAAAATTATATATCGCATATTGTAAAAATCTTTCATCTCTCTCAGTTTAGAAGTGAACACAAGTTTTACATAAAAATAATGTTTGGAGTAATTTAAGTAAAAATAAAAAAATTCTATTGAAAAAACACAAACATTCTTAATATTCAGATCAATTTTTATAAAAAAAATTCCTTGCTCCAAGTTTGCGAGAAAAAAATAATTTTGCCCCGGTCCGGGGCGAAAAAAATAATCATGCTCTCACAAAAAACCCAAGCGCCCCCCCCCTCCCCCCACCAGAATATCTAATGGACCGTGCCATAAAGGAGAGTGATTGGGATGAATAACCTCGTCACAAATTTTATCAGAAAAATGAGAACAATTAAAAACTGGGGGGCACATTTCGTTTGAAAAAGGATAAGATTTTTTTTCCTGAAATGTGCCCCCACCCAGTTTTATGATCTTATTACGGTGTCATAGCGTGGTTTTCTATCACCTCCCTTTTATTCCTCTTAAATACATGAATGGCATTTGACATTTACTTTTTTTAATTGTCAACTTTAACTCTTTCAAGAAACCCTCTCGGCACTAGTTACAAATGTAGAACTCTTGGATTAAGGCAATATTACATGCTGATCTTGTCTTGAAATATTCGGTTTCGGCGATTTTTCCTCTTTTTCTCATTTTCTTTAAGTTTTATGTTTTGTTTCGTTTCGTTTCGATCTGTTTCGTTTCGTTTCGATCTGTTTCGTTTTGTTTCGTTTCGTTTCGATCTGTTTCGTTTCGTTTCGATTTGTTTCGTTTCGTTTCGATTTGTTTCGTTTCGTTTCGATTTGTTTCGTTTCGTTTCGTTTTTGTTTCGTTTCGCACTTTACAGGTACCCCAAAATATTCACTAGAACATCATACAAACAATCGTAACAGACGTACAGAAACAAAACATTTATGACAAACATAAAAGGAAGGAGACAAATGTGCACCCGGCGCCGACTTTGAACGGCCATCTGCTTTTGGCAAATGGTGTGGCTATCCGGATTACGTGCACAAAACCCTCCCACTTATCCGGATACACAAACAAGATTGTTTAAAAACGCAGAGGCCTCTTGTAATAGATTCTTCGTTGTTTTAGAAGACATAATGGTATTCGGATGAGCAGTAGGGTCATATGCACGTAATCTGGATAATCACTCCGTTCGTTATTGCATGACGGATAGCCGTCTAAAGTCGATACCTGATGCACTTAATCTCCCGATTTTATGTATTGTCCACCGTGTTTCATGTTTAGTTGTATCAGCTTTGATTGTTTGGTAGTTCGTTGTTGGTATTGTTTTGTATCTTGGTTGTCCTATATTGTTTGTTAAAGTTATTTACCTGTTTTTATACATACAAAGTTAAACCCGTGTTTGTATATTTGAAATCTTGTTGTACTCTATTGTTTGTTAAAGTTATTTACCTGTTTTCATACATGTAAATACGTGTTTGTGTATTTGAAATCTTGATGATAAAAAAGAAATAGTTACTATCTGGATTGCGATTGAATGGCTGTCAACATCACCAAACAGGGCATCTTAACCTTGTGGTCATTTAATAGTGAGGATGTTATTTTACACTACAATTGTGCGTTTTTCCATACCATTTGGTAGCCGGAAAAGTTGGATGGTTGTGCGCAGGTAATCTGGATAACTGAACGAACCCTTTGCTACTTGTTTAGCAGATGGTCGTCCCCGGTCAGCACCGGTTACCCAATGGTTTCGTCGGTTTATGTGTAGACTTTTATGTTTAGTGTTTCTATGTCGTATGTCTCTTTTTCATCTTTTGATGAGCTCGTCTTCTCTGTTTCGCACCTGGTATTTTGCCGTTGCTACTGCAACCGGGTCTGGTTGGATATCCCTCCCTTCTCTTATGTGTGAATCAATATGTACATGGAAACAATCACCGAATTCAACAAGTTTTCATGGAACAGTTGTGATGGGTGTTGCATTTTAACATGAGACGCTGACTCTCCCCAGACATCTGGTCATACTCGGTATATTGCTTATTCCGTTCCCCAGAATACAGAGTACAAGGAGTCATCTTGGACATTTCTACTTTAAGTTTATTTCAAGCAGTTAGATCAGATCAATCAGAGGAGAAAACAAACCGTCTTTTCATCAAAGTAAGATTTGCAGACAAAGGTATCGATAAATTGAATCTTGGTCAAATTTCGAATAACAAAACTGTCACAGAAAAAATCCTACCATATTTCAAAAGAGAAGAAACTCCTTGTATTTTCTATAGCTACACACCAACAGTTGATCTAAAATTTACAATTACAAAAGATTCTTGCAGTGTAATGATTTAAGTAATCCCTCACTACATCGACTTCCTTGCGAATGTTCTTCATCGGTTTTGTATGCAAGCAGGAGATGCTTACTCTTCCTGGGCATCTGGTCTCACTCCCATATCGGTAGTTCGCTTCTTTTTATGTGGTGGAGGTTTTTGTTTGTTTTCCTCGGTTTCTGTTTTATCCTGATTTTGTATGCCTTCGGTTTCTGATTTTCTGAATTATCGTTTTGTGTTGTATACAGGGATATGGTCATTATCCATATTTGTCATTGCAATTGTTCCAATGGAAATTCTAATGATTTTTCCTTACCTTCTCGATTTTGAGACTGTAAAACTGATGGATGCTCCATCGATGTTAACTTGTGATATCAGTGCAGGGTAGTCTTAACAAGTCCTTACTTAACTTAACAAGTCCCGGTTGTCAATCGGTACATGTAAATGTGACTAGCTTATTCAACAGACCACAAAGAAGACCTCGAAGTCATGACATTCGTAAATATAATAGGCCTGAGATACACAGTTTCTCCTTCGATGACTTGGTTCCATTTTTGAATGAGCCCCTAGGCCTGCATTATATTCGTACCAAATTATACTCTGTTCCTTTACGGAAGTTACACGAAATCTACGAATATACGAAGGACCTCACTTATACCGATACATGTTCCCCAGAATACAGACTACAAGGAGTCATCTTGGACATTTCTACTTTTCGTTTATTTCAAGCAGTTAGATCAGATAAATCAGAGGAGAAAACAAACCGTCCTTTCATTAAAGTAAGATTTGCAAACAAAGGTAGTGATAAATTGAATCTTGGTCAAATTTTGAATCACACAAAGCTGTAACAGAAAAAATCCCACCATATTCAAAAGACAAGAAACTCCTTGTATTTCCTATATATAGCTACACACCAACAGTTGCATCTAAAATTTACAATTACAAACGATTCTTGCAGTGTATTGATTTAAGTAATCCCTCACTACATCGACTTCCTTGCGAATGTTCTTCATCGGATTTTAACTACTCTCCTTGTAGACACGTTATTACTGGTGACCTTAGTATAGTCAAGAACGACAAGTTGAGAGAATTGTTAAAAAAAGGGTCCCAAATACAGAGAAAGTATGTCCTTTACATGGAACTAAAATTTCAAAATTATCATGGACTCTTGTGAGGAATATGCAAGACGTTGGACAAAGAAAGAGGATGTTCAGGTCGACACCCTTTCCGAATGGATAAAATCCATCAGAGGGTTACTTTTATCTAGAATTAACCGATTAAAATCAACTGTGAACACCAGATTCGAGTCTATTTTTAAGGACCCTGATGTTATCACAGAGCTTACCTACCTCCAATGAGTTAAAGAAGATCCTGACGATAATCTCAACAGCACTCACAATAGAGCACTATGTTGAGCATCGACGGACCCTTAGCAAGCTAGAGGTGGGATCAGGTGCCCGGGAGGAGTAAGCATCCCCTGTTGGCTAGCCGCACCCGCCGTCGATGTTAATGCACGATAAAGAACACAGTATATAAAATGTATGCACTGTCTGACGTTATGTCTATATAGAAAGTGCTATGGCGACCATGTCAGGGAAATATATTCAAAACACTTACTGTCAAACCCCTCGCGGGGAACTTTATGTCATCACACCAGCGGACAAAGCCTCAAATCATTACACATTTACTTGCAAAAAGTACTATTTCGACAGTCTAGTTAGAGTTGGGTTTAAATTCGACCCCTGAAAATCCCACTTACACCCCAACAAACCTTTCTGCCTCTGAAATAATAGATAACCACAAATCAGCTCTTCCTTCCTTTGGCTTCCAAGCTAACAATTTAGATTTCCATACTTATACTGCATACCTTAAATGCATAATCCGTACAAACAACGTTTCATCGCTGGTTCCTCAAAATGTTCTACCAAATCTGTATCGATCTTACTCACCAAAGTTTTATCTGAAATCAAATCTGGGCTTCAAAAATATTGTTCGACAGTATATTCTCGCAGTGGTATCAACCAGATGTGGGTTTTAAAGAATTCGAAGGAACTTTTTCTTCTTTAACTCATTTTAGAACATCTGAAATCCACTCATTTTAGTAAAGTTCATTCGATCAAAGCCTTTGATTTTTCGACACTTTACACTACGATTCCACATTCTAAATTGAAAGAAAGACTCGCAAAAATTATAAGTAATGCGTTTACAAGTAAGAACGGTAATTGCAAATACAAATTTATTGTTGTGAACTATGACAAAACCTACTTTGTAAAAGAAAAGTCCGATTCTGAAAATAAGTACACTGAAACAGATATTATTCAGATGTTAAACTTTTTGATCGACAACATTTTTGTGGTGTTTAGAGGAAAGGTATTCCAGCAAATTGTCGGAATTCCAATGGGGACCAATTGTGCCCCACTCCTTGCCTACATTTTTCTTTACTCGTACGAAGCTGGATTCATTCTTTGGTCTCTGAAGGGAAAAGATACTTAGCAGATGGCCGTCCTAAATCGGCACCGGTTGCCCATTGGTCTCGTTGGTTTATGTGTAGTCCTTTGTGTTTGATGTTTCTGTGTTGTGCGTTGACGTTCCTTGTCCCTTACGCGTCACTTTCTGTGCTTGTCTGCTTTGTGTTTTTGCATTGGGTGTTTTGGGGTTTTGCTGTGGGTGCTGCAACCTGGTGTTGTTGGAGAACCCCTCCTTTGTTTTAGCTTCTGACTTCCAACTTCACTTACAGATACATAGACGATGTGTTGTCCATCAATAATCCAACATTCGCGGATTACCTGAGCAGTATCTATCCTTCAGAGCTTGAAGTCAAAGAAACTACTGAGACAAATAATTCAGCATCCTATTTGGACATAATGTTGTCCTACGACACTGATGGTCACATGAGCACCTCACTCTATGACAAATGTGACGACTTCAATTTCAGCATTACAAACTTTCCTTTTCTGAGTAGCAACATCCCTTCGTCTCCAGCTTATGGCGTATTCATATCTCAATTAATACGCTATGCCAGAGCAAGTACCAAATATACGGATTTTGTTCTGAGAGCTAGGCGTCTTGCAAATAAGCTTCTCAGTCAGGGATATGTTTGTGACCGACTAACATCGTCACTGAGGAAGTTCTACGGTCGATAAGGGGAACTCGTCATACACTATGATGTCCCACTCTCCAGAATGGTGGTTGATATTTTGTCATAGACTATTTGAACCATCCAATCAAAGATTGTACTCTATGTCTCCCGAAATGGAAGTAACCGGATGTGACAGTTCTACCGAATTGAAGCGGCGGGTGTTGCATGCAGCAGGAGATGCTGACTCTTCCTGGGCACCTGGTCTCACTCCCATATCGGGTTCGCTTCTTTTCATGTGGTGGAGGTTTTTGTTTGTTTGCTTTGGTTCCTGTTTTGTCCTGATTTTGTATGCCTTCGGTTTCTGAATTACGATTTTGTGCTGTTTACAGGGATATGGTCATTATCCATATTTGTCATTGCTTGATATCTTTTACATATCTGACTGGTAGCCTAAATGTGCATCTTTCCGATAGCTGATTTTTTCCGGTATATTGTGACGTCAAAATAAAAAGCATGACAACACATCAAGGTGCTGCTTCAAGACGGCGCGATCAGATGTGACGTCAGAATGGATTTTTTTGTCAAATGATGTGATGTCTGGTGTCTGTGTGTATAATCTGTTATATCTATCCAGGAAAATGGACTATTGACTGTAACCTTTCATTATATGTCGGTCGCAACAACCTTTTTTCAGTATTAACGAGACGTTTTTTACTTTTCGGGGTTAAAGAGACAACTAGAAGACTGTTAAAGACGATTCTTATCCTGGAATCAATTGCAATTAATTCAAGATGTCATAGAACATATCGATATAATTTTCTTCATTGGAAATCCATTCAAATTGCGCTTGAGAATTAAGTCAAATTCTTTTTCCATCCCTGAACCCTTCAATGTAGGGAGATATATTTTCGTAATTGAATTCGCAACGGAAAGATTAATTCTGTTTTGTGTCTGGGTTCATCTTACACGGCGTAAAGAAACCTCTGATGGTTTTTTAAACACCAGGCTTGTTTTGTGGGTGTTTTACACGTGACCTTGTAAACTTCTATTGATATCCGTCTGTCAGCAATAGCTTGTCTGCTCTGCTCTTGTATACATAAAAATAGATATAGTTTTTTTTTATGGTATATCAAAGTGTATCACTATAATCGACTACCCAATTCTTAAAATTAAAGTATGTTTAATATACAGGGAATGGATGTCAAACGCAAAGCCGAAATGAGAATCGAAAACAAAATCTAGGCACACAATGACAAATATGGATAATGACCATATCCCTGTATACAGTACAAAATCGATAATTCAGAAAATCAGAAACCGAAGGCATACAAACTCAGGATAAAACAGAAACCAAAGCAAAGAAACAAAAACATCCACTATATGAAAAGAAGCGAACTCCCGATATGGGAGTGAGACCAGGTGCCCAGGAAGAGTCAGCATCTCCTGCTTGCATGCAACACCCGCTGCTTCAATTCGGTAGAACTGTCACATCCGGTTATTTCCATTTCGGAAGACATAGAGTACAATCTTTGGTTGGATGGTTCAAATGGTCTATGACAGAACATCATCCATCATTCTGGAGAGTGGGACATCATAGTGTATGACGACTTTCCCATATCGACCGTAGAACTTCCTCAGTGACTATGTTAATCGGTCACAAACATATCCCTGACTGAGAAGCTTATCTGAAAGACGCCTAGCTCTCAGAACAAAATCCGTATATTTGCTACTTGCTCTGCCATAGCGTATCAACACGAGATATGAACACGCCATAAGCAGGCTATGAAGAGATGTTACAACTCAGAAAAGGAAAGTTTGTAATGCTGAAATTGAAGTCGACACGTTTGTCATAGAGTGAGGTGCTCATGTGACCATCAGTGTCGTAGGACAACATTATGTGCAAATAGGATGGTGAATTATTTGTCTCTGTAGTTTCTTTGACTTCAAGCTCCGAAGAATAGATACTGCGGAGGCAATCAGCGAATTTTGGGTTATTGATGGACATCACATCGTCTATGTATCTGTAAGTGAAGTTGGAAGTCAGAATCTAAGTATCTTTTCCCTTTAGAGACCGAAGATTGAATGAATCCAGCTTTGTACGAGTAAAGAAAAATGTCGGCATGGAGTGGAGCACAGTTGGTCCCACTTGGAATTCCGACAATTTGCAGCAAGACCTTTCCTCAAAACACCACAAAAATGGTGTCGATCAATATCTGTTTTAGTGTACTTATTTTCGGAATCGGAATTTTCTTTTACAAAGCAGGTTTTGTCATAGTTATCAAGAATAAAGGACCAGAGCCACGAACGGCAAAATCGGCCTAATTTGCCACAACGTTCATCTTTTATATTTTGATAATACCATATTTCAGCAATTCAGAACTGGCCAACTTTTTGATTTACGGCCTTGTTGAAGCAAAATATTTTAATGTGAATTGAGGGTATGGTATATTGTTTGCGACGTCATTTGACGTCATTTTCACATATGACGTCAAATAATGTCAGGATAAGTACCATGAATCACTAAGTATTAGAAATGATAAGAGATATTTCTACATTGAGAAAATGTGTGAAATATTAATTTAAAGAAAACATATTTTAAAAATTTCTATAAATACCATATGTGTACAATTTATCATGTACAATCCGTGTTTGTTTTGCCTTTGCTCGAAATCACAGGCTGAAAATGTTCGTCCTGGAACTACAGTATGCATGTCTTCAATGTAATACTTTTACTTTTTGTATTCGTTTAAATCGCGTAAGATGTAAGCTGCATCGATCCACAAGAAATTGATGTCATTATTTATGATTATATAAAAAAAAATCAAAGAAAGACCATCTTCATAAATCACGGATCCGATACGTTCAAACTGTCCTAGAAGAGTGTTAGGCTGTATCAGATCAGACAAAGGAATACCATGTATGCTTCTTCATTTTTTCCGAAAATTTCTGAAATACCGTTAAATTCAAAGATTTTCTCGTAATAAAGTTGTCAGAACATCTCCAATCAAAAGTGAATACCCCTGTACAACATCAAAACACGGTTCTATATCTGCTGCAGATCTAGATAATTAAAGCATCAGCATCAGCGATGTATGAAGATGAACATTGATGTGACTCAATTTGACATCTAAAAGTACTTCAAATTTGTTCCTATAAACTAGTAAGCTCAAATTACACGTATCAGTTTTTAATCCAATTTCGCGGTCAGTTGCTGGACTAGACAGAGATAATACATCGGCTAAATTGAAAACCCCTTCCGTACACTTCGGTGCATATGAGTCAATGATTCAATATAAATAAGTACAGCTAAAACTCGAGTTGAAAAAATGAGAAAAATAATGTCTTAATTCATTGCATGATTTTCCTTCTAAAATCAGCGTGTAATACCCATTTGCAGAGGTTGTGGCGGATACAGGAATTAGGGGACGGGATATTTCTAACATAAAAGCGAAGGGTCCCATTCGGGTCAATGTTAGCGGACGTTGAACATAGAAAAAAAAAACGACTGTTGCATTTTGAATATTTCGCATTTTAAATTACTTTTCATGCTCCCGTTCTTATCATGACATACTAGTATATAATTATTGATAAGAGAAATACGTGTGACTCTTCTCACATGTTTGTGCTAGTACTAGTATAAGTGTTGGGCAATCGGAAGTTAAATCATAATCAATGAGCGGAAATAATCGGATGGGCATAACCCATTATTATTATTATCGGAAAATTCAAAACATTTCTTTCTTCATTTTGCAACCAACAATTAATTGAAATAAACACTAAATCATTATTTCTTTGAATAAAATTGTTTTATTGAGTAAAGCACTTTCGATCACAACTACTATGAATACCCTATCAATTCGTTCAAGCTCCTTTACCTTGAATACCATGCAACAGAAAATGTCATACACTAGTATGTACTTTGAAGTACAAGGAAAAAAATAATAGTATAAAAGGGAAATACACGAATTTATCAAAACCAAGATACTTAATCGGACAATCCGGTAATCAGCGATGTCGGCGACAATCGCGTTTGATTTTCAACATCGATTAGTAATGTGCATCGCTGGCCATTCGACGACCGACAATCGATCGTCAGCGATAATCGTTCCATAACTAAACTAGAATCCGTTGCCGTGACTCCCATTCTGATACATTTTTTAGTGTCATTTTGTGTGAAGAGAGAACATTTTTCAAAGAAGTGTAGATATCTTTACTCCGATTAATCGATTCTCAGAGATAGAATCGATAGTCGGCGAGTTGGATATTTAAGAGACGATAGCGACGATGGCTGCGACTATCGTTACACTAATACAGCGTGTATCAATGTGAACAAGATAGAGATCAAGGTATGGAATATGAATACATGTACATAATGATTCGCACTTAGAGCAATGAAAATTTAGGTACGTTACACGAATAAGAAAACCACTGATCCAAATCTGCCAGAACAGTACCATGAATGTGACTAAACGATGTCATAGATGCACAACATTATTAATTTCTGGATCGATGGACTGTAGCAAAGGTGATTAATGTTCGAATGTTATGAATTGCAGCGTTCTCGTACTTTTTAAGAATCATTTTTTTTCACATTTTTGCAATATCGGATGATTGGCGAATTTAAAGGGAGGGATGAGGCCAGGGCGAGAAGGGGAACATGTTATAGACTCCCCTTTTTGCGGTCAACATTTTTTAATGACGTGAGTTTTGTTTTCAGAACTTGATGATAAAGCTTTTATAACAGTACGGTGCCCTTGAAAATTATCTAATTTTACAAAATTTTTAAATGCAAAATATTTCTTTTCATATGAAAGTTTACATTCTCATTTGTATAAATTCAAATTTTCAGGCGAATCTAACGCATACATGTACATTCGCTGCTATAGCCGTTTGAAAACGTCATTTTTAATTTGGGGTGCGCAGCTCTAATTCATTTCCATGGCGCCACCTACAATATATTGTGTTTTTATAATAGAGGTATATGGAGATTTAATTTTACAAATTCGACAACATTATGGTCGTTACTGCATACTTTCAAATAAAACTTTTTATGTCTTCTTTTCTTTTTCTCAACCCAGACACGTCGGAATAAATTTTACGTTTTCAATAAAATTTATTTTCGGGGAAATAATATCTTTGAATAAATTATTATACCACGGTCTCCTATCCCCTGTTATCCATTATATTGGGCGCTGGACTTTATATTACATCAAAATAAACGGACAGAGAATTGATCCAGCATAGTCTGAACCTCAATCAAAATTCGCTGGTTTGATATCATTCGTCAATTACCTATTTCAAATTAATCATTTGATGTCAAGTTTTCCATATTTTTTTTTATTGTCTTCAAAAATCCCCACCTCCTCTTTAAACGAATTAGATCATAAATATTTCTTCTTGGGCGTCGATCTATTTTACTTCTTTATGCTGCATTCATATTACGTCTTTCTTTTATGTTTCGAATTCTCATTATTTCAATCACGTTTTCTACCCCTTATCTTCCAATTTCTCTATCGTATATTAGGATAATTGTAGAAAGCCGATGCATTTTTTGTTTACATATTTTATTCCCGTATTAGGAACATTTTAGGAAATAACATACATATATATAATAAACAAATAAACCGAAACCCCCAAAATCCCACAAACATTATATATGACTTCTTTAAAAGATTTTAAAATTATTCTCATATTTTTTCCTCGTAGTATCACGTGTATACATGCCGATATATACAGGGAAGACATAGAGTGGTTCAAAAGATTTAAGTATAACGAAAATATGTATCGTAACTACTCGAGTGCACAACTTGACATTTCAGGAAATTCATAAACGTCAATTTTGATGACGTCATTGGTATAAATGACGTCACAAATATTATCTACTATGGAGCAGTTTTCTGAAGAATTGGAATAGTTTGAAATAGGTGTAAAAGTAATCAACCGCCAAATTTATAAAATTTTACATAATTTTAAAAGCTTTCAGATTATCTACTACCTATCTTGAAATACAACTTCTCATTTTCATCGTCTAGGAAGTCTTTTTCATGACGTATTAACCATCTTTGATGAACAATTTGTCAAGAAATGTGCCAACAGAGAACTCATAAAAGTTTAATTTTCGACTACGACCGGACCTTCTACCAAAAATATCTTCATCGAAATAATCAAAGGTATAATCAAAGAATATTTAAATATAATTATTTTTGTGGTAGAATGTCCGGCCCTATGCGAAATTATCGATCAAATTTCATGATATCTCGCAAAAATACCGGAAATGCCAACCCTGGCTTGGTTTTGGGCTCTATATCTTCTTAAGACATTCGCGCGTTTTCGAAAGACAAAATGTTCTCCTTTCCTTTTGTTGATAATTTAGAAATATTGTCTGTGTTTGAAAATATACGAAAACTTTAGGCCGATATCGCCGTTCGTGGCTCTGGTCCTTTGTATTTGCGATTGCCATTCTTACTAGAAACGCATTACTTATAATTTTTGCGAGTCTTTCTTTCAATTTAGAATGTGGGATTGTAGTGTAAAGTGTCTAAACATCAAAGACATTGATCGAATGACTACTAAAATGAGTTGATTTCAGATGTTCTAAGAAATAAAATTAGAAATTCAAGGGGAAATGAATAAAGTGATAACTCCTCTAGTCTAACAAACCTGAACATTGATAGAATGCCAACCTTTATGGTTCACGTAGTCTAACTCGTTGTCTTTTGGCCTCTTAATTTTGATGTGCGTTCCGTCAATGTATCCTAGGACATTTGGAAATCCTTGGTACAATAACTAATTGAAAGAAAATGAAAATGTACTGCATTTTCATCCTCGATTGCTGACATTTGTAATAGATAGATAGATAAATCAGACTCTAGTGATATCTACCATTGTATATTATCAATACACCTGGTCTCACTTCGGAATGTTGTTCATTCCGAGGTTCGCAACCGTTTCGATGGGAATTCTCACGATTTTCCCTTGCCTTCTCGACTTTGAGACTGAACAAGGAGCTTTTAACATCTTTGGCTCTGTTTCCAGTAGGGAATATTATATAATTCCTTAAACGGGATATTTGTAGGGCAATTTCTCGGATGCATCGTCAAGCTGTCGACCGTGAAACATTGAGGGAATCACCAATAAGGAGATGTATTGCGCCAGTGGCAAGATAGCGCAAACAAAGCTAAATCTAACAGTGTTGGGAGAGGGTGATTTCTGTTGGTTAGACTGGTCGAATCAGGCAGAAAGCTCAGCATCCACAGAATTGTTTGAGGTTTATACCTATTGCGTTCAAAAACTTCATCATCGTCTAAGTCTTCCAGTGGATTACATCTGTCTCTAAAGATTCGTGGGCGACGTCTTCTTTCAAATTCCCGTCTTCGTTACCGCAGCAGACGAACGTGTGCGGCCAGTGAACTTTTGAGCACGGATTTAAGCAAGGTTCCTACCAAACTTAAACATGTTTGAGCACATGCTCAACTTTGAGCACTTTGTCAAATTTTAGAAGATTTATAACCTCGAATTTTAGCAGGAGTTTGAGCACGGAGAACGTTCTCAAAACAGTTTTACAACCTTGGGCCCAATCTCAAGTGTCATTCTCTATTTAGCACGATCTCAAATTTGAGCATGAGATTCGAGTTGAGCACGGTAGAATTTTATATAACTTTGGGGCCAGGTCTTAGAACAATTAGTATACCAGTACTAATGTTAATTCAAAGTTTACAAACAGAGAAATCGGACCTAGAATTAGGGAATGGGGTATCCTGGTCATGTAATAATATTACCATAATTGCTGATTTTTCCACTTCTCGTTTTATAAAAAACTTCGCCCATCTACTGCATTTTTTCTTAGATCTGTTCATGGTATGTTATCCTCCTCGGATCAACTAATGCATTGATGGTCTGGAATGAAGAGGGGTGGGAGTGGACAGTGACTACTGGGAGTTTTACTTTGAAGTTATTTAACAAGTATGATTATGTATCATGATATATAAATCTTCTACAAATATTTGGAGTGACCCTTAAGTTTCTTTCAGGGAAAGCGCTGAAGTCTAATGAAATGCATTGTACTTGTAAACTATCTTAATACATTCATCACACCAAATTAAAACATCTTTTTTTTTTGTCTGTTCAAGAGAGTAACTGAGTTAGGTCAGTGCATCTATCTCTCCTTTTTTACATTAAACACACTGACATCTTAGTATGCAAGAAGAGGAGTTCATAGCTCAATTCAAGAATTGTGCAGACCAGATATAATATTGAAACAAGAGGAAATATTTCCTTCTAGAATAATTCTGACAAAATATTAAAATATGAAAGTTGATCAAATTAAAGCTATACATTATGTATATGTAGAATTTTCTTTCTTTCTTTTTTTTCAAAATTCTCACAATGTATAGAAGGTTCATGTTCAAGATTGACATATTATCTTATATGTGTATTCATTAGGAGATAAAGTTACAATAATTTATTAAAAACAGACATTCAGACGATTCGTAAAATTCCGCCGGTTCGAACTTATAAGCATAAAAATGACGTACTTTCGCCCAGGCCAACGATGGCGCTAAACTAAAAACAACGAGAATCAAGACGAGTAAAAATGCTGAAATTTACCTGTTTAAACTAGGAATTAAACAAAGTAAACATTATACGATGATAAAAGGTGTTACTTAGGATGGAATTCAACAGGTATTTATAAATGTTACATAGAATAAATCATAGAATTGACGAAAGGAATGCGGCGGTCGTCTGTCGGGGAACATCTCAAAAATATAAATGTGAAAACAAATCAGCTGATCGAACTGAGCATACATGTGAATACTACATTTACCCTCCTTTTTAAGTTTCAGTGTCCTCACGAAACTTACACACAAGAAAAATTTAAACTTTTTAACAATGGAAACACTCTTTTCAACACATGAACAATGTTAACAAGGCATTACAATGAATAATATTTTTACCAGATAAACTATCATGAAAATATAATACTATAACAATTGTCACCAGGACACATTTCAACATTGCATGTCAAGTAAAAGGTAATAATTTATAATTAAATTCTCATTTCTTATATCTTTACTTGTTTGCATCAACAAGAAAAAGTTTAATCTTTACACTCGGAGCATTAATTTCATTTCAAAAACTGGAAAAACAAAATTTGTTTTAAACTGCAAGTATATATGGAGGCTTTTAAAAATACAATTTCACTATGTCATTTACACCTTTTGACAATATGGCCCTTTCTTTAGTCATAGATATAAGAAAAATTCCCCTTTATAATTAAAGTTAAACCCAAAATTTTAACAATAGCATATCCAAATTTTTACCCACATTAGTCATTACTTACAACATAATTTACATTTTTAGCGTCTCCCACTTCTGTCTGATCTTCGGGTTTCGTTTCTCCTCTTTGGTATGGTAACCACTGATCTTGGCCTGCAGTATGGCGATGCCCTGTTTCGTTCCTCTCTGATTCTACGTTCCTGCGTTTTTATACTTGAGTCCAGCTCGTCCATCATCATCGTATTTTTTCGTATACCAGTGTTCAACACGGTCAGCAGCCTGTTGGTTTGAATAGCTTCCTTCTGTATGTCCTGCATGCAGTGGAAGATCTGTGACAGGATACCAGCTCCTGCCGCCACCTGGGCCTCCTCCTCAGGGAATTCCGTAGCTGCTTGGCTGCATTCGTCTCGAAGAATTCCTGCCAGCATGTCCTCTTCCTCTGCCGTCTTTGGTAGCTCTATGTCAGGAAGTGAGATCACCTGGACCTCACTTTCCTCTTCCCGCAGGGGCTCCGGCATTACACACAGGGGATCTGGCACAGCCTGTTCCTCGTCAGTCATTGGTTGAGGGTCAACCTCCATGCATGTGTTGACTGAGTTCTGCTCCTCGGTCAAGTCTAGGGCTTGTTGAGTGCCTGCCTCGTTGATCCTTGCCAGCCAGACCAACCCACTGTCCTCTGGGCCTCTCCCAGCTCTACTGGTGCAGGGTTCTTGTGGATGTAATTTTCATCAGGGGTCCTGCCCTCGGCCCTAAGTTGTTCCTCGGCCTGCCGGTGCGGTTTTTATCCTTGACATGTTTTATTATTTCTTTCTCCGAATCCATGTAGTGGCATAGCCTACAGTAGAATGGCACCTCGTCCAGCGGTATATGATATTTGTAGACATGCGCCCGCACATATATCTTCTCCCCTCTAAAGGTGGGTCCGCACTTCACACACTCATAGGCGAGCCCTCTCTTGGCAATTTTGGCTTTAGTCGCCGCAGACAGAAGTGTATTCATGGTGAATCTGGAAAATAATGAAAGCATTGTTTACTTTTATGCTCAATGTACCTATATATGCAATTATACAAAATTTTCTATCTTTTTCTTTGGCCTACAGTATCTAATCTGCCTATCAATTCCCTTTTCCGCTCGTCATTCCTGCCTACGTGATATTCTGCCTGACTGTTATTTTTGCCTAGCTGCAACCTGCCTACATGTCTCATCGCCTATCGGCCTTATTTATATTTCCTTTTAATATCCACCCCCATTCCCCAGACTATGGATTCTACGTGGTTATGGTATGCAATTTTGCCTCTTTAGTTACCCAGTTTTTGTATGGAAGTTTGTGCTGCATCTTGTACAATTACTTTTAGCAACATGACACATATCATAACATGGCAAATGTAACAACATTCTATTCATGGTTTGTCTTCCTAAATTTAATCACTGCCTTCTTCCTCCAGGTAGGTTGATTTTTTCCTTGATACGTCTTTAGCTTGTCATGGTTCAGTACTTTCTGACTTCCTGTGTCGTCGAGTTGAATTCTGTACAGCAGGTTATTGGTTTTTTTTAGCACTACACATGGTCCAATGTAATTTGGCTGCAATTTCGTCGTAACTCTAGGTTTTCTTGATTCGTTTAACACCAATACTATGTCTCCTTCTTCATATAAATTTTCTCTACTCTTTACGTCATAGTGGTCCTTTTGATGATGGAAGGCTTCGTTGAGATGCTTACGAGCTATTTCATGTGCATGTTGTATTCTCTGCCTTAATTTGTTCACATATTCACCTTCATTCTGACCATTGTTGACTTCTGGTGTACCAAATATCAGGTCTACTGGTTGCCTCGTCTCCCTTCCCAGCATAAGTAAGTTTAAAGTCGTTGTGCTGCTTTCATGAGGCGTAGCACGGTAGGCTTGGTCAAGATAGATAAATGTTGGTCCCATTCTTCTTGGTCATTCTGGATAAAGGACTTGATCATCTTTATAAGTGTTTTGTTGAATCATTCTACAAGACCATTTCCTTTTGGATTTCTGGGGCTGGTAAGGTTTTTCTTAATGTCGAAAAGTCTGCATAGCTCTTTGAAAAGTTCTGCTTCAAAATACCTTCCTTGATCTGTATGTATGTTTAATGGTGATCCAAAACGACATGTGATTTCTGTTGCTACCTTTTCGGCACATGTCACTACAGTTTGGTATTTTATGGGGTAGGCTTCAACCCATTTTGAAAAATGGTCAGTTACAACCAAAATGAAACAGTTTCCCTCTCTGGTCTGGGGTAATGGACCAATCAAATCCATGGCTATCCTATCCATTGGTGCACATACTCTCATGTCACCTAAGGCTGCTTTAGGCTTTCTATTTTCTGGTTTGTTCCTTCCACAGACATCACAACTCGCTACCCATGCATTGACATCCTCACGCATTACATACCAGTAAAACCTTTGTTGTGTTCTGAGTTTTGTTTTCTTTTGTCCTAGATGACCGCTATATAAACTGTCATGCATTTGTCTCAGGACTTCACTTCTCAACCTTTTGGGTACCATTAACTGTATGTAGTGGGCAGTTCCATCTTTTTTTGTAGAAATTCTTATAGAGAACACCCTTTATCAAATGTGTGGAGGGCCAAAGCTGCCAATAATGTCGTAGTTCTGGACTTAATGCTATTATATCCTTGTACTCTGGTCTTTTGCCTTGATGACACCATTCCATAACTTGTTTCAAGTTTTCATCGCCCTTTTGGAATTTCTCAAGTTCTGCAGTAGTGTAGACGCCAAAGCTTGATAGTGTTTCTGCCATGACTTCTGATCTAGTTGCCACTTAATTCACTTTACTCTCACGTTCGTTTTGGCCTGTGTCTTTCTCTTGGTTCAACTTTATTGTACCGCACATCATCTCTGTTTTCCTTACACACTTATGACATGGGTTCCAATGTGTCACCATCTCCACATGAACAGTCTCTAGGATTGCAGATTCTTGACATTGCGTCTGCATTTTGGTGCTTCTGTCCAGGTCGATATTCAATGGTGAAATTATATGGGGATAGGATCTCAATCCATCTGGCAATTCGTCCTTCTGGTTCTTTTAATTTAAACAACCAAACAAGTGCTTGGTGGTCGGTTATCACTTTAAGTTGTCTGCCTAGAAGATACTGCCTGTAGTATTCAATGAAATATCGAATGGCCAAAAATTCTCACTACTCCGCTCGCACCTGTTAATTTACTTGTGGGTTTCAATGCTGGTCTCTTATCTATAGGGATCCTATGGTACAATCTACTAGAAATAAGTGTTCTCGTTGCTCCGGCATCCATTGTGAACGTTATCTTTACATTTTCAATGCTTCCCTCTATGTACATGCCATCATCTATAGGTTTCTGTCTTCTTATACATCCAGTATCCATGTTGCTGTTTATTTCATTAGATGACAAATTATTTTCAAGTTGGCCTTTTGACTCTTCTTCTAGGGCCTCTTCTCGGCCTACCGAGTTGACCCCGTCAAGTTTAAATCTTCCTTTTTCTCTGTATTCTCCTTTGTTGGCATATGGAATTCATCCGCTTGCGGATTCAAATTAGCACCAGTTTGTGCTTTGGTTCTGTCTTTATTTTCTTCGCAGTCTCGTATAAAATGTCCCGCTTTATGGCATTTGAAACATAAACCCTCTTCTTTGTCTCTTATAGCTTGCCAGGTTGTTTGTCCATTTGTTTTGTTCCCTTGGTTAGGTCTGTCTTGACTTTTGTACTGTGGTCGTGGGCCTCTATTGTAATTGCCTCTCGGACCATTGGAAGATTGCTGATTACATGTATTTGTGTTTGTTCTTGGCTTATTTCTGACTTGTCTTGCAGGACGACTTCTACCTGGATATTTATCTTCTTCATTAGGGTCGGTGACTGCTGCATTGTACAACATATAAGACTGCCTCTTCAATTGACTTTGGGTCCTTATTGAGTTCCATATGTACTCTCGCATGTTTCTTTTCCAAGCCCATGAGAAAATGTGAAACAAGGTCTTCCTGTCTAGTGCTTGTATCACGGGTAGGATGTGCATTATCATACAACCTCTTGAGTTCTGCTGCAAAATCCTCTGGAGTTTCGTCCCTTAGCTGCATTCTCCTATTAAATTTTGTGAGGTATGCCTTACGGGTCTCTATAACACCAAATCGTGACTTCATTTCTTTGGCAAGCAGGCGGTAGTTGGTTAGTACTGTAGGTTTCAGCTGTCCATATACATATTCAGCTGCGGATCCCTATAACCTAGGCAACATTTGCTTCAGTTTTTGTCTTTCATCCCAGCCATATAGATTGGCTACAGCTTCAAGTCTGGCGTGCCATACCTGCCATTTCTCTGATCCTGTGTATACTGGAGGTTTGCATGTACCGTCCCTGTCATTCTTACTCCTCCTAGTAAATAGTCGGCTGGTTGCTATAGAAACAGCACTGTCAGTTTCTTCATCAGCGGAACTGTCGTTTGGTGTCAAACTATCATCCGATTGGATAACATCAGCGTGTTTTTATTTTACCCGACTGGTACTGGCTATTGGGCTCCTATCCCAGTTTGGTACTAAGTAAGTAGCTGCAGAGTGTGTGACCCCATCACTATTGACATTGATGTTTTGGCTACTATTTGTTCTTTCTGGGGGCATCTTTTCTTGTATCTGTGTGGTACTGCTTATCGCACTTTGCATAGCGTTCATAGTGGTCATGAAAGTGTAAATCAGGTTTTTCATGGTGCCCATTGCCTGAGTCAAACTATTGGCATCAGTGGCTTTAGCTTTGTTTCCTGCATTCGCATCTGATTCATCGTTATTGGTGCTCTCAGTATCTAGTGGCGCTGTATTGTTCAAACGTCGCCTGGTTGACCTTTGCGTTTTGTTGCTTTCATGGCCCTGTTGATTTCAGTCATATCCATATCAGTCTCTGATTTGCTTTCCAGGACTAACTCCTGAACTCCAGCATCTATGTTATGAGCTGACATCATACTTCTCGCGGCTTCTGGCTCTGGATTTCGGATAGAGTAAGCCTGTCCCACTTCTGGAACGTCGGCATACTCTTCCTCTGTCTCCTCTGCTGACTGTAAGGCCTCCTTCCTAGCTTTTCCCCTGGTATACATTTGGGATTGTTGTCTGGTCCACGTCGTAGCAAAAGGATAACTTCGTGACTGGATTTCCTTGGACTATGTTTGTTGATCTGAAGTGTAGGTTCGTCTCACTGGATCCGTGTATGACATCAACGGATCCCACCGCTGCCAAAAAATATCTGTGACGACCTTGACCTCGAACGTTGACCAGGATGCACAGTGTCGTGGGCTTACCCCACTACTGTCACTCAGTTATACGAAAATAAATAAAACGGACTCCAACTTAAATTTTAACGATAACTATTTATTATGATTACAACGTAAGTATATATGTGCAAAGAAATATCAAGATAACAAGTGACACAAGATTCAGCACAAAAACTGACAAAGCCCTGGGAGTAACCCTGGTTCTGTCCCCTAACTTAATAAAGACATGGGAATAACCCTGGATATTTCCTAACTTGTTTTAATTACTAACGGTGTAAATCCTGGGAATCACCCTGGATATACCCCTAACTTCTTATAAGCTTTACTTATTAAATCCTGGGAGTTACCCTAGATATGTTCCTAAGTTATTTGCTAGATTTATATACTACGTTTACACATTTGATCCTGGGATTTACCCTGGATATGCCCTTAACCTTTTAGAGGATAATAACTTCATGTATTACTTAGATTCTAGGTGATTACAGTTACCCTTGGGACTAACCCTGGATCACTACCTTAAAGTTTATAGACTAAGTTCTTATGACCCGGGGAATAACCCTGGATCAATGCCTAGCAAAAATATCTGAATTGAAATTACAATAAATCTACGAGTTATATGATAAGCAATCCCTGGAATGACCCTGGATGTACTTACCGAGTTCTAATTATTTACTATTTTCTAGATACTGATAAAAATGGCCTAATCTGCACTAAATGACGAATGAATGCGTATTCTATGGTAAATACTATATGAATATGACGAAGCAATAGAAAATTATCTCTTTTCCTTTCTCTGATATAAAAAGCTGAATTCTAAGAAATTTACGAGAGAGTGAACGGACGGGAGTCACCCATAGTTCACCGTTATACTTTACATCTACTTAAAAAGTTAAATATTACGTTCTAGCGAAATTAATCGATATAAGAATTGTTAAAGATACTGTGTCCCTGAAATTTATGTTATATTGAAAACGTAAAATGTATTTCGAAGGGTCTAGATTGAGGAAAAAAGGAGCCATAAAAAGTTTAGTTGAAAATATGCAGTAACGACCATAATATTGTCGAATTTTTAAAGTTAAATTTCCATATACATCTATTGTAAAACCACAACACATTGTAGGTGGCGCTAGTGGAAAGAATTAGAGCTGCGCACCCCAAATTAAAAATGACGTTTTCGAACGGCTATAACTGCGAATGTATGCATTAGATTCGCCTGAAAATTTGAATTTATACAAATGAGAATATGAACTTTTATATGAAAAGAAAGATTTTACATAATAAAATTTTGTAAAATTCATTAATTTTCAGGGACACCGTACCTTTAAATTAACAGAAGGAATACGAAGGAATAACATTCTAACCTTATTACTAAGAAAAATAAACTAACTACCTAAAAATCTACGACGTGAACTGCACCTCAACAGAATGAAAAATGGAGTCCCCGTTACAAGTACCGACCCATATATATAACCTCTGGGACCAACGGGGCAAGGGTCCTAGTAACACCGTCGGAGCTCCCCGTTGAAAAATGATCCCAAATGTCTTTTTAGTAAAACAATCATTTTACAACAGATAGGAACATAAAAATAACATCATAATATTTCTTTAGCACATATTAACAACAATCATAGAAAAGACACATCAAAGGAGGTAAAGTTACAATAATTTATTAAAAATAGACATTCAGACGATTCGTAAAATTCCGCCGGTTCGAACTAATTAGCATAAAAATGAAGTACTTCCGCCCAGGCCAACAATGGCGCTAAACTAAAAACAACGAGAATCAAGACGAGTAAAAATGCTGAAATTTACCTGTTTAAACTAGGAATTAAACAAAGTAAACATTATACGATGATAAAAGGCGTTACTTAGGATGGAATTCAACAGGTATTCATAAATGTTACATAGAATAAATCATAGAATTGACGAAAGGAATGCGGCGGTCGTCTGTCGGGGAACATCTCAAAAATATAAATGTGAAAACAAAACAGCTGATCGAACTGAGCATACATGTGAATACTACATTTATATACAGAAAATAGACTATTTAAATGCTTCATCAGTTTTACCCTTTGTTTTTCTGACCCCAAAATTATTATTTCTGAGCAGTGGACATTATAACCTTTCAGAAAATATATAGTTTATAGTACCTTACCAGGCTTAGAAAAATGCCCTATTGTACATCGGATACCAAATGTGAAATAACTTTTTATATACTGTAACAGTACAGTCATGTATAAAAGATAGATTTCAGATTTGGATTCAGCATATTTTTTTAATGCCAGTAAAGTAATATTTATGAAAAAATATATATATGTAGAAAGTCCGTGGTTGCTGCTACTAAAAAAAGTTTTATATGAAATGAAATTTATTGTTGATTAAAGGATCAATGATACCCTCGCCCGGCATACATTGTATTTTACATATAAACAATGTATAAATATTCGAACTTAACCTGTATTTCTTGGTGTAAAAGCTATATGCAAGAAATGAATTGAGTATCTGTAACGGTTTTCCTTTGAATGTCCGGAAAACACAAAATTTTGAATTTTTCTAAGTTTTAAGGGGCATACATTGTAACTCTGCACGTAATTAAGGGACATGACCCATATTTGAAGTTGACTTGTATTTTTTTTAAGTAGAAGCTATACGCAAGAAAAGAATTTATTATCCGTAACTGTTGACCTTTAAATGTCCGGAAACAACAAATTTTTGATTTTTTTTTTAAGTTTCAAGGGGCATAACTCTGCACGTTATTCAGGGACATGACCCATATTTGAATTTGACCTGTATTTTTTGGTGAAAAAGTTATATGCAAGAAATGAATTGATAATCTGTAACGGTTTTCCTTTAAACGTCCGGAAGCCACAAAATTTTGAATTTTTCTAAGTTTTAAGGGGCATAATTCTGCACAAATTTGAGGGACATGACCCATTTTCGAACTTAACCTGTGTTTCTTGGTGTAAAAGCTATATGCAAGAAATGAATTGATTATCTGCCACAGTTTTCCTTTAAATGTCCGGAAACCACAGGTGGGACGGACGCACATACACACGGACGGACAAGTGCATCACTATATACCCCCACCATTACTGGCGGGTGTATAAATGTGCAGTAATAGCCCACAGGGGTATCATCGCTTCGTCACTGAACCCTTTCCTTAATATGTCTATACAAGAAAGGGTTTGTATTGAGGAAAGGGTTTGTGACCAAGCGATGATATCTCACCCCTGTGTAATGGCCTAGTCAATAGGTCATAATATTGCCGAATTCGTAAAAATTAAATCTCCACATAGCTCGATTGTAAAAAACACAATCCATTGTAGGTGGCGTTAGTGAAATTATATAGAGCTGCGCACCCCAAAAATAACGTTAAAAAACGGCTTTAAATGCGGATGTACGCGTTAAATTCTCCTGAAAATTCAAGTTTATACAAATGGGAATAAAAACTTTCATATGGAAGAAAGAGTTTGCATTATAAAACTTCGTAAAAATAATTTATTTTCAGGGACATCGTACCTTGAACAGAGTGCAATGTAGAAACGAAGTCCGTCATAGGCGAAGAAAATTAAATTAAATACAGTAAACTTCACCTATAACGAATAGGTTTATAGCGAAACTCTGCTTGTAACGAAGTGAAATGAAAGTCCCTGCAGATGTCCCATTACTCTCCATTGATTTTGAACGCCTGTAACGAATTTGTATATAACGAATAATCGGCTCTTACGAAGCCATCTCCTGGTCCCTTGGTTATAGTTCCTTAACTATTTTCACTTGATGTAACGAAATGCCCTTCAGGTATTCCCAATTAACACACCTGGCGGACAGATAATTACTAATTATCACATAATTGTTCTCCCCGTCTGTAGTCCCCACGCAAATTACCTATAAGGAGACGTGTTGTATACACATGAGGAAATGATTGCTGATTATTTAATACTCTATCGGCATGTAAATAATGTTAACTGGTCTTAATTTTTCATTCATTGAATTCAAAACGTCACTACCATAGAGACATATTTTACATTAAAATGCATGTAACGAAATATGGCTATAATGAATTTGGACCAATGGTCCCCTGGGCTTCGTTATATACGAAGTTTACTGTATATGTGACACCGCAAATAGACAGTTGTATGGTGTTGTTTCTGCAGGGGCGTAGATCTAGCTGCCTATACGCCAGCACGCCATGGCGTGCACATTACAGAGTTAGATAAAAATGTGCACGAAATTTTCAGAGAGAGAGAGAGAGAAAGAGTTTCTGTGAAATTTATGGAAAACAGCCCACAAGAAGATTGTTTCCCGACATACAATTTACACTTCAAATATCGCCATCTTCTCTAAAATTAGCAAAAATACCAATTCCTTTTGACATGCATGTTTCGGAAATGAATCCTCATCAGTGGTACTGCAAGTTATCATGATTCAAAGATGACAAAATGATTAAAAAGTATAGCGCCCACATGAAATCAGACAACTTTTTCGGCTTTAAATTTTTAGTAGTACCGAGGCGTTATCAAATAAAAAATGTGGCCAACTGCTTGTGTTGTGTGTTTTATATCCCCGAGCCTTCGCGAGGGGATATAAAACGGACGAGTTTCATAATACATCGTATGAAATGAAAATTTATTTGAGACCCCATATATGTTGCATAGCTTGCAAATATTTACATTATCACGTTACTGTAGGGACGTTAAGAAAGGGGTAGCGCCACGAAGCCCCTAAAACGGCCCTGCAATTTGCCTCATAATCAAACTTAATGAGAAATACTTGATATATGTAATAAAATATAATGAATGTTTCCTGCTTTGAATGAAAGGAACATATTACCAACCAAAGCACCATAGGAAGTCTTATGACGTCATCAAATAAAGGAGGGGATCTCCAACAACACCCATAGCAAAGGTTACAATAGCATAAACCTTTGACCTCAAAAACTAGTGTTCTACACCCAAAAGCTGACGTCATTTACTGACTAAATAGAAATGGCTTATATAGAAAGTGATATACCAAAAGAAAGATCATTTCCTGTAGATTTCATTGGTACTAAATGATATATACCTTTCCGATACTATTGTCACTCTGAAAACGAAAGTGAAAGTGAAAATAGGGAAATTTTGACATGTCATTCAGATGGACTTTGGTCCCATTTTGACCATTGTTCCAAATTTTTTCTTGAAATAAAAATTATGCTGATTTGAAGGTAATATCTGTCTAAATAATAAATGAAATTTATTTAGGGATTTACCGCTCCGTTTTTGAGAAATCCCCAATACACCACGAACAACCGAATTTCACACGTCCCCATTCTGAGCCCCTCGCCGGAATCACCTCTACGTTGTGACTCCTTCCAGTTTTATTTTTATATGCATATCCAAAAATAGAACCCATGAAAATCTTACAAAAATCTTGCAGAATCTAATGATACCTTAAAACTTGCCTTCAATTTAATTATCATACACACTTTAGCGATATCAGCCTCTGACTCTTTATTTAAAGAAAATTGACCGGGGCCAAATCAGCTTCGAGGCTATAGGGTTTACGCTATTAAAACCTAAACCATATTTTGATTTTACCGATTGAAATTTTTCTTGACATAATTTGAAAATATAGGAATTTTCGAAGAGTTTGGTGTATTGCAAAGTCCTGTAACTTGTATATCTTTCAATCAGCAAGCCGTATAAACATGCCCGCAACCTCCGTCAAAATGCCCATTTTGGCCGTATTTTCATCAAAGAATCTCTAGGTACCCTACTTTAAACCCTCACAGTTCTTTGAACATAAGACTGACACCCAATATTTCATTTTCAATGTCTTGTTCATGCTATATAGTGAATTTTGATGTATGGTATCCAAGGACTTTGTTTATAAATAAGCATACCAATTGTACGTGTACATGTTGTGTATCATCATTCATATGTCCTAAAGGTTACAATAGCATAAACCTTTGACCTCAAAAACTAGTGTTCTACACCCAAAAGCTGACGTCATTTACTGACTAAATAGAAATGGCTTATATAGAAAGTGATATACCAAAAGAAAGATCATTTCCTGTAGATTTCATTGGTACTAAATGATATATACCTTTCCGATACTATTGTCACTCTGAAAACGAAAGTGAAAGTGAAAATAGGGAAATTTTGACATGTCATTCAGATGGACTTTGGTCCCATTTTGACCATTGTTCCAAATTTTTTCTTCAAATAAAAATTATGCTGATTTGAAGGTAATATCTGTCTAAATAATATATGAAATTTATTTAGGGATTTACCGCTCCGTTTTTGAGAAATCCCCAATACACCACGAAGAACCGAATTTCACACGTCCCCATTCTGAGCCCCTCGCCGGAAATCACCTCTACGTTGTGACTCCTTCCAGTTTTATTTTTATATGCATATCCAAAAATAGAACCCATGAAAATCTTACAAAAATCTTACAGAATCTAATGATACCTTAAAACTTGCCTTCAATTTAATTATCATACACACTTTAGCGATATCAGCCTCTGACTCTTTATTTAAAGAAAATTGACCGGGGCCAAATCATCTTCGAGGCTATAGGGTTTACGCTATTAAAACCTAAACCATATTTTGATTTTACCGATTGAAATTTTTCTTGACATAATTTGAAAATATAGGAATTTTCGAAGAGTTTGGTGTATTGCAAAGTCCTGTAACTTGTATATCTTTCAATCAGCAAGCCGTATAAACATGCCCGCAACCTCCGTCAAAATGCCCATTTTGGCCGTATTTTCATCAAAGAATCTCTAGGTACCCTACTTTAAACCCTCACAGTTCTTTGAACATAAGACTGACACCCAATATTTCATTTTCAATGTCTTGTTCATGCTATATAGTGAATTTTGATGTATGGTATCCAAGGACTTTGTTTATAAATAAGCATACCAATTGTACGTGTACATGTTGTGTATCATCATTCATATGTCCTAAAGGTTACAATAGCATAAACCTTTGACCTCAAAAACTAGTGTTCTACACCCAAAAGCTGACGTCATTTACTGACTAAATAGAAATGGCTTATATAGAAAGTGATATACCAAAAGAAAGATCATTTCCTGTAGATTTCATTGGTACTAAATGATATATACCTTTCCGATACTATTGTCACTCTGAAAACGAAAGTGAAAGTGAAAATAGGGAAATTTTGACATGTCATTCAGATGGACTTTGGTCCCATTTTGACCATTGTTCCAAATTTTTTCTTGAAATAAAAATTATGCTGATTTGAAGGTAATATCTGTCTAAATAATATATGAAATTTATTTAGGGATTTACCGCTCCGTTTTTGAGAAATCCCCATTACACCACGAAGAACCGAATTTCACACGTCCCCATTCTGAGCCCCTCGCCGGAAATCACCTCTACGTTGTGACTCCTTCCAGTTTTATTTTTATATGCATATCCAAAAATAGAACCCATGAAAATCTTACAAAAATCTTACAGAATCTAATGATACCTTAAAACTTGCCTTCAATTTAATTATCATACACACTTTAGCGATATCAGCCTCTGACTCTTTATTTAAAGAAAATTGACCGGGGCCAAATCAGCTTCGAGGCTATAGGGTTTACGCTATTAAAACCAAAACCCCAAAATATCCAATGCAAAAAATACAGCAGACAAGCACAGAAAGAGACGCGAACGAGACAAGGAACGTCAACGCACAACACAGAAACATCAAATACAAAGGACTAAACGTAAACCAACGAGACCAATGGGCAACCGGTGCCGACTTAGGACGGTCATCTGCTACGGAAATAACAGGAGTGGTTATCCAGATTACGTGCGCACAACCCTCCCACTTTTTCGATTAACCAGAGGTATTGAAGAACGTACAATTGTTATGTAAAACAACCTCCTCACTGTCAGATGACCACACAAACCAGACCGCAAGGACAGGTGGTCGGGGCCCTGTCTTCTCTAAAGAGGTTTGGACAGGACCCGTCATGGAGTCCCAGCAGTCAGAGTGCAAGTTTTAAGAATGCCTTGGTACAAGAATGTAGATTGGTCAAGTACCAAGCCTAGTGTCAGTCTGGTGACATTAGAATCATATTATGTCACCATAAAATGCAGGGTGTGAAATACCCAAAGTAATATACCCAAAGTAAATGCCTGTATGGTCCGAATTTCAAAGGAAAGTTGACAATATTTTTTGGTAAAATTTCCAGAAAGTCTTTACTAGTTTGTGAAAGCTAAAACCTAGTCCGAAAAGCTTCTTGGTAATGTGTAAATTTCTACTATGAAAATCCAAAACATCAGTACATGCTCTAGCATACCGGATGAGCTGTGAAATGTAGATACCATAGGACGGTAATCTAGGAACATCACCGTCAAGCCAGGGGAAATTTATTATTTTAAATCCAAAATCATCTCTTGTATGAATCTCTCCATTAACAATTTTTGTATTTAGGTCAAAAAATGGTGTTTCTGTGTTTGAAGCGTTTGCCTTGTTTAGAATCAATTCTTGTGGATAAATAACATTTTTATACTTTTCAAAAACAGGATTGTCGATAGTAAGAATATCACCCAGGTACCTAGAAGTACCAAAGAAACATTTCACATCGTTTTTTTCTTTGCTTTTGAAGATTTTGGATAAATTCCTTTTCATACGTGTGTAAAAATAAATCTGCAACAAGTGCCCAAAGGAACCCCTACTACCATTTAATGAGTTTGGACAGTCGATCACCTATTTTGTCGTGAGGAAGCGTGTTGTTAGAAAAGTCGTATGAAGAAATTGTATTTGCTTCAAAATTTCTTAATTTCATTTTGTCAATCACATTTCCTGAATTTTTAATAGACCAAAAGAAGTTTACACCATTCCTGTTCATGACAGTTTCACGGTATTTTGCCACGTATTCCTTTACAGTCGTGAGTGCTGACGTCGTATTTCTAGACAAAATTGTAGTTGAGCAGTTGCTAGAATTAGCAATGTACCGCAAATTGAAAGGAGACTTGTGAAGTTTTGGTATGCAGTATATTGTAGGGAGATCCAATTTAGAAATAGGGATGCTAAAAGAAGAAATTTCACTGTTATGTTTGCTCAAAATATTGGGAACACTTTCATTTCTTTCGATCAAGTGGCGTAATTTTGACGTAATATAGCACGTGAATGGGCGGAGCTTAGCGCACTGGAAGATTGTTGGAGATTTTACACCAGGCGAGTTCTATAGTACATATAAGGAGAAAATCTCAAGTCATATTAGAATTGTTTTTTTATCATCAATAATTTCACTTTGCATAAATCTTCATACATTTTCGGAAATGAAAGTGTTAAGTTCAGCTGTTCATAATCAGTTATAGTTCATCGTTTAACGCTGCGAATGTCCGCATTTTTAACCAATATATAAATTTCATCGCAACAGAATTTCTGAACAAAACAGTTTATTGGCGTCTTTGTACTGTCCTAATTGTTTCCTTAGTTGTGCTTCCTTGATGGTAAGAGTCTTCTTCGCGAATTAAATTAAGTGGTTGTTTCTTAAGTAGTTTAGTATTATGTTGAATGATCGTGGATCCCTGTCTAAAAAGTAGCTGTACATATTTTCTGTCTGATAAGGCTTCATGTTGTACCATTTCAGCTAGGATGGAGTTTGGGTCCTCTGTGATTTAACTGCTGACATTTTAAACATCATTCCTCCAACATTGATGATTTAATAATATTCTTTTTGACTGCGCCTCTGCTAATTACTTAAGTTTTAGCTGGTAAGTTGGGGTAGGTATGTACATGTAGCTTGATGGTGCACTGGTTGTTGTGTGTCGAATGTGATATAGACTAAGGGACTGTGTCTGCTGATTTTTCATTGTTATCTTCTGTTTTGAAGTTTTCTTTTCGTTCTTCTACATCTTCGCTTATTATTTGTATTGCTACTTGTAGTTCTTCTGCCTATTCGCTTAACTGACCTGTGAAAATTGATAGGATTTCTTCCTCATCATGTCTTGTAGCGTCTTCCTCAGATGCTCTCTCTCCTCGTGTCACTGTTGATGTTTCCGCCCCTGTTTCACCTTACTGCGGCTTACTTCCTTTGATGTTACTTCCTCTCTTACATCTGATGTTGCTTGCTCTATTTTTTATGATACTTCAAGTGATGTTTGTTTTACTGGATTGGTTTCCGTCCATGTTCTTGATTACTCTGTTTCTACCACTATTCTCCTGTCTACGTTAAAACTTTCTCATTTATATTTGAAAACTTATATTTGTACATCTGAATTCAAGGGTTTCTTTTCCGTCACAAATTACAAATCAAACAAATCATGGACATGTGGCGACCTGTGCATTGCCTTATTCTTCCTTTTTGACAACATTACATAAGATTTTCTGAGAAACTCTACAGCAGGTTGTAGGGATTCCTATGGGTACTCATTGTGTGCCTCTTGTTGCAGATTTATTTTTATACACGAATGAAAAGGAATTTATCCAGAATCTTCAAAAGCAAAGAAAAATGATGATGTGAAATGTTTCATTGGCACTTTTAACTTCTTTAACTCATTTTAGGTACCTGGATGATATTACTTACTATCGACAATCATTTTTTGAAAAGTAAGAAGAAAAACAATTTTTGAAAAGTATAAAAATATAACTTATCCACAAGAATTGATTCTAAACAAGGCAAACGCTACAAACACAGAAACACCATTTTGGACTTAAATATAAAAATTGTTAACGGAGAGATTCATACAAGTGTGTATGACAAAAGAGATTATTTTGAATTCAACATAATAAATTTACCCTGGATTGACGGTGATGTTCCTAGATTACCGTCCTATGATATCTACATTTCACAGCTCATTAGGTATTCTAGAGCATATACTGTCTTGGATTTTCATAGTAGAAATTTACAAATTACCAAGAAACTTTTAGGACAAGGTTTTCGCTTTCACAAACTAGTAAAGACTTTCTGGAATTTTTATAAATGTTATTGTCAATTATTTTTGAAATTCGGGTCAATACAGGCAACAGAGTATATTACTTCGGGTATTTCACAACCTGCATTTTATGGAGACATAGTTAACATGGTAATAAGGATCAAAGAGTTAAAGAAGATCCTGACGATAATCTCAACAGCACTCACAATAGAGCACAAAATTGAGTATCGACGGACCCCTAGCAAGCTAAAGATAGACAACAGAACTATCGAAAATGCGCCACAATCATCAAACGCCTTTTATACCGTGGATATAATCCTAATGTCACCAGACGGACACTAGGCTTGGTACTTGACCAATCTACAGTCTTGTACCGGCGCATTCTTAAAACTTGTACTCTGACTGACTGTAACGACGTTGCCTGTCCAAATCTCTTTAGAGAAGACAGGGACCCGACCACCTGTCCTCTCTGAATGTCAGTCAGACTCATCGGGTGGTAACATACATGAGATCGCGACGGCAGAGCACGGATTGTATTACATACGCCCTCTTTTGATATCCCTTTACATATTTATCTATGTTGCTTGGGCCACTGCGTTTTGTGGTCTTGTTTGTGTGTGTTGATGTTTCCGACTTCATCTGAAAGTGCGGAGGTTGTTTTACACCACAACTGTACGTTCTTTGAGACCTCTGGGTAATCAGAATAGTGGGAGGTTGCCCATTGGTCTCGTTGATTTATGTGTAGTCCTTTGTGTTTGATGTTTCTGTGTTGTGCGTCGACGTCCTTTGTCCCTTTTGCGTCTCTTCCTGTGTTTTTGCATTGGGTGTTTGGGGTTTTGCTGTGGGTGCTGCAACCTGGTGTTGTTGGAGATCCCCTCCCTTGCTCTTCTCTGCTCTTATCTGTTCTTTTCTAATTCCTCTCGTGTTTGAATGTGTTTCCATTTGTTGGGTACACGTCTTCTAATACCGCCCTTCTCTTCCATCATAAGATATATTTCTAACATGTGACATCTTTCTGTTGTTATTTCCTTTGTGTTGGGTTGTCTACCCTTGTTTTCCTCTTCCGTCATCGTTTCAGTTATGCGTTTGGCAAGCTTAAACTCTCCATCCAGACATTTCCCTTTATGATTGTCAAGACTGAATGCTTCTCTAAGATATGACGCTCGCATAGGCATCTTCTCGCAAACGGAATCTGTGACCTACAATCATCATCTTCTTCACACACCATACAGATGTATCTTGTCATCTGCAAGTAGAGAATAAGTATTGTTGAATATTCAATTCTACATGACTTCCAAATTCACAAAATTATAAGTAACTGAGGACAGGACTTTAGCACCTTATTTTGTAATTGATGTTCTGAAATAGATGTAGATTTGGTCTAACTATGTAAATCCTGCGTTGCCTGTCATGGTGTCCAATTTTTCGTTTTTTGTTGTTTTGTGTCTTTGTATTTTGAAGATGAAATCAGTGATTTTCTATAAGACAGTGTAGGACCTTCCCATTGACGTCGTAATTTTGGACTGATACCTCGTTTTCGTTTTGAATTGAATAACCAAACAGGATCACTCTTTTCTATCTGATTCTCGTTTACGTTTAAGTCAAAGCGACGTTTAATGCGAGTTCTCGCGAACACATGGACATTCTGCAATCTTTCTTCTGATTGTTGTACAAATTCTGGTGGGGTGTGTGGAACATCTGTATTTGAATTACGGACTCCTAACTAATTCTAATGGTTACGTGAGCTGTTTACCGAACATCATCTCATTTGGTGTTACACCAGTTGCTTCATGCACTGAGGATCTATATGCCGACATAAATAAATAGATATCAGCATCCCAGTCAAATCGATTTTTTCAGAAACAAATGATGCGATCATGTTATTGATGGTCTGATTTCCTCTTTCGACAATTCCGTCTGAATTGTGGGCCTAAAGGGATGGTTCTAGTTTTATGTATACCTAAAATGAGTTAAAGAAGATCCTGACGATAATCTCAACAGTACTCACAATAGAGCACCAAATGGAGCATCGACACCTAGCAAGCTAGAAGTGGGACCAGGTACCCGGGAGGAGTAAGCATCCCCTGTCTATTGGCTAGCCGCACCCACTGTCGATGTTCACGCGTAAAAATTTACACATCTCTCTAAAGTCCTAAGAGTCGAAATTTGAACCCTGATCCATGAGTAGTTCAAGAGATACCCAAAATATTGCAATGAAGGAAGTAACTCTCTACATTTATGACATTTGCATAAATGTGATATTGTATTTGAATAATGTCGAAGACTATTTGAAACAAGATAATCAAATCAAGGTAGAATACTCACAATGTCAGTCAGATTCCCTATTCTTTCTATGATAGCTGCAGCTTCTGTTATACCTTCTTGATCTGGTACTAGTATTGCTTCTTGTAATTTTGTTAAGTAATTTCCCACAACTACCAAGTATATATTTCTTTTGTCAGATCTAGGAAATGAACTGTTCATGTCCACTTCAATTCTCTTGAATGGAGCCCCTACATTATACTGTTGTAGTGGTGCTTTCCACTTCTTTGCTGGTGACATACGAGTATTGAATTTATTGCAACATTCGCACCAGTTTCCTACATCTCTCTTTAAACCGCACCAATAGTATGTTTTTCTCACTTTGGTAAGTGTCTTTTTCACTCCAAGATGGGCACCAGTTATACCAACATGTAATTCTTCAAGTATGAAGTTTCTTCGCGACTTGGATACTTCAAGTAGCAAGTTAGACATGCACGTTTCGGATACTTAACCCTCGTCAGTGATCATCAATATAAACAATGTGATATGGTGAAAGTTGTCAAAAAATGTACCGAAAGACAGCAGGATGGATGGAATATGATGCTACAGGACCCAAGTTTTATAAGATATCAAATTAATCATCATGATCCTTATTTGAACTTGAAATGTGTCTCAAGCCATATCTAAGAAATTAATACATTCCCTGCGTCGGTTTTCATTTAAATGTCAGAAAACCACAATTTTCCCGAATTTTCAATGGCATACCTCTGCAAGTGATAGAGCGACATAACACAAATTCGAACTTGACCTGTTGTTTGTTTTTGGTTTAAAAGATATATTCAAGAAATTTATTGAATATCTGTAACGATTTTCCTTTAAATGTCCGGAAAATGCGGGTGGGACGAACGCACACACAGACGCACGGACGGACAGACATGTGCATCACTATTCATCCCCGCCATTGGGGGGGGGGTTAAAAATTTCACATTACATCTGATGAATATTCGGATAGTACATAACTGACCATTCCAGTCAATTAACCATGGTCACTTGGTCCATTTTACTAAGTATTCAATGAGTCACGTGCGTTTAGGGGGTATCTGTTTTAAAGTTGCTGGAGGTCAAAGAAGGTTTCATGAACAAATAACATCATTTGTTTATTTAAACAAATCGAACAAGTTTTTTACCGTAGCGTTTTAAATTACATGGTAAATTGCACCCGCTATAACTTGCTAAAATGACGTTATCAAACAACACATATATAATTCTGAACATAAAATTGTACATCTTGAAGACATATAGTGGTTTTATAATTTTATTTAGTTCTTTCAATAATTGTGGGAGAAAAAATGACGTTTGAAAGGAGAACTTTTATAAGTGCAATGTTTACATTGACTGTGCATCGGAAAAATATCGCAGACAATGGAATGTCATACCTCCTTTAATGTGAATACCAAACTCATAGATATAGATAGGTATATTTGTTACTGGGATATGGTCATTGCCCATATTTGTCATATTTGAGCTACCCACCAAACTACTTAGACTGGATCACCTATTTTCACAGATAAAAGTTCCATAAAGGAGACTTCAAACGACTCAGTGATGTAGCCAGAGAAAATTTTTTATTTACAGAATGCAGGTGCGGATGCTAGGTGCTCAGTGCTTGTCACCTCTGGCTTGCTGGGGGTCCGTCGATGCTCAGTTCGGTGCTCTATTGTGAGTGCTGTTGAGATTATCGTCAGGATCTTGTTTAACTTATTCAACAGAAGATCCAATGAAACGCAATTGTGTAGGCACTGAGGACAACACACACCCCTCCCATAGAAGAGAAACTCTGTAAAATAACTTTCTGGCATTTGATTAGCAAAAATGTTTTTCAGCAAATGCGGATGCTTTAATTCTTACACTAGAATAGCGTCCATGGTAGATACGCTAATGTGACGCATGCACATGACAAATATGGATAATGACCATATCCCTGTCTACAGTACAAAATCGATAATTCAGAAAATCAGAAACCGAAGGCATACAAAATCAGGATAAAACAGGAACCAAAGCAAACAGAAACAAAAACCTCCACCATATGAAAAGAAGCGAACTCCCGATATGAGAGTGAGACCAGGTGCCCAGGAAGAGTAAGCATCTCCTGCTTGCATGCAACACCCGTCGCTTCAATTCGGTAGAACTGTCACATCCAGTTACTTCCATTTTGGAAGATATAGAGTACAATCTTTGGTTGGATGGTTCAAATGGTCTATGACAGAATATCATCCACCATTCTGGATAGTGGGACATCAAAGTGTATGACGAGTTCCCCATATCGACCGTAGAACTTCCTCAGTGACGATGTTAGTCGGTCACAAACATATCCCTGACTGAGAAGCTTATCTGAAAGACGCCTAGCTCTCAGAACAAAATCCGTATATTTGGTACTTGCTCTGGCATAGCGTATCAACTGAGATATGAACACGCCATAAGCAGGCGATGAAGGGATGTTGCTACTCAGAAAAGGAAAGTTCGTAATGCTGAAATTGAAGTCGTCACGTTTGTCATAGAGTGAGGTGTTCATGTGACCATCAGTGTCGTAGGACAACATTATGTCCAAATAGGATGCTGAATTATTTGTCTCTGTAGTTTCTTTGACTTCAAGCTCCGAAGGATAGATACTGCTCAGGTAATCCGCGAATTTTGGATTATTGATGGACAACACATCGTCTATGTATCTGTAAGTGAAGTTGAAGTCAGAAGCTAAGTATCTTTTCTCTTCAGAGACCAAAGATTGAATGAATTCAGCTTCGTACGAGTAAAGGAAAATGTCGGCAAGGAGTGGGGCACAATTGGTCCCCGTTGGAATTCCGACAATTTGCTGGAAGACCTTTCCTCCAAACACCACAAAAATGTTGTCGATCAGAAAGTTTAACATCTGAATAATGTCTGTTTCAGTGTACTTATTTTCAGAATCTGACTTTTCTTTTACAAAGTAGGTTTTGTCATAGTTAACAACAATAATTTTGTATTTGCGATTACCGTTCTTACTTGTAAACGCATTACTTATAATTTTTGCAAGTCTTTCTTTCAATTTAGAATGTGGAATTGTAGTGTAAAGTGTCGAAAAATCAAAGGCTTTGATCGAATGGACTCTACTAAAATGAGTGGATTTCAGATGTTCTAAAAGTTCCTTCGAATTCTTTAAATCCACATCTGGTTGATACCACTGCGAGAATATACTGTCGAACAATATTTTTGTAGCCCAGATTTGATTTCAGATAAAACTTTGGTGAGTAAGATCGATACAGATTTGGTAGAACATTTTGAGGAACCAGCGATGAAACGTTGTTTGTACGGATTCTTATGCATTTTAGGTATGCAGTATAAGTATGGTAAATCTAAATCTAAATTGGTAGTGTCGAAGCCAAAGGAAGCAAGAGCTGATTTGTGGTTATCTATTATTTCAGAGGCAGAAAGGTTTGTTTATCTTATATTAACCTGAGGCAAATTTAAAGACATAAAAGAAATAAATGCATAATAGGCAAATGAGGTAATTTAGACATGGATGATAAAATAAAAGAATGGAAAATAGATTACACGATTATTGTCGGCTTTTCTAATCACATACTAATGCTGTTGATCTCAGTCACGTAGACCGAGAACAGGCCAGCATTTTATTCTTGGGTTGGTATTTTGGCCTGAAACAAGGGCATTTAAAAATTGGTAGAATGTACAATTATACAATTTTTTTTCAGAATCTGCTCATACCTTGAATTTTTCTGTTAGTTGTGTAATAATTTGCTTTTTCACATTTCCTTTATCATCATTTAATTCCATTAAGTATGATTTCTAGTCACCTTTCTGTGTACTATTTACTTTCACTTTCCAACTTAGTTATAATTAGTTCAAGTTGTCTTAGTTTTGAATACTTTCATAATTCAGCCAAATAAATGAAAATATTGACTACAATTGCTTGTATTTCTGTGAATGTATGGTTTAGAATTTTGACTGAAAAGACATCAATATGAAACATGCCGAAAAGTTGAAGAAGGAGAGCATTTTGAATTACAGAAAATTGAGAGGAAATCTGACTTAAAGGACTTGAAAATCGCAAAATCAAATGAACAAAGGTAACTAATGACACAAAAAATGGGAAAATTCAAAATATGAGCGGATTATAAAAAATTGCATAATTGTAAATTCTACCACTTTTCAAATGCCCTTGTTTCAGGCCAAAATACCAACTCCAGAATAAAATTTTGGCCTGTTCTCGGTCTAGGGCCCGTGCAACTTTTCCCTAATATAAACCAATGACAATAAAGCATCAAGTACCTTTAAAGAAACGTAAAACTTGCTAGTAATATGACATAAACGTGCGGTATACTGAATATTACTCCGCAAGCAAGTTACGATTATAGTAAACAAATCTATTATCTCAATAATAAGTGTCCTGCTTCAACTTGTTAAAAAACCAACGGTGAAAAGTTTGAATTTAATATGGACTCTGGTGTGACATTTTGACTTTTGTCTCAAATATCTTTGTATCTTACACTCAGCAGTTTAAATACATAAACCCCCTAAACTCATTGTAGTAAAATGGACCACGAGACCGTAGCTAATGGACTGGAATGCTCAGTTTTCTACTATGACGAATACGCGTAAGATGGCATTTTATGTTGTTTATATCCATATTTGGCACTTTCCTCGACAGGTGGCTTTATTGTTGCGAGCTTATCGAGGCGTTTCTTGTAGAAGGAGCAAGATATGTTCTAAGGAACAAGCAATACTTCAGATAGTACCGTACGAGATCTATGAAACGAGTATTCAAAGACAAAGTGAACAACACTGCACATATATCTCCATTAGTTCTTGAATTTATTTAGTACGAAGAGTTAACATTAGATGCTTCAGATTCATCTCATCCTGATATCTTAAGAAGGGAACAGATACGTAGCTTCTAACTTTAACCTAACTTACAGATATATAGACGATGTGCTGTCCATCTATAATCCAAAATTCCCGAATTACCTCAGCAAAATCTATCCTTCGGAGCTTAAAGTCCACAGAGACAAATAATTCAGCATCCTATCTGGACATTATGTTGTCCTACGACACTGATGGTCACATGAACACCTCAATCCATGACAAACGTGACGACTTCAATTTCAACATCACAAACTTTTCTTTTCTGACTAGCAACATCCCTTTATCGCAAGCTTCTGGTGTATTCATATCTCAGTTAATACACAAAGATGTTCCACTCTCCAGAATGGTGGATGATATTCTGATCATTTGAACCATCCAACCACCGAATATACTTGTATCTTTCGAAATGGAAGTAACCGGATGTGACAATTCTACCGAACAGAGGTTTCGCCTTATTTATGTAGGCGAGACTGATAATATGATTGCACCTTTGCTGCATTGTAACCCAGGGATGCCTTCAGAAAAGTTCTACAGCTTCTTTCGATAACTGGAATTGCTTGTTGAAGAATCTACTGCAACGGACGAGTGGAGACACGGAACAGTACTCCGAATGGAGTTCATTGTCTACGAATTAAAAAGGCGGAAATGAGGTACACAGAGGCTTCATCGAAAGTTCTTGTCAGACTTCAATTTGCACCGAGATACCGTAAACGCATTCAGCATAGAGCTTTAACTCCAAAATCGATGTGCAGTACATAATACAGAGGCGAAAATTAAGATGTATTAAGTATTACGTGTCTCGGATATTAATGCTTCTAGCCGAAGGGATTTTCAGATGCAGCCCAAATTCTCTGCAGTAGCGCCCTGTGGTTTTATTTTTGAATTTAAATTTGTGCATTTACTTTACAGAGGGCAGTACTATATGTAGTCATCGAGATGAGCATTATTGCAACTCCTTATTCAAATACCTCAAAAGGCAAGTAAGGTTGATCTGGCTGATGGAATTTGTGTAGCTTCATTCAGGAAACGTACCAATAGGCGTTAAACCCTCGTCAGTGATCCTCAATCTGAACAATTTAATATTGCCAAAACGTGTGAAAATTATAATGTCCAAAAGTGTGCGAAAGACGTAGCAGAATGGGTGGGATATTATGTTACAGGACCCAAGTTTTAAACATTTCAAGAAATTGTGATAGCAGAAACTTTCGAATGCGTTGAATAATGCGGAAGTGTTTCAACACTATACCTTCATGAAGAAAAATCCAAACCAATTTTTCCTGCAACAGACACATGTTTCGGATATTTAATTATCATCAGTGATGCTTACAGCGGAGCCACCAAAATTGAAGAGACGATCAACAGAAGTTGATCGAACTTGGCTACATGTGACCTCGGGGAAAGTCATCCTTAAAACCGTCAGTAACACTATATATCAAAATACTTGCACGTAAAGAAGAATCATTTGTAAGAAGAAAAGTGGCAGTTACTGTTCGTGTTCCAAAACTCAAGTCCATTTAGTCATGCCGTTTTCTTGTCACTTCTGATTGATGGACGAGAAATTAAAGTTCTCTTTAAGTACACATTTGACGGAGTTGACCATAGAAATACACTAGAGAGTGTTAAGCATGTCTCTTTAAAGAAAGAAATCTTGATGTGCTGAATTATGAAGATACACACCAGGTCATAGTTAGAGAAATCCAGCAAAAAGAGTTATGTCAATTTTGAATCTTGGGCTGGAAAAGTGTTCATTAGAAAGGGAAAAGATGGATGAAAATAGTGTGAGCTAGTGGCAGTAAGTCTGTTGGAGAGATGTATGTTAAAGAGCCACCTCTGAAACAAGAGACCCAGAGGCCACATCGCTCACACTGGAAATATGATCGAATGTGATTTTGCCTGTTTCTTGCTTATCAGCAAAATTCTTTCAGATAAGCATTTTTCTAGTTTATTATAGCTAAAATGAACCAAATTGGGGCGGCAAACTTGGCCAAGAGGAAAAAAATGTAAAGAAATCTAATTTTTTTTCATCAAAATAACGAAAAAGAAGTCAAAACGCGTGAAAAATAGCCATCAGATTTTAACGAAATTGAACAAACTAAAAAGATACATCCGTCCTGATCATTCAGATGCCATTAGATTTTCAATCCATGCTGCGGTTCTGGAGAAGATATTTTAAAGGGGTACCGACTTGGACTAATTTGACCTCGCCTTGGATCGACCCTTAAATGGATCGGTCCGAAAAGAACAAACTTGGTAGAGGGTGTATAATACTTCATGCATACAAAGTTCCATCAAAATCCTCCAAGCGGTTTCAGAAGAGATGTCGAAAATGTGAATGTTAACGGACGGACGCCGGAAAAACAATATGACAATAGTTTACTTTGAACCTTTGGTTCACGTGGGTTTAAAAAGAATAAGCTGAATCTGTTGAGAAAATCTAATCGCTTATCAAAAAGAGTATTCGAAGACTGAAGAAAATTTAAAGAGGATGGAATTGCAACTGCCGATCCAGTAAAGAATGAGGAAATGGAGAGTTTATTGGACATCTCAGGAAAAGTTTCCAGATTTAGATTTAGAAAAATCCAGATAGCTAAAACGCATATGTGGCGTGGAAGGACAGACATTTTTAACAAGAGGAAATTAAAATTCTATATTGCAGACCACGCCAGGAAAATTGCCTTTATTCAACTTGTTTGGCATTAAGTACTACTGACGAGGATTCAATATATCCGAAACACGTGTCTAGTACAATAAAATTGGCACTATAGAACATACATTTCAATATCGACAATTGTAAGAAAAGTCAGTACAGTAGTGTCGTAAATGTAAAAAAGATACTGTACTGTAAGTGGAAACTATCAGGTTGTCAAGAAGTTCAGCTTGTGAGTAGATATGAAGAGTACTCATGTGGGTCGCATTTGACGCCACCTGGACATGCCCTCCATGGGAAAGCATTAGTGCACTTCTAAAAACATCGATTGTTCGTCACCAGTGGAATTACCTCCCATAGTATTCAGCTGAATTGGACCCCAAAGACATCATTTATTTGCCTTACTGACTTTTACATTGACGATTCCAGACTGAATCTCGTCGTACTCAAGATCACGTACTGTAGGTGCCCTAGGACCTTTTTTTTTTTAATTTTTGATAACTTCGCTTCATTTCCATATATCCCCATGTTAGAGACAATTACTTGATGTACCTAGACCATTCCTATCTAACACTTAAATTTCGACTACTAATAAATGAAAAGAGCGATTTTATTGGTTTGAGCCACGTCATGCTACCAAGATAGGACTAGAAGTCGTTCTTTCATTTTTTGAGATCTCCATAGAGGGAAGTTCAAATGACCTTTTACATTTAATCGTAACTCCTTGTCTTGGAGGATTGATGTTCTTACAAATGTTTGAAAAAGGAATAGGTATACATACAAAGCCAATTTAATGTACAAGCGTATAAAAATTTGAAATACGTCATTCTTTGTTTGATATCATGATAAGTCTATATTAATTGGACTACGCATGTGTTTCAGCCAATAAAAAATATGTACACATGATAAAGGTTGTAAACAAAGTAAATTCTTATCATCACATACCTCTTCCGAAGATCCTTGACGTAGAAAGCATGGTCTTTACTATTTGCTATAGCAACTCCAAACAAAACAAATTGGGATATGAAACGTAAAAATATACCTCAAATTATGACAAAGGTTTAATTTTTCAGTTCGTATAGAGAAAAAGGTAACTTTTGTGTATTTTATTTTATCTGAAAAAGTTATGTAAGTTTATCTTTCAAAGTTGATTCCTACATGTAAAGGCTATAGTTCTTGTTATTCTACTTTTTATAAATGGTTTTTGAGTATGATATTTTTCTAAAATTATTGATATTAGAAGACTTTATGTTAATAAACTTTTTGAGAGACTTTTGAGTTTTATATCATTATTTGTTATCCGACCTTCATTTTAATTCTTTAAGTTCATGAACTTATTTGTGTTATTTTTAGGTTTGTTTTGTGTGGACCTTTTGGTTTATAGAAATTTACCTATTTCAAAGGTTCTTCGAGCATGTTACAAACAAAACTATTACTCGCAATAAATTTTCTCTGTTAAGTAAATGTACAAATCTAAATTGAAAAAATAAAAGAGGGCGCTACTGAAATGAATTTTGGTGGCTCCGCTGGAAGCATCACTGATGAGAATTTTTTATTCGAAATACGTGTCTGGTGCAGAAAAAAAAAATGGTTCGAGATTTTCTTCATGAAGGTATAGAGTTGGAACACTTCCGTATTATTTTGTTAATGAACTAATTCATTAAATAAAAATCACATTGAGAGTTTCATGAATAACGATCATGTCATGTTATGTGCATTATGCTCACCTTACTGTGACAAATATGGACAATGACCATATCCCCGCACACAGCACAAAATTGACAATTCAGAAAATCAGAAACCGAGGGCATACAAAATCAGGATCAAACAGGAACCAAAGCAAATAAACAAAAACCATATGGGAGTGAGACCAGGTGCCCAGGAAGAGTAAGCATCTCCTGCTTGCATGCAACACCCGCCGCTTCAATTCGGTAGAACTGTCACATCCGGTTACTTCCATTTCGGAAGACATAGAGTACAATCTTTGGTTGGATGGTTCAAATGGTCTATGACAGAATATCATCCACCATTCTGGAGAGTGGGACATCATAGTGTATGACGAGTTCCCCATATCGACTGTAGAACTTCCTCAGTGACGATGTTAGTCGGTCACAAACATATCCCTGACTGAGAAGCTTATCTGAAAGACGCCTAGCTCTCAGAACAAAATCTATATATTTGGTACTTGCTCTGACATAGCGTATCGACTGAGATATGAACACGCCATAAGCAGGCGATGAAGGGATGTTGCTACTCAGAAAAGGAAAGTTTGTAATGCTGACATTTGTCATAGAGTGAGGTGTTCATGTGACCATGAGTGTCCTAAGACAACCTTATGTCCAAACAGGATGCTGAATTATTTGTCTCTGTAGTTTCTTTGACTTCAAGCTCCGAAGGATAGATGCTGATGAGGTATTCGGCGAATTTTGGATTATTGATGGACAACACATCGTCTATGTATCTGTAAGTGAAGTTAAAGTCAGAAGCTAAGTATCTTTTCCCTTCAGAGACCAAAGATTGAATGAATTCAGCTTCGTACGAATAAAGGAAAATGTCGGCAAGGAGTGGGGCACAATTGGTCCCCATCGGAATTCCGACAATTCGCTGGAAGACCTTTCCTCCAAACACCACAAAAATGTTGTCGATCAGAAAGTTTAACATCTGAATAATATCTGTTTCAGTGTACTTATTTTCACAATCGGACCTTTCTTTTACAAAGTATGTTTTGTCATAGTTAACAACAATAAATTTGAATTTGCGATTACCGTTCTTACTTGTAAACGCATTACTCATAATTTTTGCGAGTCTTTCTTTCAATTTAGAATGTGAAATTGTAGTGTAAAGTGTCGAAAAATCAAAGGCTTTGATCGAATAGACTCTACTAATATGAGTGGATTTCAGATGTTCTAAAATTTCTTTCGAATTCTTTAAAATCCACATCTGGTTGATTCCACTGCGATAATATACTGTCGAACAATATTTTTGAAGCCCAGATTTGATTTCAGATAAAACTTTGGTGAGTAAGATCGATACAGATTTGGTAGAACATTTTGAAGAAACAGCGATGAAACGTTGTTTGTACGGATTCTTATGCATTTTAGGTATGCAGTATAAGTATGGTAAATCTAAATCTAATTTGTTAGTGTTGAAGCCAAAGGAAGCAAGAGCTGATTTGTGGTTATCTATTATTTCAGAGGCAGAAAGGTTTATTGGGATGTAAGTGGGATTTCCAGGTGTCGAATTTAAACCCAACTCTTTAACTAGACTGTCGAAATAGTACTTTTTGCAAGTAAATGTGTAATTATTTGAGGCTTTGTCCGCTGGTGTGATGACATAATGTTCTTGGAGGTAGGTATGCTCTTTGATAACGTCAGGGTTTTTAAATATAGACTCGAATCTGGTGTTCACAGTTGAGTTTAATCGGTTAATTCTAGATAAAAGTAACCCTCTGATGGATTTTATCCATTCGGAAAGGGTGTCGAGCTGTACATCCTCTTTCTTTGCCCAACGTCTTGCATATTCCTCACAAGAGTCCATGATGATTTTGATTCCATGTAAAGGACATACTTTCTCTGTATTTTGGACCCTTTTTTAACAATTCTCTCAACTTTTCGTTCTTGACTATACTAAGGTCACCAGTAATAACGTATCCACAAGGAGAGTAGTTGAAATCCGATGAAGAACATTCGCAAGGAAGTGGATGTTGTGAGGGATTACTTAAATCAATACACTGCAAGAATTGTTTGTAATTGTAAATCCTAGATGCAACTGTTGGTGTGTAGCTATAGGAAATACAAGGAGTTTCTTTTCTTTTGAAATATGGTGGGGTTTTTTCTGTGACAGTTTAGTGATTCAAAATTTGACCAAGATTCAATTTATCAATACCTTTGTTTGCAAATCTTACTTTAATGAAAGGACGGTTTGTTTTCTCCTCTGACTTATCTGATCTGACTGCTTGAAATAAACGAAAAGTAGAAATGTCCAAGATGACTCCTTGTAGTCTGTATTCTGGGGAACGTGTATCGGTAAATGTGAGGTCCTTCGTATATTCGTAGATTTCGTGTAACTTCCGTAAAGGAACAGATTATAATTTGGTGCGAATATAATGAGGGCCTAGAGGCTAAAAAATGGAACCAAGTCATCGAAGGAGAAACCATGTATCTCAGGCCTATTATATTTACTAATGCCATGACTTTGAGGTCTTCTTTATGGTCTGTTGAATAAGCTAGTCACATTTACCGATTGACAACCGGGACTTGTTAAGTTTCCTATGCTGCTGATATTATCGTTGCATCCATAGGGCGCTGCAGTGTTAAGATATTTTTAATCCAGAACTCTTCTCTGTTGTGACGGAAAGGTGTGCTCAAATTGGGATTGTTTGTGGGGTGATATATTATCTCCAGGATTCTGACTCTCATAGATAAAACAGAATGATCGGCTTGATCAAAATTACGATAAAGGAGTTGACTTCCTTTATTATTTATTTTTGACCGGTGTCCTGACATTCTGGTTCGGAGCTTACCTTTGGTTTCACCCACATAAATCAATCCACAAAGTGAGCACTCTATTCCGTAGACAACATTAGATGTCATACAGTTTAGGTTTTCAAAACTATGCGTGTTAAATGCTTGTTTTGTGAGATTACTTGAGAATGAAGGATGTTACAAGTTTTGCAGTTCTTCGTACTTAGAAATTGAGCAATCGCTTGGTGAAAATTTGTGCTCTTTTAGTATATCGACCACTTCAATCTTACAGGGCTTGATTTTAATATACCCATCTGCATGTTTATACCAAAACTCATGTTTGTTACTTACTACAACTGTTTCATCTCTTATGTCATGTACACTGATTCTAGGGACACCTAAGTTACCTGTTGCGTATTTGTCCGTAGACGCAACAGGTTGGGACCTTTTTATAGTGGGCGACGCCCCATCCACTTTGTAGGTCTCTTGAGTTCTATCCATTGAGCAATGTTCCGCATGTTCTCTTATCTTGCACGTAATTTGTTTTGGGCTTGACAGAAAAGGGAAGGATCTCCAGTATGACAACCCTGCAGACACCCAGCGAAACAAACCAACAAGAAACTGATACAGATTGACATCAGACAAAACTACAAACCGCACAAGAACGCTAGAACATGATACAAAAAATCGAAACAGACGCACAGAAACATCAAAGACAACACATAAAAGGAAGGAGACCAATGTGCACCCGGCGCCGACTTTGGACGGCCATCTGCTATTAGCAGTTGGTGTAGTTATCCGGATTACATGCGCACAACCCTCCTACTTATTCGGATACACAGAGGTCTCCATAGACGCACAATTGTTGTATAAACATTAAACTTCTAACTGTAAGGTGACATCACAAACGAGAACGTTAAACGCAGTGGCCTCTAGTAACACATATTATATGTAAATGTATCTAAACAAAGTCTATGGCATGCGTTCAACAGTCTGTGCTCTGCTGGCTCAAGATCAGCCGCCCGAGAAGAGAGAGTACAAATCAATGTGTTTTTTTTTTTTTCAAAATCGTCATATTCACTTCTTTTAAATTTATCGTGTTATTGATTCGATTTCATATATATTGATGTTTTTGGCGTCATTTCGGACTGGTCCCACCTCTAGCTTGCTAGGGGTCCGTCATCTTCGCAAGCCAATGGTATAGATCCGCCGTGCTCCTCAAATACCCTTGGCATCGTTCATATTTGGCGCTCCGTGACTGATTCTACAGTTTCATTTGACGCGATGAAATTTAATCGACCAATCAGAGGCGGGTTAACAACCCCTTATTAGCATACGAAGCGGTGTATGTCAACAAGATGGCGGCGCCCATAGAGGCATGTAGAATATGCTTGGGCGAGCCATCAAAGAAAAAAAGACGAGTTATCTTCGGCGAAACGTTTCACGTGCTTAGTCAGTTAACACAAGTACTTGATTATGTACCTTCACCATGTGACGGACTCTCAAAATATGTGTGCAATCTTTGTTTTACGAAGTTAAACAAACTTCACAAAATAGACTTCGATCTTGTCAATAAAATTGATTCGCTGAGGAAAGAAAAGAAAGAATTACTGTGTTATTTGCGAGAGAAGATGCCTGCACGTGAAATTGTAAGTCCTCTAAAAACACCGAAAAGACAAGAGAAAAGGGTTATTACACACTCGCCAACCCCTAGAAAAACGAAGAAGTCGTTGTTTTCAATCAGACCGAGAACAGAGCAGCATAATGAGCTTATGGATCTTGCTTCCCAGCCCCCAAAGACACATGTCATGAATGTACAGGCTATTATACCCGGGACTCAACGTAAAATTTTGCCAAAACCTAGTCAAGAACTAGGATCAGTCCTCCATGTCAGTAAAAGCAGCATGAGTGAACCCAGTACATGTATTGCAGTGAAGTCTTTCACACCCAGCAAGTTAAAGGTATGAGCATCGAGCATACATTAATTGACGTTTCTGGCATGTCTTGTTTGCACTTATTAGCAGATTCATTCATTGTGAAATACCTATCAAATAGACCTTCAAGAAATCAAGGCTATGTTTAACAGGCCATTGATTGTGACGTCTTAATGTCAAAGTCTGCTAACAGGTGTGATATGTCAGATATTTTGTGATCCTTCAAATTTCCAAGAAAAAATACTTATTTATGAAAAGTTCATTTATTGATTTAAAAGATAGATAATAGACATAAACATTTAATTCAGTTAAATTGTACACTATCAAATCATCTACATTTTTTATGATTTTATGATTAAATGATTTTACCTTTAGGTTGTTTACAAGACAAAGAAAACACAGAGAATAAGGACAAAACTTGTCAAAGATGTTCAACTATCGGAGATTGTTAAAAGCTTAGCCATTCATAATGCTCCGAAGAGAACAGCCAGAGCAATTTACAATTCATCCTTGAAAGACGCCATTAATGTTCAGATTATGAAGGAACTGAAACGTGAAATTTCCTATCTAACTTCTACCACAAATTTATCCTTGCTCAGGCGAAGTGAAAGCAGATGTTTGGCAACATTTTCATTTGATAAGGTTAATGAAGAAGTCAAATTATTTGCACCTTTATTTCACAAGATGGTTTCAACGATTACTAAGGAATCATGTATTGGAACAGCTGTTACTTCTTGTATAGCACTCAAATCCGCAATTACACATATGTCTGCATTCCAGCACGTAATAGGACAAGTCCTAGATCATGGTGGGGCCACTGATGAGGTATGGTAGCATATTTCAGGTCAAGTATATTAATTACATTTATTTACGTCCCTGCAATGCAAGAACGAAGTACATGTACCATACGGTATGCATACGTACATTTGTATATGTTATTATGTAAGGATCGGTCTGTTTGTCTGGTAGTCACACTTACTAATGCATGGTTTCAACTGTCTGTCTGGTAGTCACTTACATACATATGGTTTTGACTAATATCCATAGTATTTTCATCAATATTGCAAAAATGGGACTCAATTCTCAATGAGTATCAAGGTCAGCTACATGATGTATAAGGTCAAGGTCACCTACTTTTGTTCCTGAACTGTTCAATTTTTTTTCATAATCATGACAATTGCAATTATGTTGTACATGTATTAAGGGCATTACTCTTTAACAATATTCATAATCAATTTCAATAAAGTATGAACGATTACTTTACAAAGTATGAATTTACTGATTTTTATATTCTTTTACTCAAGACTATAGATACTTTGGCAAAGATGTCAATTTCTGTATCTGCAACAAGGAAAGGGCAACAGAACCTGTTAGAGAGACAGAAAAAACACATCAGTAATCTGTTGGAAAATGAGCTGTCAACACAAAATACATGTAAGTCTGACATTATAAGAGACAATATTGACATATTGCGCTCTCCTTCACAAATGAGTGTAGAGAAAAAGCGACAAAGTTGGCACTTGTTTTTGTTGGTTGGGCTGGAAAAAAGAATTTTCGCAACAGGCCTTGATAATACTAAGCCTATTGCTAACATATGTCAAGTGGAAAATGGAATATTTATTCCAAACATGGAAGATTCTTCATTTCTGGAGCAGAACTTCATTTATCACATCATGCAGGTTCTTGTAAAGCATGTTGATACTTTGAGAAAGTATACACCATTTATTCCACAATTTATTAGTCATGAGCACATTGATGCCAGTTGTAGGAAGTCAGATTATGCAATTATTGACTTATTAAACAAAAGTGAGAATAAGTCAGAGGAGTTGATAGAAATACTTGAGTATGTTCATGATAAATGTATTGGAAAGTCAGATGAAGAAACTCAAGCACATCTTAAGATGAGGGTTTTCGGTGGAGATGTTTTGACCAATGAAAGAGCTTATTCAGCTCAGCTTGCCCTCCACAATGGAACATCAGAGCTGGATAGACTTCAGTGTGTCATACATAGACCTGAGGGTTTGCATAGGATTATGAATCATCTTTTGGTAAAACCCTTACATGTGTTGCCTGTGATATGTTGGGATTTTTATTGCTTGTTTCATTTCGTTTAGGTCAATTTACTGCATATTACATACTAATTAGTTCAGTTATTGCTCTATCTGTTCACTTAGGTATGTAAATGGTCTTTTCACAAGGAACACAATTGTGAAATATAAACTTCCTTTAAAGAAAATTTTCAAAGTTATGGTTAATTTTGAATGTCTAGATACATGTATGTAGTCAAGGTCATGACATGAGATAAAAATATTTGGAATATTGAAGCATGCATAAAGATAAAACTTGTTACAATGTGAAGTTCCAAATGTGAGAAAGCATCCCAAAATAATACCTAAGTGTAAATTGTTTCTCAGGCAACACAAAAGTGAAGTTCTAGTTGACAGTTGCTTGTGTTCTTGATTTCAGTTTTTCTTGTACTTTTACTAATATCATAATGATGACATTTGTTATGTTTGACAAGCATATATTCAACCAGTTTAAAAGTATTATTCATTTTGATAATGTATTTTAATACCTCTGTTATCTAAATTTACAAATTCTTTGCAATATTTTGCTTATTCCTTACTAATGACAGTAATGTATATATATGTTACCATGATTACACTATTTACTGAATTCAAATTAACATGATTAAGGAGGAAAATGCAATCATGATCAAGCTGTTTATAAATGTTCATTGTAATCAGCATGTCTCGCAAAGTCAAATTGAAGCTGTTAACTTAAGCTAATGGCTCATTGATATTTCTATTCAAGCATAAGGCAAAACAAATTATATGATTGTTGTACATTCCCGAAAAAAAAGTTTGGTTGATAGACTAAATTAGTGTCTATGGTGGGATTTTCTATTGTATTGAGATCCTGACATTTCAATTTTCATTTTTCAGTTTATATATCAACAGTTTTATAAAGTAACCTCTGCTGGAGAACCAGTAACTTTGAGCCACTCGAGGAACACAGTTGGGAGAGTAGATGTTCATGGTCCTGATGAAGTGATTCAAAAGTACAGGTACATACAATATCTTTCTCCTTTCAGTTCACCTGACTCATAATGAGTTATTGCTATAAGGAAATTTAATCTGTCTGTCTCCCAATTTTTGACTTAAAAGTTTTGCATATTTAGAAAAATCTATCTTAAATCGCAGTCTGATTAAAAAAAGCCCCCTTCTCCTTTGTCATCATGAAGAACAAGGGCTGTTAGATTAGTTTTGAATCGTGTTAGGAGTTTGAAATTCCTAGAATATTCTATCATGTTTATGTTGATACCACAATTTTTTTAACCTGAAACTTTGACCTACTTTTTGACAAACTTTTATTAATTTTCTTGTTTACTTCACATGTGTTATTTTCTGTATTTCAATTTCAGATCCCATTATGCATTTGTAGAGGACTGTCTAGATGCTTTCATAGTTGGTGCCTATATGCATTTATCAGGGACTCAGAATCTGCAGACAGAGTCTCCACTGCAACAGACGATGTTCAATTTCCTCTCTGATGAGCAGAAGTACACATTCATCCACAAATTAGCAAAGGACATTCTGGACAAATATGTGAAGACTGGTATACATGTTTACAGTTTACAAAAATTCCTACATAGAATCTCTGTATAGATTTATTGATCTCAACTTGATTTTATTTAATTAAGCAAGATCTCTTGATATGTGATTCAAGTTTCAAAGACTGAGTTTTTATTATGTCGCCTGCGAAGCATAGCGATTGTGTCGCCTGTGAAGCATAGCGACACTTAGGGATCACTTTGTCCGTCTGTCTGTTGCTGGGTGTCACACCCCATAACTTTTGATTGGTAAGTGATAAGGCTTTCAAATTTCACATATGTATTCCTTGTGACAAGACATTTGTACACATACCATAATTTTTGACCTCATGACCTTGACCTAGATATTTGACCTACTTTTCAAAAAATCTTAGATTGGCTATTATTTTTGATTGGTAAGTGATAGGGCTTTGATATTTCACATGTGTATTCTTTGAAACAAGACCTTTCAACACATACTACAAGTTTTGACCTTGACCTGGATATTTGACCCTCTTTCAAACTAAATTACAAGTTGCTTCGCAGGCGACACAAGTATTCCTTTGATTCCTATTTTTGTATAATTTATTATTCATGAAAAAGAATTTTCTTCTTCATGAAAAAGTGTAATTATATTGAATTTCTCTTTTTAAGATACATGTACCTTTCTTTATTTAAAGATATACACAACATCAGACGTAAGACAGATGCATTGGATACACAGTCAAGTCAACTGAAGGATATGTACTGCAGCGAGAAGATGAAATATGTTTGCCCAATTTGTAATAAACTGTTCAAAACAAAAGGTGGAATGAAGAGACATTTGAACAAAGAACATGGATTCTCATTTGAATTGGGAGATGAAAATTCTACAACAGAGAAGGACCATATTGCCACATATAGAGCCTCATTTATGACATGTGCTTTACTCCTCCGCGACACCAATGATGCCTATAAAATGGGTGACGGAAATAGAATAACTGTAAATGCAAAATTTCAAATGCTCCTTGCACGTGTAGGAAAACATACAAAGTTTTGAATATATTTCCCTGACATGGTCGCCATAGCACTTTCTATATAGACATAACGTCAGAAAGTGCATGCATTTTATATACTGTGTTCTTTATCGTGCATTAACATCGACGGCGGGTGCGGCAAGCCAACAGGGGATGCTTACTCCTCCCGGGCACCTGATCCCACCTCTAGCTTGCTAGGGGTCCGTCGATGCTCAACATAATGCTCTATTGTGAGTGCTGTTGAGATTATCGTCAGGATCTTCTTTAACTCATTTGTGTCACACTTATGCCCTTTGCCGTGTGGAGCTCGTAAAAAAGTTCCCCGCGAGGGGTTTGACAGTAAGTGTTTTGAATATATTTCCCTGACATGGTAGCCATAGCACTTTCTATATAGACATAACGTCAGAAAGTGCATGCATTTTATATACTGTGTTCTTTATCGTGCATTAACATCGACGGCGGGTGCGGCAAGCCAACAGGGGATGCTTACTCCTCCCGGGCACATGATCCCACCTCTAGCTTGCTAGGGGTCCGTCGATGCTCAACATAGTGCTCTATTGTGAGTGCTGTTGAGATTATCGTCAGGATCTTCTTTAACTCATTTGTGTCACACTTATGCCCTTTGCCGTGTGGAGCTCGTAAAAAAGTTCCCCGCGAGGGGTTTGACAGTAAGTGTTTTGAATATATTTCCCTGACATTGTCGCCATAGCACTTCCTATATAGACATAACGTCAGAAAGTGCATGTATTTTATATACTGTGTTCTTTATCGTGCATTAACATCGACGGCGGGTGCGGCTAGCCAACAGGGGATGCTTACTCCTCCCGGGCCCCTGATCCCACCTCTAGCTTGCTAGGGGTCCGTCGATGCTCAACATAGTGCTCTATTGTGAGTGCTGTTGAGATTATCGTCAGGATCTTCTTTAACTCAATTATGGTTGTTTCGTTACCTAGCATACATCAAATGTCTATTGACTCCACAAATGGCTTATGAATACATGTGGAACTGCTCAGCTAATTTGCAGGGTGGTTTGGGAAGAAACATTCCAAATGACGATTTAGTGGAAATTTTGGTACAAACTGACAAAAAGAAAGTTTATTGTCAGGGTGCCAATGCATCATATGCAAGTGTAAGGAAAGCTGCTCTTACAACACAGATTCAAGAGGAAATAAAGGAGAACTTGCAATCACAATGTGACAAGAAAAAGTCTGGATCTAAACGACCTAAAGCGAATAAAACATCAGACATTTTAGAAATGGTGTCTGAACTGAATGCAGCCCAAATGTTTGACTCTATTCCAGGAAGAGAATTCCGAAGTTTTTCTGGATTCGAAGATTTATTTACACGTATAAATGTTTCCGAGTTACATTCCTGGATCACTGAAAATCGAGAGAGGCTCTCATATGAAGTTCTTAATTAGAATTTCTCTGTGTATGATATTTTGATAAGAAGTACTTGCAAGTTTGTTGAAAATTACATATTCAAAATTGACACACTAGTATGTACTTGATATTATACTGTTTTTGTGCAATCAATGTGAAAATAAAACAAGCTTGATGAGCTATTTCTTCAGCTTGAAACTGTAAATAATTCCTTTTGCTTGGGCTTAACTTCATTTTTACCATTACATTGATGTATTTACTTTTAAAAGTATAAGGTTGGTAAACATATATGTACTTTATGTGTACTTATTTTAGCAAAGTTAGTGCTATCTCAAGATTACGCTTAATCACTTAGCCAAAAAGGTCTAGTACCCTAATTTATGCATATAATCTATTTAGATAGTCATAAATTAGGGCACAACTGGTAAACCTTTTTAAACTTATTAGGTATAGTCTAGAAATAGCACTAACTATACTAAAATAAGTACATGTACACATACATGTATATACGGTAATATACCAACCTTGTACTGAGAAACAGTATAAAGCAAGACATACATATACATGTATGTCCTGCTTCTTATTGATGAAATATCTAAACATACAGTATAATCTATAAAGCGATCATGTATGTAACAAGGGAATCCCTTTATCACCAGAAAAGTACCTTCAGTACTCCATTGTGAAAGTTGGTACATATATATTCATGTACAGATTAATGCATCAATGCATTATACTTTTCAACTGACCTACAGTTTATGTGAATTTGGAAGACCAGGTTGTCTCTCTTTAAATATACTATAAAAGACAGGCATCTGACCTATATTTCTGTAGGCATCTGACCTATATTTCTGTATGTGCAACATTGCATATGTATTGAACTTGCACTCCAAAATTTTACTGTCAGAGAACACTAAGTGCGTATGACACAGTTGATCAATTCCTTTTTGCAGTTGATAACTTTCACAAGTTCCTTTTCACTTTTGTTAAATGGAGAGAAAAAATTACAAGCTTTGGAGATTTCATAAGGCCCTTGAGGGCAGAAATACTAGCATTTCATCCGATTTCTACTTGCATAGAAACCCAAATTCTACTTAGTTTTAATGTTTAAGAAAAGTCGGATGTAACATGAAGATGGACATAAGCCAGCTAACTTATTAATCTATTAAAGCATGAAACTTTTATCAATATACTAGAATACATAGGAACTAAAAATGAATAATTCATCAACTGCAAGAAGCAATTAACAAAATATTATCGTTCACCTTTTGTGTATTTCAACAGTTAATGACTTTGACTTGCACAATGAACATGTCAACTAGCTCAAACTTGCACTCTGGATTTCTGCATTCTGGTTTAATGAATATGCATAATAGTATTCTGATTGAAAGATTTGCTGAATGATTGCATTTATGTATGAATATCAGATCTACATATGGAACTTTCCACTACATGCTTTTCGAGCATTTTCCATTGATAACCAAAATGGCATAGACGATGATGTGCACTTTTTACATGTTTTACTTCATTCAAACCACTGAAAACAAATACAGACTCGGTATATATTCATTTACACTTCATCTAAAAACACATTCATTTACACTTTTTTAATCATGTTTATTCAATTCGTACAAACTCTATTCTACATGTTCAATAAAGCAAAATGATACAAATCAATGAGTAGGTTACTTAGGTTCCAACATGTCCAATGTACAATTTTCCCTGCACTGTTTGAGAAGGCGCAAAAAAATATGAGACTTATACTGTATATTGGAACCATCCTAGTCAGAATCTGATGATGAATTTTCAGAATTAATTAAATTATACATGCCGTGATCTTCAAAATCATCGGAAATAATCGTGTAAATCTTGGTAGCTAATTTGTATGACCAAATAGGGAACATATGCATTACATCTTCAGGAGTGAACAAAACATCACATTTTGAAACAATATTTGTTATAAGCTCAATAGTTAATCCATGTACCAACTCTCCATTGAGTAAACCCCCTTTTGCCTCTTCAGATAGAGAGAATTATAAAGATTCCAACTTAGTCGAAAGAATTTGCCTATCTTTATCTGACACATTTCTTTGCATCATATCCTCATCAGATGATTCACTAACTTCTTTTGATCTCATTGCTACATGTGTTTCAGGACAGCTCTCCAGCGTGCACTTACACATTTTTTCGCATACGTCACAACAAATATGCAAAGGAGTTAATTCCTCGCAGTTTGTTTGAAATGCTAAGCATAACAATTTCCTCCTACAAACACTATTCTCCTTAGCAAATCTAATAAGTTCGGGTTCCATGTGCTTCAGACGTCGTCTATGTAGTTTGAATAATACAAGTTCATTGGAAGGAGCTCCATCTCTCCCTCCTCTACCCATTTGTTGGACAAAAGTATCAATTTCTCTCGGTAAACCATAGTGAACAACATTGTGAACTTGGTAGTAGTTTACACCCATTCCTGCAGCATTTGTACACACAAGGATTCTTATTTTACCATCCACAGACATGTCTTTTCGAATAAGGTCTTTCACATCCTCTGAAGTTTTACTGTGGAACATCTGAAAATTTTCTCTACTCTGTTTGCAGTTTTTTAAAAATGTCAAGTACACTTTTGTCACATCACTTATGCTCTCACAAAAAAATTACATGTCTGGCAGTCTGCTCCTTGAATTGGTTCAAGTCCTGAATAAGCCACTCGAATATCGTTTCAAAACTGTCACTATTGCTGACGGTTTTCACTGAAATTTTGATATTTTTTCTATCTGGGGAATCAATGAAGAGTTCATACCCAGGTCGAAAACAAAGAGACTTAATTATTTTCCGTCTTTGAGTTGGCCCAGCAGTTGCTGTCAGGGCAACGAATGGTATATTTGGACACAAGGAACGCATCTCGGAGATTTTCGAGAAACACTCTCTAAATGGATCCTCCGACTCTCTGCCTTCTCCCCTGATAAAAAAAATCATAAACCAAGATGAAAAGACCAATAATTATGATCATGCAGTTAATTATGAATTATTTAATATCAATATAATTCAATCACAGTTGAAATCAATTATAGACTGTATTTTCTTTGTACTTAAACATATACAAATGTTATTCAAACATTATTTTTGCATAATTTTGGACATCTTTCTTTACCGTTGCAAACCAATTTAGGTACTTAAACTGTATGCTAAATGCTACTGGCTTGCAAAGGTGTACCTTCACAAGATTTGAACTTTCTCTATAAATTAATCAGTATAAGTATATTGGCATGTGCTGCAATATTTATATTTGTTCATGTTATTCCCTATCTTCTTCATGTTCTTTCTCCAAAACAAAATTTCAGGAGATATTTTGTAACATGAAAACCGAAGTCATGACAAGATACTTTTATCAGGATAATCCTTATCACAGAGTAACTATAAGTGCTTCATCTACAACTATCAGCTTCAGATTATTTCTGTACGGTTCTGATTTTAGCACTTCCCTCCATTTACTGTCGCCGACAAAGCTCTCCGGGCTTCCAAACAAATAACTAAACTGTCAATTAATTATTTCTTCGTTTTCTCCGATATCCTTTCCTATATAAGTTGCCCTTAGTCCATTACTGTTCAATTTTTCTACTTGTTCTTTCATAATAGACAGTAGAGGTGCGACAATGACAACTAGTCCTTTGGTCAATATGGGTATAGCCTCGTAAATAAGCGACTTTCCACTCCCAGTTCGTGTGCACACAAATACATCCTTTCTATCCAGAACGGCCTGTATGGCTTTCAGTTGATATTCACGCAACTGAACGTTGAACTTTTCAGATACTGTTTCAGCGATCGACATGCTACTTTTCTACTTTCGGTTCTGTACAGCTATATGAAGTAACAAGTGATTTCATTGGATGATGAGTCTGTTTAACAAGGGGAGCAACTCTAGCTTTTTCGCTAGATGTCGCTGCAGAATATCGAGCGCCAAATATGAACGATGCCAAGGGTATTTGAGGAGCACGGCGGATCTATACCATTGGCTTGCGAAGATGGGGGTCCGTCGATGCTTAATTTTGTGCTCTATTGTGAGTGCTGTTGAGATTATCGTCAGGATCTTCTTTAACTCATTTGTGTCACACTTATGCCCTTTGTCGTGTGGAGCTCGTAAAAAAGTTCCCCGCGAGGGGTTTGACAGTAAGTGTTTTGAATATATTTCCCTGACATTGTCGCCATAGCACTTTCTACAGAGACATGACGTCAGACAGTGCATGAATTTTATATATTGTTTTCATTTTCGTACTTTAACATCGACGGCGGGTGCGGCTAGCCAACAGGGGATGCTTACTCCTCCCGGGCACCTGGTCCCACCTCTAGCTTGCTAGGGGTCCGTCGATGCTTAATTTTGTGCTCTATTGTGAGTGCTGTTGAGATTATCGTCAGGATCTTCTTTAACTCATTTGTGTCACACTTATGCCCTTTGTCGTGTGGAGCTCGTAAAAAAGTTCCCCGCGAGGGGTTTGACAGTAAGTGTTTTGAATATATTTCCCTGACATTGTCGCCATAGCACTTTCTACAGAGACATAACGTCAGACAGTGCATGAATTTTATATATTGTTTTCATTTTCGTACTTTAACATCGACGGCGGGTGCGGCTAGCCAACAGGGGATGCTTACTCCTCCCGGGCACCTGATCCCACCTCTAGCTTGCTAGGGGTCCGTCGATGCTTAATTTTGTGCTCTATTGTGAGTGCTGTTGAGATTATCGTCAGGATCTTCTTTAACTCATTTGTGTCACACTTATGCCCTTTGCCGTGTGGAGCTCGTAAAAACGTTCCCCGCGGGGGGTTTGACAGTAAGTGTTTTGAATATATTTCCCTGACATTGTCGCCATAGCACTTTCTACATAGACATAACGTCAGACAGTGCATGAATTTTATATATTGTTTTCATTTTCATACTTTAACATCGACGGCGGGTGCGGCTAGCCAACAGGGGATGCTTACTCCTCCCGGGCACCTTGTCCCACCTCTAGCTTGCTAGGGGTTCGTCAATGCTTAATTTTGTGCTCTATTGTGAGTGCTGTTGAGATTATCGTCAGGATCTTCTTTAACTCATTTGTGTCACACTTATGCCCTTTGCCGTGTGGAGCTCGTAAAAAAGTTCCCCGCGAGGGGTTTGACAGTCAGTGTTTTGAATATATTTCCCTGACATTGTCGCCATAGCACTTTCTACAGAGACATAACGTCAGACAGTGCATGAATTTTATATATTGTTTTCATTTTCGTACTTTAACATCGACGGCGGGTGCGGCTAGCCAACAGGGGATGCTTACTCCTCCCGGGCACCTGGTCCCACCTCTAGCTTGCTAGGGGTCCGTCGATGCTTAATTTTGTGCTCTATTGTGAGTGCTGTTGAGATTATCGTCAGGATCTTCTTTAACTCATTTGTGTCACACTTATGCCCTTTGTCGTGTGGAGCTCGTAAAAAAGTTCCCCGCGAGGGGTTTGACAGTAAGTGTTTTGAATATATTTCCCTGACATTGTCGCCATAGCACTTTCTACAGAGACATAACGTCAGACAGTGCATGAATTTTATATATTGTTTTCATTTTCGTACTTTAACATCGACGGCGGGTGAGCCAACAGGGGATGCTTACTCCTCCCGGGCACCTGGTCCCACCTCTAGCTTGCTAGGGGTCCGTCGATGCTTAATTTTGTGCTCTATTGTGAGTGCTGTTGAGATTATCGTCAGGATCTTCTTTAACTCATTTGTGTCACACTTATGCCCTTTGCCGTGTGGAGCTCGTAAAAAAGTTCCCCGCGAGGGGTTTGACAGTCAGTGTTTTGAATATATTTCCCTGACATTGTCGCCATAGCACTTTCTACATAGACATAACGTCAGACAGTGCATGAATTTTATATATTGTTTTCATTTTCATACTTTAACATCGATGGCGGGTGCGGCTAGCCAGCAGGGGTTGCTTACTCCTCCCGGGCACCTGGTCCAACCTCTAGCTTCCTAGGGGTACGTCGATGCTTAATTTTGTGCTCTATTGTGAGTGCTGTTGAGATTATCGTCAGGATCTTCTTTAACTCATTTGTGTCGCACTTATGCCCTTTGCCGCGTGGAGCTCGTAAAAAAGTTCCCCGCGAGGGGTTTGACAGTCAGTGTTTTGAATATATTTCCCTGACATTGTCGCCATAGCACTTTCTACAGAGACATAACGTCAGACAGTGCATGAATTTTCGACGGCGGGTGCGGCTAGCCAACAGGGGATGCTTACTCCTCCCGGGCACCTGGTCCCACCTCTAGCTTGCTAGGGGTCCGTCGATGCTTAATTTTGTGCTCTATTGTGAGTGCTGTTGAGATTATCGTCAGGATCTTCTTTAACTCATTTGTGTCACACTTATGCCCTTTGCCGTGTGGAGCTCGTAAAAACGTTCCCCGCGGGGGGTTTGACAGTAAGTGTTTTGAATATATTTCCCTGACATTGTCGCCATAGCACTTTCTACATAGACATAACGTCAGACAGTGCATGAATTTTATATATTGTTTTCATTTTCATACTTTAACATCGACGGCGGGTGCGGCTAGCCAACAGGGGATGCTTACTCCTCCCGGGCACCTTGTCCCACCTCTAGCTTGCTAGGGGTTCGTCGATGCTTAATTTTGTGCTCTATTGTGAGTGCTGTTGAGATTATCGTCAGGATCTTCTTTAACTCATTTGTGTCACACTTATGCCCTTTGCCGTGTGGAGCTCGTAAAAAAGTTCCCCGCGAGGGGTTTGACAGTCAGTGTTTTGAATATATTTCCCTGACATTGTCGCCATAGCACTTTCTACAGAGACATAACGTCAGACAGTGCATGAATTTTATATATTGTTTTCATTTTCGTACTTTAACATCGACGGCGGGTGCGGCTAGCCAACAGGGGATGCTTACTCCTCCCGGGCACCTGGTCCCACCTCTAGCTTGCTAGGGGTCCGTCGATGCTTAATTTTGTGCTCTATTGTGAGTGCTGTTGAGATTATCGTCAGGATCTTCTTTAACTCATTTGTGTCACACTTATGCCCTTTGCCGTGTGGAGCTCGTAAAAACGTTCCCCGCGGGGGGTTTGACAGTAAGTGTTTTGAATATATTTCCCTGACATTGTCGCCATAGCACTTTCTACATAGACATAACGTCAGACAGTGCATGAATTTTATATATTGTTTTCATTTTCATACTTTAACATCGACGGCGGGTGCGGCTAGCCAACAGGGGATGCTTACTCCTCCCGGGCACCTTGTCCCACCTCTAGCTTGCTAGGGGTTCGTCGATGCTTAATTTTGTGCTCTATTGTGAGTGCTGTTGAGATTATCGTCAGGATCTTCTTTAACTCATTTGTGTCACACTTATGCCCTTTGCCGCGTGGAGCTCGTAAAAAAGTTCCCCGCGAGGGGTTTGACAGTAAGTGTTTTGAATATATTTCCCTGACATTGTCGCCATAGCACTTTCTACAGAGACATAACGTCAGACAGTGCATGAATTTTATATATTGTTTTCATTTTCGTACTTTAACATCGACGGCGGGTGCGGCTAGCTAACAGGGGATGCTTACTCCTCCCGGGCACCTGGTCCCACCTCTAGCTTGCTAGGGGTCCGTCGATGCTTAACTTTGTGTTCTATTGTGAGTGCTGTTGAGATTATCGTCAGGATCTTCTTTTACTCATTTGTCAGAAATGCTCATTTTTGAACCTTTTTTTTAATAACTCTATCAATGTGTGATTTTATGCACTCATTAACTGCATATTTGTCATTTATTGGTTTTATCTTGATTTTTGTGGGAAATTTTATTTTCATTGATTTTTCTTGTTTTTTTTTCTAATACAAAAATGGAAGGGATGGTGGGGGTATTTTCATACTGGGCATCTTCTTCAGAACCACCGAAGTGATTTTAATGAAACTGGGAAGGAATGAAGTAGTCATAGTCCCCTACAATTCTTGTTCATTTTCGTCTGCATCCATCAACAAGTGGCTCCACCACAGTCAAATGTATGTCACAATGGGTACCCTCATTTGCCAAACTTCTTCAGAACCGAAGCACATATCGATACACCGAAAGCATCAGGGTATTCTAAAAGGATGTCTGATGAATAATGCGGAAGTGTTCCAACTCTGTACCTTCATGAAAAAAATTCAGACGAATTTTTCTGCACTAGACAAGTGTTTCGAATATTTAATTTTCATCAGTGATGCTTACAGTGAAGCCGCCAAAATGCATTTCAATAGCGCCCTTTTGCTTTATTTTTAGAATTTAGATTTGTACATTTACTTTACAATGCGCGGCTCCGAATTTCCTGTAGGGTCGATTCAGTAGCATATCGAAATAAGTTCTATGTTCAAAAGAGCATTCGAGGGATGGTGCTAAGATGTTAACTTCCTTTAATTTCGATGATATTTTTGAATGGAATGACAAGTTTCCGAAATAGAAAAATAATAAATTTGATGTCAAATCGATTCAGGGTCAAAAGGAAGCTTCTTTGAGGCGACAGAGCTGGTGAGAAGTAATTAATACACTTCTAAACAGGAAGTGTTGTTATTTTTTGGTTCCACTCTGAAGTCAAAATTTTCACACATTTTTTACGTCTTTTTGGACTTTGTCAGAAATGTTCATTTTTTACTGTTTCTTTGAATAACTCTATCAATGTGTGATTTTGTGCACTCATTTACTGCATATTTGTCATATTTCTGTAATTTAATGGTTTTATATTGATTTTTGTCGAAAAATGTTATTTTTCTGATTTTTCATGATTTTTTTTCTAATAGAAAAATGACTGATATAACGCTTTCCATGACTGTCATTTGAAATTAGTATTTTGTGTGGTGTATTAAAAGCGTAATAGTATTTCAATAAACTACGAAAAGGACAGTCAGGCGCTTTAAATAATGAATATTACTATTTCCCAAAGATTACACGCATGTTTGTTGAAATTATAATAGAGGGGATTAAATCCTTGTGTTATGAAATGTCCGACTTGAATCGATGATAAGCAGGTCGAAAATCGGTTTTTTTTTGGCACTTCCTTTCTTGGTCGTTGAAAAGGACAAAGAAAAGGCAAACATCAAGAAGTATTTATGAAATTCCAAACAATGACCGTATAGGCGTGTTCTGATTCCTAATGACGTTTGTGTCATGTTTTGACTTCCAATTCATTATTAACATGCTTTCTAATCTTTCTAACATGCTTTCTAACCTTTTTAGTACGCTTTCTTATCTGTTCTAAAATGATGCTATTAATTTGAAGAAGTGTTACATTCGTACCACTTGATGAGTGCAACTGCTGGTGGACCAGGAGTCTCCGAGGGCACATGTAGACAAGTCTGATCAGCTCCTTTTGATCGTTTCTTCAAACGCGTTCAAAAATTATTGTTGACAAAAACTTCTCCAAATGTATAAACCGTGGGTCCTATAGCATTATATTACACCAATCCTGCTATGTCTTTCGGTATATTTTTGGCCATAACTTCTTTTTTTTCAAACTTTTTGGCCATATTACATTGTTTAGATTGAGGATCACTGACGAAGGTTTAGTATCCGAAACGTGCATGTCTGGACCATGCTGCAAGTTTATCTGTTCTAAAATGATGCTGTGTATTTGAAGACGTGAGACATTTGCACTACTGTCATTTTTCGGTGATGGTGGTGTGAAGGGGGTCTTATCTATAGTTTGCTCAAAAGTCTATTGTACTTTTGAATGTAAGCAATCAAATTATTAAATAAAGACAATCAAATGTAGCTTTTAATAGGGATATTAGCTTTGACTCCTTCCCTTGCAAATAGTGAGTAACGAAGTTCCCAATGTTTAATTATTGGTCTTATCAACAAACATGTGCTACAGGATGTCACTCATCTTATTATTAACGCGATCTAATAAAGGAACCAGTGAGTAAATGTCAAATACAAAATTCGAGATCATAATTGGTCTAGTTGGTTTATCTGTAGTATTTCATATTTAATATTTTTATTTCGTCTCAACTGTTTGCTCTTCTTTCGTGTGTCCACTCAGTGTTTTCGTATTTGGGTATTTTTGTTTTTTTCTCTGTGTGTACTACATGTACAACCGAGTCCGGTTAGAGATTCCCTACTTTCCTCAAGAAAGAGGGCAATTTCTCTGGAAGCTGATTTGCCTATTAGGTATGTTTCTGGAACTTCAATGATAAAAATTAACAAATTACAAAGGAACGTATCAGTCAAGGATTTAGATATCATAAACTTGTACAATCTCTTTGGAAATTTTACAATAAATATTCTAAACTTCTTTCAAAATTTGGTACAACTACAGCATCAGAGTATGTATCATTTGGAATTTCATTTCCATCATATTACGGTGACCTAGTAAACAAAATCAGAAGGATCAAAGGCAGATCAAATTTCAACCACAACTGAAGAAAATAGTCGGTCGCCTGTTTTACCGAGGATATGATCCAAAGGTCATCAAAAGAACACTGGGCATGGTACTGGGCCAATCTAGTTTTGTACCAGTGTCTTTCCGAATGTTGCATACTGGTCAACCGTAACGACGGGACTCCATGACGAGCCTTGTTTAAATCCCGTCAGAAAAGACTGGGTCCTGATTCTCTGTCTTGTCTGAAAGTTGGTCAGACTTCTTGGGTGATTGATCTTGAGCTCGCTTCAGTCAGCAGAGCACAGACTGTTATACGCATATCATAGAATTTTTTTTGGATCCATGAACATAGAATTTCTATTACAAGAGGCCGCTGCGTTCAACTGTCTTGTTTGTGATGTCACCTTACAGTGAGATGTTTTATGTTTATACAACTACTTTGCGTCTATTGAGACCTGTGTGTCCGGATACGTGGAAGGGTCGTGCGCACTTACTCTGGATACCCACACCATTAGCAGATGGCCGTCCAAAGTCGGTGCCGGGTGCACATTTGGTCTCCTGTCTTTTATGTGTTTTCATTAATGTTTTATGTGTCTGTCTTTTGTGTGTTTTCATTAATGTTTTATGTTTCTGAGCGTCGGTTTTGACTGTATTGTATGATGTTCTAGTGAATACTGTTGTGTCTTTTTTGTGGTTTGTAGTTTTGTCTGATGTCATTTACGTATCACTTTCTTGTGGGTTTGTTTCGCTGGGTAAGCGCATGGTGTTCATGCTGGATACCATCCCCTTTTCTTCATCGTTATCTGTACATTGGACTCAATCATCAAAAAGAAATAGTTTAATGTTTAACGTCTTCAATATGAAGAACAGATGTCAGATCAAGGTCACATAAGGCAGGTGGTCTCTTGATACAGGTTCACTTACATGGAACCCGTTTACTTTTGAAAGGAAAACCTCAGTAACTTAAAACAGGAAGTCTCTTAATCCAGTGACTCGCTAAGGCAGGTTTAGTTCCTTCAATTTTCTAAAGCGCAACATGATGTACATAAAGTTAAAAGGGGCCTTATTACCTAATGAAAAATTTCTAGAGGATTGATAATCCGTCATAGATGTTTTAAAACATAATATTGTGCGTGCAAAAAGTGCATTTGTTGTACAATCAAATCAGCAATACGTTATCATGTATATGATATCATGATTGGTTGCTTATATGTCTTCCAGCCAATAAAAATCACGATATGTCAACAACATAAACTGTTTAAACAAAGTAAAATTTTATCATTACCTTGATGTACCTATAAATGTGTTCCTTGACGTCGAAAGCATGTTCTTTACTATTTGCTATAACAACACCAAACTAAACAAAAAAGGGGCGTGAAGCGTGAAGACATACATCAAAATTTGAAAGAGGGTGTAGTTTTGAGTTCGTGTAAGGAAAATAAGCGAATTCTTAAAAGGTATTTTTATTAAGTTATGTTTATAACAAATTAAACAAGTTAACCTTTTCAAGTTAATTAAAATATCTGAAGTTTGAATCATTTTAACTTTTATATTGACTTTTATTCTGTATGTTTGATTGAAAACTAAATGATAGTAGAACAAAACTTATAGCATCTTCTAGAGATTGAGAGTTAATCTCATGTTTTGTTACGTTGACATCATCATTATAATTTTTGTATACCTTTACATGGTTGTTATGGTATCTATTTATTTATTCTATTTTTTTTTCAAATGCTTTTCATGCTGCATAAAGTTGCAATAAAACGTAACTCGCAATGAAGTCCTTTTATCTAATAAAATTCATATTAAGAATTGCTTGTTTGACGAGCATGTAAACTGTCTATACTTTTTTTATATGACTGCATCTTCTCCAAGTTTTCACACTGCTTTGGGGTTTACCGTCGAATGCAATATGAAAGACAACTAATCATGTCTTTTTTAGAAACTTATCATTTATGAATAAAAGGCAAAGCCGTAACCAGATTCCAAAAAATGCTTAGGATCTTTAGAAAAAATTAAAAACATTTTTTTTTCACGCGAAAATAAAATAGGACCAACCGACGGCGACAATGACATACCATTGATTCGGTCATACTGTTTATGCATGATGCAATATAGATTTTCTAATCGAGATAACCATTTTTGTTGTCATTTGAATTTCTTTATTGCTTCTGAATATTAAAAAAGTCGCAGTTTTTTTTTTTCATAGAGAATAAATAAGATAATACAGCGCTCTCTGTACTACGTTTTTAATTAATTTAAATATGCACTTTCTACACCGCGTGGGATCGAAACTTATGGTGTGTGTTATATAGGTTTTTGGTATTTTCTCATTTTCTAAATTAAACCGAACAACGGTTGCAGTATGGCAACACCTAATAAATCAATCCATGTCGTCCAGGTATATGAAAAGTTCATAGTTTTTACACTTCGATAGTTTGTCGACGACAGAAAATAATTCCTTCTGACGAACTAAAAAAACTACAGACTTTTCAGATATACTTACTTATTAGACATTGCTCTACTGCAACGTCCTATTAGTTTTGTACAGTATCACTTACATGATGAGAAAACATCAAAATTCTCCGTAAAGAATCACAAGATCATACGTTTCGATGCCACGTTGATCTAGATTGTCACTTAGGGGATAACAGCCAAGTACGATTTAAAACCTGGGGTGATTACGACAGATCGCAATTTGAGTTTTTAGACGACGAAATACCTTATCTCTTCAGCGTTGATAGAGACCGAGAACCGAGAAAAGACAAACCCAATGAAGTATTAAACCGATTTTCATGACACAGTTAAACTCAAACTTTTCATAAGACAATAAAATTCAAACTTTTATATGTTTGAAATTAGGACTGATATAGTGTGTGAATGATATCTTCAGTTTAACAATTTTATCTGTATGTCTAAATATTTGTAAGATTATTTCATTTCATCCAAAATGACATTTCTTTCCAGTACTTCTTCCTTCGGTTTTATACTAGCATGAAATATCAATAAATCAATATTCATTCTTGAATACCATTGTAACTACAATAAGATATTTTTAGGGATTTTCATTCATTGCTCAGTTTAATAGAATGGAGTATACCTAGATAGTGTTAAAAGTATTTAGTGGATTCCCTTTTTTATCATTTATCAAATTAAAAAAAAGGCTTATCCAAGGAGGATAACTCTAAACCCAAAGATTGTTAAAAAGAGTATGACCAGAAATAACTTACTAGACCGATTTATAAGGCGGAATCGATGGTAAGTCTGTGTTATGTTGAATTTTCTATTTCTCTATAAACATGCACAGAATTACGATTGCCTTGTTAATGTAGATTTGCACAAGTATGTTATATTTCCCTGGATCTTTGATTCATGAAGTGCGATTGGTTTTTCTTTGGTATACTTTGTTGGAGTTATGTAGGTGTGTTCCGCTGCGGTCGGTACAGGTGGTCTTGCCGAAGACCTTTTCCATATTCCTTAAATGCGCATGTTCAAGAATTGAATAAGACTTCTTAATATCGCTTCCACTTGGTACAATTTCGACCTCTACCTTCTTTTATTCGACTACAAATAGATGGCTAAAATATAAGAAACATAACCTAGATTTATAGCTTGTATGAAAGGCTTGTGTATAACAAAACAGCAATTCCCATGCGCTAGGACATCACTATAACTATTTCTGTTATCGTCCTGGTGTTGGTCAAATAATTGTTTGGAAATATTTTTTTTGTATTGGTTTATATTGTCATTTCAGAACAAGATGTCAGTGGTAACACAGCAACCAGGAAGCAATGCACAAACACTGGTAGCAGTACATGGCAGCAGGGAATGGTCAACCGGATTGTTTGGTTGTTTTTCTGACATTGGATCATGTAAGCGTATTTGCTTATACACTGCTCAAAAAAAATTAAGGGAGCAAGGTTTCTACCTTCATATCACACACGTTTGCAGCTGCTTATCCTATGTGATGAACACAAATGTATTTTAAAAGACATATTTTACAGGCATTACTTATCACCAATGTCTGTATTGAACAGATTAACCATATACACATGATAACACTTGATGATGTAGCCTTGCTTATCCCAAAAGATTTTACAAGCTATGTACCATTATTTCACAATGGGAAAATCGCATCTTTAAGTTTTTTTGAAAAGTGTATATAATTGATTACATTCTTACCGCAAGGATCAGGCAGTGATTTACTTTAAAAAAAGAACCATTAATATTGCAGAAAATAGGATTGACGAGTCATGTTTTCAGGCCTGAAAGAAAATATTTATTAACTTTAAGTCTTTTTTTTTGGGGGGGGGGGGTATTCATTTGTACGCAATTCAGCATCGATCCTTTGACGCTGATGTCCATTCGCTTCACTATCATTTTTGCCCACAAAAAAATAAATCATAAATCATGACTTTATTTCGCTCCAAAGCGTAGCAAGTACTATTATGGATTACATCATTGGATGAAACGTTATAAGAGTCCAAAATGAACCGAATGACCGTAAGCGTAAAAGGTCCATTAATTTTATTTCTTTGTTTTCTCTTTAAGGTATTAAGGGTTACTTCTGTCTCCCATGTACGACTTGCGCCCTCGCCACTAGACTAGGGGAATGCTGTTGTATGCCATACTGTGTCCCTGGGGGTACAATAGCCATGAGGGCAAGGGTGAGAACCATTGGAGGAATACAGGTAAAGTAAAAATATGATCCCTTGGTGGTTTTCAATATGTGGAAAATGATGCTTTTCCCGTCGTTTCCTTCAGGAATCAAAGTTGCTTTCAAAATATTACATGTATTTGATACCCAAGACGTTTAACCAATTCCATTTTTATCTAACTGAGGAAAATTCATTTCAGGGTTCTGTGTGTAAAGATTGTTTGGCATTGCATTTCTGTGGTGCATGCGCAATATGCCAGATGGAGAGAGAAATGGATGCAATGAATATTCATTAGATCGGACATGGTTTCGGTTGTGGCATTATTGTACTTATAGATCAAATAATAATTATTATATCAATATATATTCATGAAAAAAGTTTTAGTAAGAAATGTTTTCTATATAGATGTAATTATCTAACGTCTGTGTTGCGCACAATTTACCATGTTAGATTTGAATTCTTTACATCATTTAAATTTCCTAACACTTAAAGTATTGGATGATAAAATGTAAGCAGAAAAGATACTGTTCTTGTGAAAATTTTAATTAAAAGAAAATGATGAACATTTTTACAATTTTTTTTATTATTCTTGAATAGATCTATGAAAGTCAACGATGTTTTTGTTTCTTATAATCCTGATGAAATTTGGCTGTATTCTGCCGCTTTTAGTATGACTAAAATTATGGATCTGCGAAAGCCAATTCATAAAGCAGAAATAAAATAAAGCATGTGTTTGTGAAACACGAATGCCCCCGGTGGCATCTTTGTTAGTATAAACGCCATTTTCTGTTTAGTACGTGAAAGGTCAAAGTCAAGGTGACGAAGTCAAAACCTTTTGCTATCAATGAAATGGTCTTCTCACAAGGAATACACATTTGAAATATGAAAGCCCTATAACTTACTATTCAAAAGTTATGCCCAATGTTACAGTTTTTTAAAAGTAGGTCAAAGGTCAAGGTCACGAGGACAAAACTTTTGGTATCAATGGAAAGGTCTTGTCACAAGTAATACACATGTGAAATATGAAAGCCCTATCACTTACCATTCAAAAGTTATGCCCCAATGTTAAAGTTGTTGAAAAGTAGGTCAAAGGTCAAGGTCACGAGGTCAAAAATGTTGGTATCATTGGAAAGGTCTTGTCACAAGGAATACACATATGAAATATGAAAGCCCTATCACTTACCATTCAAAAGTTATGCCCAATGTTACAGTTTTTTAAAAGTAGGTCAAAGGTCAAGGTCACGAGGACAAAACTTTTGGTATCAATGGAAAGGTCTTGTCACAAGTAATACACATGTGAAATATGAAAGCCCTATCACTTACCATTCAAAAGTTATGCCCAATGTTAAAGTTTTTTGAAAAGTAGGTCAAAGGTCAAGGTCAAGGTCACGAGGTCAAAAATTTTGGTATCAATGGAAAGGTCTTGTCACAAGGATAACACATGTGAGATATGAAAGCCCTATCACTTACCATTCAAAAGTTATGCCCAATGTTAAAGTTTTTGAAAAGTAGGTCAAAGGTCAAGGTCACGAGGTCAAAAATGTTGGTATCAATGGAAAGGTCTTGTCACAAGGATTACACATGTGAAATATGAAAGCCCTATCACTTACCATTCAAAAGTTATGCCCAATGTTAAAGTTTTTGAAAAGTAGGTCAAAGGTCAAGTTCAAGGTCACGTTGTCAAAAATGTTGGTACCAATGGAAAGGTCTTGTCACAAGGAATACACATGTGAAATATGAAAGCCCTATCACTTACCATTCAAAAGTTATGCCCAATGTTAAAGTTTTTGAAAAGTAGGTCAAAGGTCAAGGTCAAGGTCACGAGGTCAAAAATTTTGGTATCAATGGAAAGGTCTTGTCACAAGGATTACACATGTGAAATATGAAAGCCCTATCACTTACCATTCAAAAGTTATGCCCATTGTTAAAGTTTTTGAAAAGTAGGTCAAAGGTCAAGGTCACGAGGTCAAAAATGTTGGTATCAATGGAAAGGTCTTGTCACAAGGAATACACATGTGAAATATGAAAGCCCTATCACTTACCATTCAAAAGTTATGCCCAATGTTAAAGTTTTTAGTTCGGACAAACAGACAGACAAACGGACAGGCCAAAAACTATATGCCCCCGAATCTGTGATTCCGGGGGCATAATAACTTTATTAAATATCTCGTTATTATGAGCATCGATAATACGAAATTTATTTCAGTGTTTGTCTGTAGTAGGGTATTGAAATCGATCTTAAGCATATGAAGAACTTTAAGATTAAACATCAACTGGAAGAAATAAAGCCTGTGTTTGTGAAACACGAATGCCCCCGGTGGCATCTTTGTTGGTATAAACGCCATTTTCTGTTTAGTACGTGAAAGGTCAAAGTCAAGGTAACGAAGTCAAAACCTTTTGCTATCAATGAAATGGTCTTCTAACAAGGAATACACATGTGAAATATGAAAGCCCTATCACTTACTATTCAAAAGTTATGCCAAATGTTAAAGTTGTTGAAAAGTAGGTCAAAGGTCAAGGTCACGAGGACAAAACTTTTGGTATCAATGGAAAGGTCTTGTCACAAGGAATACACATGTGAAATATGAAAGCCCTATCACTTACTATTCAAAAATTATGCCAAATGTTAAAGTTGTTGAAAAGTAGGTCAAAGGTCAAGGTCACGAGGACAAAACTTTTGGTATCAATGGAAAGGTCTTGTCACAAGGAATACACATGTGAAATATGAAAGCCCTATCACTTACCATTCAAAAGTTATGCCCAATGTTAAAGTTTTTGAAAAGTAGGTCAAGGTCAAGGTCACGAGGTCAAAAATGTTGGTATCAATGGAAAGGTCTTGTCACAAGGATTACACATGTGAAATATGAAAGCCCTATCACTTACCATTCAAAAGTTATGCCCAATGTTAAAGTTTTTGAAAAGTAGGTCAAAGGTCAAGGTCAAGGTCACGAGGTCAAAAATTTTGGTATCAATGGAAAGGTCTTGTCACAAGGATTACACATGTGAAATATGAAAGCTCTATCACTTACCATTCAAAAGTTATGCCAAATGTTAAAGTTTTTGAAAAGTAGGTCAAAGGTCAAGGTCACGAGGTCAAAAATTTTGGTATCAATGGAAAGGTCTTGTCACAAGGATTACACATGTGAAATATGAAAGCCCTATCACTTACCATTCAAAAGTTATGCCCAATGTTAAAGTTTTCAGTTCGGACAAACAGACAGACAGACAGACAAACAGACGGACAGGCCAAAAACTATATGAATCTGTGATTCCGGGGGCATAAGAAATTGTTTCATTATCATGGAGGACATTTTATCCTTAGACTTAAACATCGACGGTGGGTGCGGCTAGCCAACAGGGGATGCTTACTCCTCCCGGGCACCTGGTCCCACTTCTAGCTTGCTAGGGGTCCGTCGATGCTTAATTTTGTGCTCTATTGCGAGTGCTGTTGAGATTATCGTCAGGATCTTCTTTAACTCATTAGGAATAAATCCAGCAATGTTATAATTTACGTCCTGTATTGTAATTTAAAAGTTTAGTTTACATTATCATGCAAGGCCGAATATGAAATTAGAGAAACTTCTGATAGATCAGAAGCGAGTGATTGAATGGATTTTTGCTGCGCCGCACAAATTCATTTTAGCAGCGCCACCTTCGATTAATTTTTTTTTTTAAATGGAGTTCTATGGAAATTAAATAGGTCTATTTTAGGCTGTATCTCTAATATTAAAGTCCCCGAAAAATGATGAAAATGTATCTGTTTTTGATGCTGTGAATTAGAAGAAGTGTAACATTATACTGCATATCAAAGGTGTAAGTTTAAGATAAACTTTAAAAAGAGGAAAGAAAATAATTATTTTCTTTAACTTATGATGTCTTCAGTATTATGTGCAACTCAAAAGTTTAAAACTGGAACAAAAATTGAAACATTTGAGAAAAAGTGAAAATCGGGAAGCTTTATATCACAACATATAGGATTTAAAAAGAATATCAAGAGTCAAGTTCAAGGGAATGGCCCCGTTCCCGATTTCCGACTCCGAAAATTGGCAGGTCGTCAGAGGACGGCTCTTAGTTGTATCTTGGTCTGGTACAACGTATGTTGGTCCTAAGTCGATCGGTATTAGAACATGCACGCTCTAGAGTCGGGAAAACTTTCCCGCTCTCTTTGTGGTCGTGAAATAGTCGGAATTTTGTCGGATATAGTCGGGGGTACAGCCTAGGTTAATCGTGTCCTGGTATGGTTAGAGCGTGGATTGATCGTGATCTGATCAGCATTTAATTAAACCCCGCTGTCTTCACGCGTAAGATTCGCTTTAATTACGCCCTGTTTTCGATCTTTACCCGTCTATTCCGTACCACGATCTATCCACTATAGATTTAATGTTCGCTGGTCTAACCAAGACCTTTTCATGATCATCTTGCGACCTATTCACGCTCTATATGACCAAGTTAAGACCAAATGACGCACGCTTCAAATAGGATCTGTGCATATTTTAATCATTTTCTCGCACTGATACGTATCAAAATGTCGCGGCGACGACAACGCAAACGAAATACAAATGTGCCATTCTCGTCAACCCAGAGCCATTTTTTAAGTACGGAAAATCGCGATCGACACTTTTCGGTAAGGCAGGGTCAAAACGAGAAATATAGGCTTCTTCTTGGCCGATACGATCATTCGATGACAATTAAGATAAGTTGAAGTTGGAAATAGTGTTTTGAACGGCAATGCGTCGGGAAAAGTCGGTAATAGATCGGGATTGCACCTGGAATAGATCGGAGTTAAATCGGATAGAACGGGACTTGGTCGGCAATATGATCGTGTGTAGAGCGGCTACAGCGCAAGTCCGCGTTAATATGTGAATCGGTCAAAAATTGATCGTGAATCGGTCGGGAATAGATCATGATGTTAAAAGAAAATGAGAAAAAAACATGTCGGGAATGGTCGTAGGTATAGCGGGATTGCAGTGGAAAAGTGGCTTTAAAGACATTGCACGGAAACATTCCTCAAATTATATAGTTTGAATAGACTCAATTCAAATTTCAAGAATACTTGCTTTACATGTGATCTATGTGAGTTTTTTGAAACGTCAAAGGAGTTCCTTTACTAATTGAAAACACCACGTATACAGTGTAACCATAACACTAGCTAACAAATATAGTATGTGTAAAAGCAAATAACGATACCACACAATATCCTTACAAAATAATGATTAAATGTTAAACGTCTTTAAATTCAATAGCATCATTTAAAACCTGATAAATTTACAGCATGGACCAGACATGCACGTTTCGGGTACTAAAGATAGTATTACATTTATTTTTTTCTGTTTTATTTTGAGGTGCTCCCTAGATACACGTATATATTGTTATAACTATTATCCGTAATGCTGAAAAATGTCTAATAACGAGATAATTATGCCATAATAACGAGAAAATTAACTCGCAATTACGAGAAAAGATCTCGTAAAAATGAGATGATTATGTCGTTATATCGAGAAAATAACTTATAATTACGAGAAAAGATCTCATATTAAGCAGAAAATTAAGTCTTAATTAAATATACATAATTATCTCGTTTTTACGAGAAGTTTTGTAATAACGAGAATATTTTATCGTGATAACTCGATGGTGCAAACCGATTTTTCTTCCTGCTTCATGTATCAGCTTGTGTTCAACTCATAATAAAGTTAATGGCTTATTTTCAAACGTTGTAAAATAAAGTAAGAAAAAAAAAATTAGAAGGTGTACTTTAAAATTGAATATCATTTGCATATTACACGATTTACGACCGAGAATCCTTTTAAATATATCAGCCTTTTTTAAAACTTTGTAAAATAGGTGAATTAATTAAAATGTAGATGTACTTTAAGTATTAATTCTTAACGTGAATTACAAAATTTATGACCGAAAACCCTTTTAAGGGGGTTCGAGTATCGTTATTTTGACACTGTTTGGATGGTAAAACTAACTTTATTTTTTCTCTAAACTAAAAATCTATCTTCAGATATTCTAAAATGTATAGAATAGTTGCATCGTGCAGGGCATCTTTAGGGTCTAATATTTGAACAAAATCGGGCACTCTTAGTGGAAAATCATATTTTGCCCACATTTTAAGTATATCCAAGAAAAACTTAATAAAAATTATTATAAGGTATCTGAAGTCAAATTTTCTAATGGAAAAGACTTGTTTAAGGTATCCGTTGTACAAATAAATATGAAGTGTTTTATATAGTTAGAATCATGGCATATTTTTACCTAAATTTACCTAATACAACATAAATAATGATTTCCATCATCAAAGGTCAACATGCCAACCATCACTCAAGCCACGGAAACTATCGAGACACTGCCGAAAATTACCGAGATAATTTTAACACTGTTTAAATGGACGAGACGTCCGCGAGATCTTCATTTGTACATCGGATACGTTAAAACAAAGAAGGGGATCTCCAACAACACCAGGTTGTAGCACCCACAGCAAAACCCCAAAACATCCAATGCAAAAACACAAAGCAGACAAGCACAAAGAGACGCGTAAGGGACAAGGAACGTCAACGCACAACACAGAAATATCAAACACAAAGGACTACACATAAACCAACGAGACCAATGGGCAACCGGTGCCGACTTAGGACGGCCATCTGCCACGGAAATAGCAGAAGATGTGGTTATCCTGGATTACGTGCGCACAACCCTCTCACTTTTCCGATTACCCAGAGGTCTCGAAGAACGTACAATTGTGGTTATAAAAAGAAGGCGTACGTATTACAATCCGTGCTCTGCCGCCGCGAGCTCATGTATGTTATCACCCGAGGAGTCCGACTGACATTATGAGAGGACAGGTGGTCGGGGCGCTGTCTTCTCTAAGGAGGTTTGGACAGAGCCCGTCATGGTGTCCCATCGTCACAGTCAGTCAGAGTGCAGGTTTTAAGAATGCGCTTGTACAAGACTGTAAATTGGTCAAGTACCAAGCTTAGTGTCCGCCTGGTGACATTAGGATCATACCCACGGTATAAAAGTCGTTTGATGATTCTGACGCATTTTCGATAGTGATGTTTTCTATCTTTGATCCTTCTTATCTTGTTAATAATGTAACCATAAAATGCAGGTTGTTAAATACCCAAAGTAATATACTCCATTGCCTGTATTGGTCCGAATTTCAGAAGAAGTTGACAATAATTTTTGTAAAATTTCCAGAAAGTCTTTACTAGTTTGTGAAAACGAAAACCTTGTCCTAAAAGTTTCTTGGTAATTTGTAGACTTTTACTATGAAAATCCAAAACATCAGTACATGCTCTAGCATACCGGATGAGCTACCATAGGACGGTAATCTAGGAACATCACCGTCAAGCCAGGGGAAATTTACTATGTTAAATCCAAAATCATCTCTTTTGTCATACACACTTGTATGGATCTCTCCATTAACAATTTTGATATTTAGGTCCAAAAATTTTGTATCTGTGTTTTAAACGTTTGCCTTGTTTAAAATCAATTCTTGTGGATAAATAACATTTTTGTATTTCTCAAAAACATGATTGTCGATAAGAACTGCAGGTACTTATTATTAGCAGTAGAAGACAAGACAATTGTAATATTTTGAGAAATAGCAATGAAATGGTAAGAAATGTCACAATTTGCAGGCTAATATTTTATGTAAAAATATGCCAGAGACTATATTCATATGCCCTTTAATTAAAGGAAACCCTCTGCAAGGTACCTTTTTCGTCATTTACATATTTTAAGGGTGAAACAATTTATAAGTATATCTAATTCTAAGGAGTTTCGACCATATCTTTTAAAGATATTGTAAATTTGAATACAAAAATGCTATATTTTAAGCCAAAAATGCGTAAAAAAAACCTGTATGACAAACAAAAATGTTCTAAAAATTGAAGGATTTATTATTCAAACATGCTTAAATATTTGTTAAACAAACTATTTTAAACATCTGCAATTAATTAAGGCAATACAACGTTATTCTTATATATTTTGGAAATTAATGATGACGTCACGCGATACCCGAACCACCTTAAATATAAGCTTTAGAACTTCCAGCTTTAATACTTCAATTGTTGACTTATCTTTTCTCTTTCCCACATGTGCGAAAGTAACCGTGAACACAAAATATATAAGTATATCTAGATTCAGTAGACTTTTAAGACTGTCAACAAAATGCTTTCTTTTACTTATGATTATCATCCGATAGCAATTGCCTACATTTGTTACTTTTGCTTTTTATATCCATTAACATGTTTAACGTCTTCAAGTTCATTAGCATCATTTTAGAGCAGATAAATTTACAGCATGGACCAGACATGCACGTTTCGGATAGTTAACCCTCGTCAGTGATCCTCAATCTAAACAATGTGATATGGACAAATTCTGTGAAAATTATGCCCTAAATATACCGAAAGACGTAGCAAGATGGCTGCGATATGATGCTACAAGACCTAGGTTTTACATATCCACCTCTGTGGGTCTGTTTGTATGTTCGTCTTACAGAGAGGTTATTTTACACGACATTTGTGCGTTCTTCGAGACTTCTTACCCTGACATGGTCGCCATAGCACTTTCTATATAGACACAACCTCTGACAGTGCATAATTTTAGGTATTGTTTTCATATTCGTGCGTGAACGTCGACGGCGGCTAGCCAACAGGGGATGCTTACTCCTCCCAGGCACCTGATCCTACCTCTAGCTTGCTAGGAGTCCGTCGATGACTAATTTTGTGCTCTATTGTGAGTGTTAAGATTGTTGTCAAGATCTTCTTTAACTCTTCAGGGAAAAGTGGAAAGGTTGTGGGCACATAATCTGGATAACTACACCGTCTGCTACTTGCGTGGCTGATGGCCGTCCTAAATCGGCACCGATTGCTCGTTTATTTATATGTGCTCTTCTGTGCTTCATGTTTCTATGGTATGAGTTAATGTTCCTTGTCCAATTTGCGTCTCTGTTGGTGTCTGTTGTGTTTTTGCATTGGGGGTTTTGCTGTGGGTGTTGTTGGAGATCCCCTCCTTTCTTTTGCGACCATACTATCTTGATGTAGAAAATATTCCCTATACGGAAGTGTTCTAACTCTTTACCTTCTTGAAGAAAATTTCAAACCAATTTTAATTCATCAGACACGTGTTTCGGATAGTAAATCCTCATCAGTGGTACTTCTAACGGTCTCGTTTGTGATGTCACCATATAGTTACATGTTTCTATGGTGTGAGTTGGTCTCGTTAGTTTATGTGTGGTCTTTTGTGTTTCATTTTTCTATGGTGGGAGTTGGTGTTCCTTGTCCCTTTTGCGTCCTTTTCTGTGGGTGTCTGTTCTTTTTTTTTCATTATGTTTCGGGGTTTCGCTGTGGGTGCTGCAACTGAGTTTTGTTGAGGATCGATCCCTCCTGTCATTATTCGAAACATGCATGTTTGCTGCATCACATTAAGACATTTCTGTATAGAAGACTGCTGGCAGCAGAGTTGGAAACTACTTAACAGCCTTGCACCAGCGCATTCTTAAGAATTGCATTCTGACTGACTGTTATGACGGGACTCCATGAAGGGCCCCGTCTAGGCCCAAACCACCTGTCCTCTCTGAATCTCCGTCGGACTCCTCGGTTGATAACATACATAATCTCGCTACAGCCGGCAGAGCATGGACTGTATTTCGAACGTCCTCTGTTTTTTTATATCCACTTACATAAGTGTGTTTCTTGGTTCCCCTTCGTAATGTTGTCTGTAAGAGGGTTGTTCGATAAATTCGTAGACAAGTTTAATAAAACTTTTTTCGTTATCGTCAAACATTTTGTTCATATACTAATTTACTCCTTAAGATTTCATATTCTTATTGTGCAAAATTTAAAGCAATCGGTCAATAAGGAAAGAAATACGGTGTTTTTCTTTAGGAGTGACCTCGGAAAGCGGCGCAGTAAATTACGTCCAAAACGACCCCACGTAAATTACGAAGTACTTATCATTTTTATCCTTTTCTTCTGTCTCTAAATTTGAAATCATATTGAGGCATAAGTCGTTTAATGTATGTCAATCAGTTCAAAAATAAATCATACAGATTGAAATAGGCAATCATGCGATTAAATTATTCCCTGGTTCTATATTAAATCTGTTCACAATAGGTGCATAAAGAATTTCAATTTAGAACGTATGGATCATTCAGTTTTGTTTTCTCATGTCGTCCAAATCATTCTTTTGAAATGATTTTCTTCAAATAATTACCTTCGTTGCAAATTATAGGCATATTGACGTGCGCTCGAAACATTTTCTTGCGTTCCATCAGTATCATCTATAAAAGTATAAAGTCTTTTGTGGAGTTTGTATCAGCTTGATTAAAGATCTATGATTTCATTTTGCGTAAAAATTGCAGAAAGACGTCATTATTTCCAAGCATACTTCTTGATGGTGCTTTTTGAAACAGTGATATCTAAATACCAATATATCGTAAAAAGTTCAAATTTCAGTATGATAACTTTCAAATTCTGAGATTATAATTATATACAACGACTTTCTCGACGTCCGTAGTTAGAAATAATAAAGGATTTATGTGCGTGTGTACACGATTTCGATATCTCAATTTTCGTACTGCGCCGCTTTACGTCACGACACATAATTTGAGAAAATGATTTAAATGACATAATATTTCAATCACCATGATATTGTATGAATTAGGGTTAAGTACCCGAAACGTGCATGTCTGGTCCACGTTGCCAATTTATCTGTTCTTAAATGATGCTATTCAATTTGAAGACGTTTCCATTTATACCACTTGGTGAGTGTCACTGCTGGTGGACCAGGAGTCCCCGAGGGCACATGTAGCCAAGTTCGATCAATTTCGGTTGATCGTTTCTTCAACGCATTCTAAATTTTCTGTTATCAAAATTTCTTGAAATTTCTAAAAAGTGGGTCCTTTAGCATCATATCCCACCCATCCTGCTACGTCTTTTGGTACACTTTTTCGACATAGTAACTTTCATACTTTTTTGGCATATTACATTGTTTAGATATAGGATCACTGATGAGGGTTAAGTACCCGAAACGTGCATGTCTGGTCCACGTTGCCAATTTATCTGTTCTTAAATGATGCTATTCAATTTGAAGACGTTTCCATTTATACCACTTGGTGAGTGTCACTGCTGGTGGACCAGGAGTCCCCGAGGGCACATGTAGCCAAGTTCGATCAATTTCGGTTGATCGTTTCTTCAACGCATTCTAAATTTTCTGTTATCAAAATTTCTTGAAATTTCTAAAAAGTGGGTCCTGTAGCATCATATCCCACCCATCCTGCTACGTCTTTTGGTACACTTTTTCGACATAGTAGCTTTCATACTTTTTTTGGCATATTACATTGTTTAGATATAGGATCACTGATGAGGGTTAAGTACCCGAAACGTGCATGTCTGGTCCACGTTGCCAATTTATCTGTTCTTAAATGAAGCTATTCAATTTGAAGACGTTTCCATTTATACCACTTGGTGAGTGTCACTGCTGGTGGACCAGGAGTCCCCGAGGGCACATGTAGCCAAGTTCGATCAATTTCGGTTGATCGTTTCTTCAACGCATTCTAAATTTTCTGTTATCAAAATTTCTTGAAATTTCTAAAAAGTGGGTCCTGTAGCATCATATCCCACCCATCCTGCTACGTCTTTTGGTACACTTTTTCGACATAGTAACTTTCATACTTTTTTGGCATATTACATTGTTTAGATATAGGATCACTGATGAGGGTTAAGTACCCGAAACGTGCATGTCTGGTCCACGTTGCCAATATATCTGTTCTTAAATGATGCTATTCAATTTGAAGACGTTTCCATTGATTATAATAAACCTCATCAATGTATTGGAAGAAAATTGTAAGGTTACTGTCACGCATTTATGAAATATCGCGGTTGTCTACGAACATTTCGAACAACCCTCGTATGTATGGTCATTTTACAGTTAGGTTATTTTACACCACAATTGTGGGCTCTTCGAGACCTCTGGGTAATTGGAAAAGTAAAAGGTTTGTGCGAACGTAATCTGGGTAACCACACCGTCTGCAGATGGTCGTCCTAAGTCAGCACCGATTGCCATTGGTCTCGTTGGTTTATGTGTAGTCAATTGTGTTTGATGTTTCTATGTGATTTGGTGTTCCGTATCCCTTTTTCGTATCTTTCTGTGCGTGTCTGCTGTTTTTGCATTGGGTATTTTGGGGTTTTAGATGTGGGTGCTGCAACCGCGTGTTGTTGGAGATCACCGCCTTTCGTTTGTTAGCAATTAAGAAATTCCTTTGTTTTTGTTTCAATGTAAACGTCCTCAAATTGAATAGCATCATTTAAGAACAGATAAATTGGCAACGTGGACAAGACATGCACGTTTCGGGTACATAACCCTCATCAGTGGTCCTAAATCTAAACAATGTAATATGCCAAAAAAAGAATGAAAGTTACTACATGTATGTTGAAAAGTGTACCGAAAGACGTAGCAGGATGGGTGGGATATGATGCTACAGAACCCACTTTTTAGAAATTTCAAGAAATTTTGATAACAGAAATTTAGAATGCGTGGAAGAAACGATCAACCGAAATTGATCGAACTTGGCTATGTATGTAACGATTTTATTTTGAAATTTATAATGGCGCTTCGCGGCAAAATGTAGACAAGATATATCATGGACCTAGACTTAAGCAGTGCTATCCCCTATGACAATTATCAAGAGAAGGACATCGCTCTTAACTGCTCTAAAGGTTTGGAACCAACTCTAACCTTTCCATCACTGTTAGGGATATGCGGATCACATGGAACAAATACTGCCATTTTGCTATGTCTTTCGGTATATTTAGGACATAATTTTCACAGATTTTGGTCATATGGCATTGTTTATATTATGGATCACTGACGAGAGTTTATTACCCGAAACGTGCATGTCTGGTCCATGCTGTAAATTTATCTGCTCTAAAATGATGCTAATGAATTTGAAGACGTTAAACATTAATAGAATATAACCCTCTCTCTTAGGCATGTAGTTGCAACAGTCACTTTGTATGTTTACCATTTAAAATGCAATAAAGGCACATGAATTAACTTTAAAAAATTGAAAACTGACCAGTTCAGTGATTGAATATTACTACAAATGTTAATAGTATTAAGTAAAGTGTGTGTATGTGTGTGAGAGAGAAAGAGAGAATATTTGTTTACACGTTTGTTTATTTACCTTGAGCTTGAGGAAAAAGTCCTTGTTTTCAATGGTCCCTAGATTGATTTTACTTCATCGAAGCATCGGCCTAGTATACATTTCACTATATAAACAAACAGCTGTACTGAAGAAAGTACATTTATATTGTAAAGCACATAAGTCGTGCCATGTTTTTGCGTCATCAAGTTTACCTCACACCGACACTGCACTGAGATCAGCCTTCGTGAAGTCGGGTTGGACAAAACAGCTTGAAACCTTCATTAATCTCCTTTTAAGGTTCAAGGATACACCATCCGAACAACATATCACTTCGGAGTTTCTCTTGTTGCGAAAATTGACGTCACGTTATCTATGACGTCACGAAAACGCGTCAAAATTGCATCGACACTTTGACGCTGACTAACCTACGTCATGAAACATGAACTAGTATTTTTGGGATTGTGCTAAATAAAACACTACTGTATTTTGATTAGATTGGGACTTCTATCGTTTTCCTATGAATCTTGATTAAAAATTGGTGTAAAACAATTCTTTGATGAGTATGTTCCTTCAGAGGAAAGGCTGACAGCGCATTCTGTCGCTCGCCGTCATCTCTACGAGAAAACCAAAAAAAAAAAAAAAATAATTAATGTTTGTTTTATTTGTAAACAACCGTTTGATTTAAACGTGGGGTTAAAATAAGCCAAATCTAATTAAAATATGTGTGATGCTTTTTTGTTACACGCAAGGTTTAAATCCCTTTCTTACAATGCAAATATTTATGGACCTATTATATGATTTCATATAGGAATGGAGAGTACATTCAAATTTTAAAATGACTCAAAGTCTATTTGAACCTGAACAAGTCACACTGACCTTGAGGATGACCTTGACTCACGTTGGATGCCATAACGCTGAATATCCCAGTATGTTTGATTAAAAAAGACGTATGCCGACTTACCTACATTATATGATCTCTATAAATCCGTAAAAGAAAGGAGGGGATCTCCAACAACACTAGGTTGCAGCACCCACAGCAAAATCCCAAAACACCCATGCAAAAAACACAGAACAGATACCCACAGAAAGAGACGCAAAAGGGACAAGGAACACCAACTCACAACATAGAACCATGAAACATAAAGACTACACATAAACCAACGAGACCAATGGGCAACCGGTGCCGACTTAGGACGGCCACGTAAATAGCAGACGGTGTGGTTATCCTGGATTACGTGCGCACAACCCTCCCACTATTCCGATTTTCCAGAGGTCTCGAAGAACGCACAATTATGGTGTAAAACAACCTCCTCAATGTTAGATGACCACACACAAACAAGACCGTAAAACACAAGGGTCCAAGCAACACAGATGAATATGTAAATGGATATAAAAAGAGGACGTGCGTAATACAGTGCGTAAATGCAAGGAATACTGTTTTTATTGTCTTACATTGTACATGTAAATTATTATACAGTCAGGAAAGAATTTTTCATCCAACGACTATAATTGTAGTTTAACATGAACTATGTGCAAGTAGACGGCCAGTTAAAGAAAAGGAGTGGGGGGGGGGGGGTGGAAGTCAACGTATTTACAATATTAATCGATGATAGAACTTTGTTGCAGCATTTTACTTGTTTCACCGGTATAAATCAGTTAATTGCATTTTACATTGTCTAAATGAATTATTTGGGGGGGGTTTTTTGTTAAATTATATTTAAAAAATCTTATAAACGTTTTCTGTTTTGAAACCCATATTTTTATGTATGACAAATAGGTTTCAAAACTCCGAGCAATTATAAGGGACGACCTGGTTCAAAACGACGTCGTTCGTGCTATTGTATACCCTTTCTTAGAAGAAAACAGATTTCATGAGGAAATAAATATGATTTTTCAATGTAGGAATTAAAAAATTAGTTCAAAAAGATATTCTGTCAAAAGGCCGATTTTAACCCTTCGTGGCTTTTCATCTCATCCGAAATCAATGGATAGCGACATACATGTACATGTACTAGGCCTGCGTATTATATATAACGAGTGATTGAACTTACATTCAAGTATTAGTAATTTTCTTTGCGTATAGATAAACATCTTTTTTTCATCGCCCCATTTCATTCGGGGCCGTTTTTTTTCTTTATGAACATGATTTGACGTTTAAATGGCCAAATGCGTCACGTGACGTCATTTGCTTAAAACTGTTGCAGGCGTTAATATTACTGATATTATGGGTAAATATTATGAAATGGGTTACAGAATTCCCTTTTTTGATCAGTTATATTTCCAATTGATATATGGATGAAAAATGGAGTAATTTTGATGAACGGTCCAGGAGATATAAGTCCAAATAGAGCACGGAGGGATCTCTTGCCAGCATTTTAAAAACAAAATCTGGAGGGGGGTATGTTCATAATTTTGTCTCGAACTTAAAATTTTGTGCGATGATTGCTACATTTATTTTTATTGTTGAAAGATATGTTAACTTAGATTAAGATAGCATTTTTTCCGCTCATTGGCATGTTAACAAAGTACTTAAACACATTATTTACCAGTTGGACTCGAAAAATAATGACGTCAAGAAAAGAACCTTATATGGTACAATATTTACTATTATTACTATTACTATAAGGTATAGAGTTGGAACCCTTCGACAGTACTACTATTTAAACTCCGAATATAGGAACTTATTCATGTTTACAATGTGACACACGTTCAATGTGTACTGGGTGCAAAATCGTGAATCTGCGCATGCCGAAACGAAGCTAACACCAGCTGATTTCAAACGGGAATTATTTCAATATATGAAAAAGTCTGTGTTTGTGAAACACGAATTCCCCCGGTGGCATCTTTGTTAGTATAAGCACTATTCTCTGTTAAGTACATGTATGTGAAAGGTCGAGGTCAGGGTCACTTGGTTAAAAGTGTTGGTATCAATGGAAAGGTCTTGTGACAAGGAATACACATGTGAAATATGAAATCCCTATCACTTTTCATTCAAAAGTTGTTCCCAATGTTAAAGTTTTTGTAAAGTAGGTCAATGGTGAATGTCCAGGTCACGAGGTAAAAAAATTCGGTATCATTTAAAAGGTCTTGTCACAAGGAATACTCGTGTGAAATATGAAATCCCTATCACTTGCCATTCAAAAGTTATGCACAATGTTAAAGTTTTTGAAAAGCAGGTTCAAGGTCAAGGTCACGAGGTAAAAAATTTTGGTATCATTTAAAAGGTCATGTCACAAGGAATAGACATGTGAAATATCAAAGCCGTATCACTTACCATTCAAAAGTTATGCCCAATGTTAAAGTTTTTGAAAAGTAGGTCAAAGTCAAGGTCATGAGGTCAAAAAGTTTGGTATCACTAGAAATGTCTTGTCACAAGGAATACGCATGTGAAAGAAAGCCCTATCACTTCCCATTCAAAAGTTATGTCCAATGTTAAAGTGTTTTTCGGACAAACAAACAAACAGACGGACAGGCCAAAAACTATATGCCCCCGAATCTTTGATTTATACACATGTGAAATATGAAAGCCCTATCACTTCCCATTCAAAAGTTATGTCCAATGTTAAAGTTTTTTCGGACAAACAGACTAACAGAATGACAGGCCAAAAACTATATGCCCCCGAATCTTTGATTCCGGGGGCATAAAAAAAGCAACATTTATTTTTCAAAATAAAAGAAATAAGATATTTTTTAAAGCTCTCACATGTCAGTAAGTAATGATTGATGTACTGGATAAAGAAAGACTGTTGTATAAAGGGATAGGGATAAGGTTAGGATAGACAGATTAATTCATATTGGGAATTGTGACTATATGGATGGAAAATGTTGGGATTGGTAAAGGGGATGGAGAGTGTTGTTTCGTCTGCGGTTTATGGTTTTCGCGTTCTTGCATTCGCCGGTTGCTTCTTGATTTCGTGCGCTCCTGAATTTTCGTATTATTCGTGCATTGTTTGTATTTGCTTTCGTACATTTCTGCTATTTCTGACTTTCGTACCGTGTGAAAACCCCTCCTTCCTTTTTGAAATAGTTGAATGATAGTTAAGCTTTCAATTTGCCCTGCTGTCTAAGATTGTGTCGTAAAGGAACCCACTGTCCTTATTTCCCTTTTGATATACTATACCATCTTACTCAAACTTATTTGTTTCAAATGAGTTTCCTTCCTGTATGAAGTGGTGCGCACAACTATAAGGCACCGATAAAGCAGCTTGTCGGCACAAATATAGTGATTGCTAAGTTAGGGCTTATTTTTCGTATTAGCAGGAACAAATTAAGAGGTAAGTTCGACTTCTGAGTTGTTCTTTTTTCTGGTGACAATTTGAATGTCTTTAATTCAAACTCCTTATTTCTGATCATCAAAATTAGAAATTATATTGTAACAGTTTGTCTTCGTTGCATACGTCTTCAGAAAAGCGTAGCGCACGTAGCCTCCTTATCCGCGCACGTCTAAAAATCACGCTCGGCGGGTTGTGACCAGAGCATAAACGATATAAATCGTGTATCTCAAAATGTTATTCGTATTTTTTTTTTATTTTGTGGTATTTTAAAGTTCTTTCATATAATCATCTTAATAGCAATTTTTTTTTTCAATTGAATTCCAAACTATGGTTAAAACCACAGAAACTGTAAAATGATTTCATAAAATTTGGCGTATGAATTGTTATATCGCTTCCTTTTCTAGTTCAATCGAATGCCCAGAATTGTAACCGGCTATTAAAATAACATTTATTTTCATCGTAGGAAAAATAAAATATAATGCTTGCTGAATAAATATATATACATATTCCCTTCTACATGTAGCACTTCTTTGTAAAGTAAAAATGACGTAATTGACGAAATTTAATCAGTGAAATATAACATTATTTTGACAAGTCATTGCCGACAGCACTCTCTTTAATAGATCTGCTTTATGATATTTCTGATGAATGCAAGAAGGAAAGAAAAAAGCCATAATTGCAGCATACACGAACATTAATAATTGACGAAGAGGCAAAACTTCAGTGCTATGTTAGTAGCAATCAGGAAGTTTATCAGAACACCCCTATTTACATAAGTGAAACAGAGGTCCTACCGGGAAAGCCGAAGGGACTCTTAGTTTCCTCTCGGTCTGTCAGTCCTTCGTCCTTCTGTGCGAGTTAGACTTTTTACTGCAATGGGTGGAGATATAGAGATGAAATTTGATACACAGCTTAGTCTTGAAAAGTTATGTAGCAAATTCAAGTTTGGTTATGGTTGACCTATTTTTGAAGGAGTTATGCCCCTTTTTTACTTACGAAATTCTGTTTTCCGGACTTCTTATCGGCAAGGATTAGAGATATTGAGATGAAATTTGGTACATATCTTGGTCTGAAATACTAACAGAGCTAGGCTCATGTGTCAGGTCAAACACGTGACACTTCGATCCATATGAATGGACTTTGTTATGGATACAACCTCGCGGTGTCACGTGTTTGACCTGACGCATGAGTGTATACTTACAACATTGATCTTAAATTCGAAGAGACGAAGCGTCTGCTAGTAGAATCCCGGCCGTATCATTGATATTAAAGCTTAATGAGGTAAAATATGATTGCCGATCGTTTAGTTTTATGTTATTCGAGTGAGACACAGTCAATAATCCCTTATAAAATTTGCCGTTTCGTGCCGGCCATATCCTAAACTTGGATTCCGGGTTTGTTCAATGTAGATTCCTGCGGCCAACACACCCCTACCAACCAAATATCCAAGTGTCGTTGGCCGTTTATCATATAAATTTTATCATATAAATATTCCGTCTTATTGTCCAAACATCCATCCGTTTGATTTTTATTGCGGAGAGGAAGACAATTTACCCTCCGGATATTTTGCCTGCTTTCAAGGGTATTTTTTGTTACTAATAAGTGAAATCTGGCGGCCCCGAGGGGCAGATCGGGAACAGACTTTAAATCCAGAGAAACGTAGAAACCGATTTTTTCAACTGTTGTTGGAAAGCGCGGGGATATTACACTATGTGTCTAATTATTATTTTCAGTACAAGTACGGAATAAATTGTGGATGGCGCTTCAAAAGCGATGCCGTGCTAATTATTACGGTATAAACATTATATAATTATTGAACGGAAATGAGGGCAATATATGATTTGTTAGACCTGAAGACAAAATATTAAATATATTTATTTTGAAGGTCCAAAAATCATATGTTGCCCGAATTCCCTGTCAATAACTAATCACAGCCCTATCTTTTGAACCATGTATCAATCAATAATGTTGTTTGGTGTTGCTTTTCATACCACCTTTATCCAAGGTAGTGTGACCAAAGTCACTCAAAATGGTCATAATGAAATTGTATATGCTAATCACCTCTTAAACAATATAATTAATCACTTTCATATTTTAGTAGGATTTTGCTTATGATATGCACGTTTCGGATACTCAACCTTCGTCAGTGATCCTCAATCCAGACAATGTAATATGGCCAAAGAATGTGAAAATTGTAATGTTCAAAAATGTACCGAAAGGGATATGATGCTACAAAGTCATGTGACCAAGGTCAAAGTAACTTAGAGGGAGGGGGAGACATCTGGTTTTTTTTTCTGAAAAACATTTTTTTTTTAAATTGAGAATTACAATTCCATAGATCCAAAAGCCTGCCATTCATGATTATTTCTTGTGGAATCTGCTATATAATACAAAATATTCAACAACAAATAGTACAAGCAAATATTTTTAAATTAAATACAACATTTCAGACTTAACAAATAAGTAGCACTTGGACCTTTAGCAGCTTTCATGTGTGTAGAGCTGCACAAATTAATTTCAACAGTGCATTCTACAATGAATTTCAATTTTACACCTAGGAATATTCAAATGATAAAGTCAAGTGGAACACCTGTCACTTAGACCATGCAGAAAAAAAAGTCATATCCGGAAAACTACAACCAACATTAAGATAGGATAGACACCTGATTATTTTCCCACTGCGGAAAATTTCATGATATGATTTTATACAATTATTGACTTTTGATGAGGTCTACTCGTGACTATACAGACCTGGTGAGATATTGGTTGACCGAGGTCGAAGGCCGAGGTTAACCTATGCCTGACCAGGTCTGTATGGTTACGAGTAGACCGAAATCAAAAGTCAATAACTGCTTTATTATATTATCAGGATATTATTAACATTTGCATTGTAATGATACGCGAAGTCAAAGATCTAACACTACCAAAATCAACGCACGCGCTAATCCCGAATATACCGCTTTGAGGTACATTCTATCAAACAGCGTCTCCACCAATCAGAAATAAGCAAAATCAGCAATTATTCCTGATCACTTGTAATAAAAATATGGTAACCACATTCTTATTATGATTGTGCCAATATGTAATTGATGCTTTTTCATGCTCCGGAATCAAAGATCCGGGGCATAAAGGTTTTGGTATGTCCGTCTGCTTGTTTGTATGTCTGTTTGTTCGTGGCAAGAACTTTAACATTCGGCTTAACTTTTGATTGGTAGGTTATATTTCGCATGTGTATACATTGTGACAAGACAAAAATTTAAATCTTGTGACCTTTAACCCATTTAAAAAAACTTTAACATTGCGCAGAGTTTTGAAGGTAAAAGAAGGGAGGAGATCTCCAACAAGACCCCGTTGCAGCATCAACAGCAGAACACCAAAACACCCGATGCAAAACCATAAAAGACGAGTACACAGCACGAGACGGAAAGAGACACAAGACATGTAAACATCAAACACAAAAGACTACACATAAACCGACAAGACCAGTGGGCAACCGGTGCCGACTTTGGACGACCATTTGTCACGCAAGTAGCAAATGGTGTGGTTATCCTGGATTACGTGTGCACAACCCTCTCACTTCTCCAATTACCCAGAGGTCTCGAAGAACGTACAATTGTGGTGTAAACAACCTCCTCACTGTAAGATGACATCACACAAACAAGAACGCGAAACGTAGAGGCCCTAGAAACACAGATGAATATGTAAATGGATATAAAAAGAGGGCATACAGTCCGTGCTCTGCCGTCTGTAGCGAGCTCATGTATGTAATCACCCGAGGAGTCCGAATGACATTCAGAGAGGACAGGTGGTCGGGGCCCTGTCTTCTCTAAAGAGGTTTGGACAGGGCCCATCATGGAGTCCCGTCGTCACAGTCAGTCAGAGTGCAAGCTCAAGGATGCGCTTGTACAAGACTGTAGATTGGTCAAGTACCAAGCCTATTGTCCGTCTGTAAAGTGATAGAGCTTTCATATTTCACATGTGTAATCCTTGTGACAAAACCTTTCCATCGATACTAAAACTTTTGACCTATTCACTTTGACTTGCTTTTGAAAACTTAGATACTGAAAATCTTTCAAATTGAGTTTGACCCTCTTATCAGAAAGTGATATTTATATTGACAAAACTACTGTCGGGATTTTTATTGACCTCCTTAGTTTGACCTTGACACTTGACTTCCTTTTGAAAAACTTTAACATTGGGCGCAACTTTTGAATGGTTTGTGATAGGAAATATTTCATATATGTTTTCCTTGAACCAGGACCTTTCCGTTGATGCCAAAATTGGTGACCTTGTCCTTTGACCCACTTTTGAAAGACGTTAACATTGGGCACAACTTTTGAATGGTTTGTGATATAGTGTTCACATTTCACATGTGTATTCCTTGGGACAAGACCTCTCCGTTGATCCGAAAAGTTTTGACCACGTGACTTTATTCGTGACCTTTTCTGAATTATCGATTTTGTGCTGTATATAGGGATATGGTCATCATTCATGTTTGTCACTTTGATATAAATTTCATCTTTTACTTGTGATTTCCATGTGGCAAGAATTTTTCATTTGTATAAAAATCTAAAACCTTGGCCATTTATTTTTTACCTACCTTTGAAATTCTTTAGCCTTGGTCATAATCAATTTTTGATTGGTAGATGACGGGGCATTCATATTTTAAAAAGTATGTATTCCTTATGGCATGAACTTTGCTCTATCGACCATGACCTTGCGGAAGGACCTGCAATACAGCTATTTTTAATGGCAAAGATGACGCCGGGGCATTCGTGTTTAAAACATTTTATTTTTATTTCAGAATTGTTCTGCAGATCAAGATGTCCCAGCAGACGACCGTGATACTCCAACAGCCGACATCATCTATGGGCAACCCCCTGGTAGCCTGCTCGGTGCATGGTAGCAGGAACTGGTCTACAAGCCTACTGGGATGCTTTGATGATATTATGTCTTGTACGTATTTTTTCAAGAACGATTACATAAATCACTGAACAGACTTCAGTCCACCAGTATACAATTTAAAAAAAACATTTAAGACATGTCCACATTTGAATATTGCGCAAGAACATGATATGACTACGTTTAACAATCAGCACAATGGCTTCCTTACTCCAAACAACTTAACCTTTTATATTCGACGAAAACTTTTGATTTTTATTGAGATAACAAGAATTGGGGTTACAGAAGTAAGAATCAGATGGAAAGGGTTCGAGATGACCACACAAGACAATATTATTGGTAAATAAATGCAAAAATGATTTCACTAAAATGTTGATAAAGCATAAATTAGGACAGATCGTGCACATTAAGTAGGACACAAGTACTTGACTTAGTAATGTGAAAACTGGATTTACCCACTTGTATTTTTCCTCCCGTTACCTCATTATGCTTTCTCATATTGACACTTCAGTTCCGTTTGGTATTCCTCGAGCTCGAGTACCACTTCAAATTAAAACGGCTTTACTCTTGTGTATAACCCGCTTATGAAAAAAACTTGTACATACACTTTGCTCTTCATCTTGACTTTTGGGCGACAAAACACCATCTTTTCGTTAGCTAATCTGTCGTGAACGCAAAATTAGTTATACATTGTTTAGATTTGAGGATCACTGACGAGGGTTAAGTACCCGATACGTGCATGTCTGGTTCATGTTGCCAATTTATCTGTTCTTAAATGATGCTATTCAATATGAAGACGCTTACATACTCCAACCTGTTTCATTTCTTTTAGAACACATTTGATATGAATGCTGAATTCATCACTACGAAAGCTTCCATTAATTTGGCTTTTCATAAGCCGCCAAAATTCATTTCACTAGCACCCTCTGATTTTTGTTTTAGAATTGAAATTTGTGTATTTTACATAGAGTACGCGGTTCCAAATTTCCTGTAGGGTCGATTCAGTAGCTTATCTAAATAAAACCTATTTTCAAACTAGAATCTTCTTTAACTCATTGGAGGGATGGTGTTATTGAAGAAATTTTCAAATATATTTTAATGCACAGACACGTGTTTTGAACAGTAAATTCTCATCAGTGATGCATGTTTCCAATTGACAATATTTAAGAAAATGGCACCATAACGCGACATATGCATATTACATGTATTAGAAGATTTCAACTTGCATCATTAGCACTTGAGTTTAAGGTACAAGTGCAGTTATTGCATTATATTTCTTTTCTTATTTCAGGTGTGAAAGGTTTTTTCTGTTTGCCATGTGCGATATGCGGCATAGCATCTAGAACCGGAGAGTGCTGCTGTATGCCGTTCTGTGTACAGGGTGGAGTAGTGGCAATGCGGGCTAGAATAAGAACTATCGGTGGTATACAGGTAGGAATATGTTTGATAGCTATGGTTTTTCTTTTCTTGGATATTCTACGAGTATACGTATCGAGGATCCACTCTGTCCTTTCGTGTTGCAAGTTGGAGCCATCGATTGATGTTCCATGAACTCGAGTAAGAAAATACAGCACTGCCTTACTTCCATATGCAATTCAAAACCTGTATCTAAAATATATTTCCATTGGTATCCTGTGCCTTTTTATTAGAATTTTTCATGTAAGTTTGACAGGGCATTATTTTCATTTTCGTGCGTGGACGGCGGGTGCGGCTAGCCAAACAGGGGTTGCCTACTCCTCCCGGGCACCTGATCCCACCTCTAGCTTGCTAGGAGTCAGCCGATGCTCAGTGTGGTGCTCTATTGTGAGTGCTGTTGAGATTGTCGCCAGGATCTTCTACATCTCCTCTAACAGTCGGGAGATAATATGCACTAAAGGCATATTCCTAGACTTCTTTTGTGTTAAACTAGGACGAGTTTGTTTAATCAAGAGAAACAGACCACTATCATTTTAGCAAATATACCTCTTAAGTGATTTCTTAAATCTATTTTCTTCATCATTTATGTTTATATGTATGGCTTTATCTATTTCCTCTATTTCCTAGTTTGTCGAATTGTGTATAGTTTATGACCAATGGATGGTTGATGTTGCATCTTTTTTTTTTTTTTTGCAAATACCATTCCTAATTTTCAATCTTAACAGATTCAAACGAACAAAATTTAAAGCAATATCAACAGGATGCCGATATAACTGTATAAATCCTTATTTCAGGGTTCCATCTGTAATGATTGTGTGACAACATACTTCTGTACACCGTGTGTGGTTTGTCAAATGGAGAGAGAGCTCGATGCCATGAACATAAAGTAGGTCGTCATCTTATAGCTGGCACTACACATACAACGCAATCTGGATTTATCTATATTGTAAAGACATCCTTAAAAACAGAACACCTTTTGTTGATTATTCTTTGTACATGTATATATATACAATGTATATATAATTGTATTAAAAGCATTCGAAATATTGACATTTTTTAAAATTAAAGATGCTTTTTTTATTAAGTCAAACCTAAACAGGATGTTGTCGAAGTAGTATTGATATATTGTGTCATTTGAAGGGGTCTCTACTGAGCTGCAGTTCGGGTATAGATAAGTGTCAGTTGTTCGTAAAACTTTGCAATCTTTAAGAACAACCCCCCCCCTTCCCCACCGCCTTCCAAACGCTTTATTAAATGGATCCAAGCATGACAGAAACCCGAATTTCAAAATGTGTACTGATCCGTCAACTAAGTATAGGCCAACGAGGAAGCCTTAAATTGATCTACCAAAATAAAAACTTCATGTTGATCCGTAAACGTGAATCACGAAATTAATATTACAGGAAGTCTTATATCAAAGTGCAATGTGCCGATAAAGTAAGTGGCAACCGAGGTTACAACTGCCTTTTTAACAAACTTTGTACGAAAAATGAGGAGAATGACAAATATGGTTGTCAACTTTGGTTGATCAATCAACTTTGGTTGACCGTCTGTAACTATAACGTATCGAAATTTTCTGTTACAAAATTTCTTGAAATTTCTAAAACGTGGGTCCTGTAGCATCATATCCCATCCATTCTGCTACGTCTATTTGGTACATGTTTGGACATAACCATTTTCATACTTTTTGGCCATTTTACATTGTTTAGAGTGAGGATCACTGACGAGGGTTTAGTACCCGAAACGTGCATGTCTGGTCCATGCTGTAAATTTATCAGATCTTAAATGATGCTATTGAATTTGAAGACGTTTAACACATGGATAATGACCATATCCCTGTATATAGCACAAAATCGATAATTCAGAAATCAGAAACCGAAGGCATACAAACTCAGGATAAAACAGAAACCAAATCAAACAAACAAAAACCTCCACCACATGAAAAGAAGCGAACTCCCAATATGGAATGACCTTCACAGCGAAACAAATACACAGTAGAACAACCCAAAAGACAACAATTGCGACTGCTACCACATCGAGACAAAACACAAAAATAGTCAATAAACAGGGTAATAAAACAGAATGAAGGCATGAATACCAAGGCAAAATATGACCAGAATCTGATATCCAAAGTAAATCCGTTGTGTCCATAGCGAAATGTGCATATACAACAAAGTCACATTATTGCAATCAATAAAGACGACTTAAACAAGAAACAAGAGCCCCAGGGGGCACAACGCTCACCTGATACCCATGCACGCTCTAATTGACATACTGACATTGAATACTGATAGTGCCAGTACCAGGATTTTAGCCCACAATCTTTCTAAAAAGATTTTTGCCGGATGCAGAGAAGTGTTTTTTTCAGACAACCTTTAAAAGTACAAAAAAGAAAAAAATAGTCACATTTCAAAACAATAACTTTTTTACTGATTTGAAAAAAACGGATAAAGTGGTCCAACGTCATATGCCCAGCTAGTATAGTTCAATCATGCAACATCAAAAATAAAATCATATTGTAACATTCCACATTAATGTGCAGCAGAAAAAGAATAAAACAATGAAATGATTTCACAAATTAACTTTATTTAAAATTGAACACAAAACCTTCCATTATTGATAGCTAGCATGCCAGAAATTATAAAGCCTGTGTTTGTGAAACGAGAATGCCCCCGGCGGCATCTTTGTTAGTATAAACGCCATTTTCTGTTAAGTATAAGAGAGGTCAGGGTAAGCGTAATATTGGGATCAATGGAAAGATCTTGTCACAAGGAATACACATGTACAATATGAAAGCCCTATCACTTAACCATTCAAAAGTTATGCCCAATGTTAAAGTTTTTAGAGAAGTACGTGAAAGGTCAAGGTTATGGTCATGAGGTCAAAAATTTTGGTAAATACACATGTGAAATATGAAACCTCTATCACCAGCTTCCATTCAAAAGTTATGCCCAATGTTAAAGTTTTTCGGAAAACAGACAGACAAACAGACAGACGGACAGGCCAAAAACTATATGCTCCCGAATCTTTTATTCCAGGGGCATAAAAAACACAGATTTTTCGGTTTTGCCTTTATTCACTGAAATCTATGAATTATGCTTTTGAATAGTATTGATTTCATCTCAAATACATGAAACGTACAGTTAAAATCGTTTTGATCCAATATTCATCAATTCAAGTGAGTTGTGCAGAAATTGTGCCAGTTTGTTTTCCAAAAAAGCAGTGTATGTTGTATCAAACCTCATGACCCAGTGAAGCCACTTGAACAAATAATTTTCAGTAAATATGCTGAAATGCGACGCTTCTTGCCTATGTATATTTCAACAGGCGAGAAGGAGCGTCGCATTTCAGCATACGCTGTTCAACAACTCAAGTGGTTTCTCTAGGTTTCGCAGTTTGAAACAAATTAAAAGGCCCATGAAATTGTTAAGCTTGTCCAACTAGCAGACCTACAACATCGTTATTTACTGTTAACTAATTGTTTTACCTCATCATAGGTCTGTTACACGGACAAGTTATTAGCGGAGAGAGTTCATAAAATGTATCGGTTGCATTGGATTTGCCGACAAGAAGTTATTTGGTCCGATAAAAACTCATCATGTATCTATTATTTGAACAGATAAAAATTCCAAAATGTCTTAACAGTGTCAGGATCCTGTCGTTTTATGAGAGAAAATGTTTTATTATTCACAACCTCAGGCCTCTGTGTTCCTCTTAAAAATATTATACATATAAGATGACGAACACAGTGGCTTAAGGTTGTGAATAATAATTTATTTTCTCTATTAAAACAACAGCTTCTGTGGTCCAACATTTCATTGGAAGACTTCAGGAACTCTGAACGGAATTATTTATTTTCAAGAATTTCAGATATTAAATGTCCTATGCATTCTCAAAATCCAGAGGAAGAGATTACTCATTAGAAGTTTCTTCAACTTTCAAGAAATCAGTCCATAAATTACTTCATCTAAGAGAGTCTAAGACAGAGGAAATTCGAGCAAACTTTATACATGATAACAAGTATATGCAAGTGTTCCAAGTACATGAATGATAACCATTATGAAAGTGTTCCAAGTATAAAAATCTATTCCGTTTGTGCACTGTATCTCCTGAAATGTATCGCAGTACTACTTTGCGGTTTGTATTGCAATGAAGCGCCTAGCGGAATACGATGCGCCTTGGGGACGAAGATGAATTAATGTGGGGCGCATAGCTCAGTCAGTTGAGCGCCGGATTTTCAATCTGAAGATCCTAGGTTCGAATCCCGTTGAGGGCGGACTTTCTCAGAGGTGATTTATCATCTCGCCCCCACCTGTTCTCTGACTCGGAGGGAACTAAAACGGTCTGAGTGGCCCCTCGGCAGCTGCGGCTGAGGAGATTGCCTCGTGTGATGGCACGTTAAAAGCTGTTGGAAATACGGACCACCCACTGTAGTACATAAATCACACCTTCCCCGAATACACCGCATACACTTGCATACATAGTGGAAGGTACCTTGTATAGAGCATGGTGAACGAGTGGTGAGTTGTGAGTGTTGAGGAGTAGTGAGAGGAATTTGAAATATTGTCTTGATATATAATGTCAAAGTTTAATAATATGTGATCCCCTCTGGGGAGTGCTCCGATAAGCGGAGGGTGATACCAAGGAAGAAGAAGAAGAAGAAATATCTAGGTCATTGTCCTGTCAAATAGTTCCGATTATTTTCTTATTATTTTCAACAATTGGTGGAAAATACACACAATGTTTATCTTGAATTGTCTTCCCGTGATTGTTTACTAGATAGATGAAATAAAATTTTGAATATAGTTTAAAGTGTGTGAGACATCTACATGTGTGGAAGAATACGAGTGAAAAATGGGTCCTCAGATCATAAAATTCGAATAATTCCGGTCCGGAACCAGGTGCATGGCTTTGAAAAAATATTAAAAAAGTTGTGTACTTTTAATCTTTACGGCATTTTTTTTTTTGTGATTCAAATAAAATTTCTTCATTCAAAAGTAGTATCAATGTGTTTAACCCGGTGCGATTTGAGAATTTTTCTCCTATTTTTGGTAAGAAAACAGTACATTATACCTATGTACAATCTTAAAAAATATTCCTTAAAAATCCAAAAGTGGATATCTTGACAAAATTCTTTCACTTGAAGGGTACCATGCATGAGTACCTCATACCTACAAAATGTCATGACAATCTGAAGAGTGGTTATAGAAAAGAAGCAGAAAATGTATGAAAATCACCCCCCACTTCCTTTTTACATAAGAAAAAAAATCATAAAAAATTAAAAAAATAAAATTTAAGCATAAAATACATATCAAAGCATTTAGTAAGTTTTATATGATAAATATGCAGTAAATGAGTGTGTAAAATCATACACTTATTGAGTTATTTAAAGAAATAGTGCAAAAATTTGCATTTCTGACTAAGTCCGAAGAGACGTCAAAAAAGCGTCAAAAATTTGACTTCGGAGTGGAACCAAAAATAACAACACTTCTTAAGACATCTCTGTAGATCATCCTGATGCTTTCGGTTTGTCGATACGTGCTTCCGTTCTGAAGAAGAAGTTTGTCAAGGGAGGGTACCCCCCGTGACCTACTTTTGCCTGTGGTGGCGCCACCTGTTGAGGGATCCGGACGACAAACAACAACACTTGTAGGGGATCATTAGTACTTTACACCTACCAAGTTTCATCAAAATCCCTTAAGCCATTCTTGAGAAGAAGTTGAAAATGTGAAAAGTTTACGACAGACAGACGACGGACGACAGACGACACACGACAGACGACGGACGCCGGACGGATCGCTATGACAATAGCTCACTAGAGCCTTTGGCTCAGGTGAGCTAAAAATGACACAAACAAATGATAGATGTGACAAACCGAAATCGTAAGAAGTTACATTAGTTAGCTGCAAATGGATATATGTTGTTGACTGTATATTCAACGCTTGTTAAAGAACGGGTTTAATATATAGTATATTCCGTACTTGCACTGGATTCTGTGTTCCCATGGAGCTTTGTCATTGTCATTAGTATAGTAATATACGGATGTGACAGTTCTACTGAATTGAAGCGGCGGGTGTTGCATGTAAGCAGGAGATGCTTACTCTTCCTGGGCACCTGGTCTCACTCCCATCTATGGAGTTCGCTTCTTTTCATATGGTGGAGGTTTTTGTTTGTTTGCTTTGGTTCCTGTTTTATCCTGATTTTGTATGCCTTCGGTTTCTGATTTTCTGAATTATCGATTTTGTGCTGTATACAGGGATATGGTCATTATCCATATTTGTGACAAGGTGCTCTTTTTATTCAAATTTATACCTATCTGTCATTCAGTATGACATCACGTGCTTTTGTTTGTTTTATTTTGTCTCCTCCACAACTGCTGAAAAATAAAAGTACTAAAGATCACAGGGATTTATCATGCTTGTGGTTGCTTGATGCACTATGGGTTATAAAATCGATGACTAAAATAGCATTGAAGGAATCGTGCTCAGAAGTTAACATCCTTTAAAATAATATACATGACGTCAAATTGATAAAGGGCCAAAACAAAGCTTCTTTCAGGCGACAGAGCTGGAAAGAAGTAATCATCAAGCCACTGAGAAAGAGTTTAACAGCAATTCTCTGTAAGAACCAAAGAATTTCAAGACATGTTGGCATGGCATGTCATGGATTTTTTAGATTTTTGGTATGGAAGTTCAATATGAAGTACTAGTATACAAATCGACCCCAGTTTATTTCAAAAAGGTTGTCGTTGCCATGGTAACCGTGTCTGAAGTTTCAAAATTCGGGAAATTTCATAGGACGAGGCATATTTGTAGGCTTCGTTACCATGGAAACGGATGCATTTTTAACTGAAATTACTTTGATTATTTTCTTTCAGTCCTTTTTATTATACATATTTGTAAAGTTTTTTTACATTAATCTCGGATGCCTTTCGTATACAAGATGAAAAAATGGGCCAAAATAGAGTATCAAAACGCTCTCATTTGGGCATTCAAAGACCCTGTTTTGCATGTTTTTACTGTTTTACAAGGTTGAAATTTCACAAAAGCACTCATTTTGGAAGTCCAAAATCTAGTTATCCAATGAGTATCATCTTTGAACTATACATAAATATAAAAATTTGATTGGGTAAATTTGTCCTTTTATATGCAAACCAGCTTCAAATTTGGTTCCTATGGCAACAATAGGCTGAAAGGTTTCGATACCATGAATTTAAACTCAATCTTTATCAAACTATCCACGCATGATATTGGAACAGAAGTTCATGTACACATCTATCAGAGACGTTGGAATACAAAGATGACCTTGAAAAATTTCAAGGTCACCCACTGCATTTCCAAGGTCATTAAACTTTTAAAGGTACGGTGTCCCTGAAAATTAATGAATTTTACAAAATTTTATAATGTAAAATCTTTCTTTTCATATGAAAGTTTATATTCTCATTTGTATAAATTCAAATTTTCAGGCGAATCTAATGCATATACTCGCAGTTATAGCCGTTTGAAAACGTCATTTTTAATTTGGGGTACGCAGCTCTAATTCTTTCCACTAACGCCACCTATAATGTGTTGTGGTTTTACAATAGATGTATATGGAAATTTAACTTTACAAATTCGACAATATTATGGTCGTTACTGCATATTTTCAACTAAAACTTTTTATGGCTCCTTTTTTCCTCAATCTAGACCCTTCGAAATAAATTTTACGTTTTCAATATAACATTAATTTCAGGGACACTGTATTTTTAAGTGACAAAATTTGACGAAAAATCCTAATTTTCATAAAAAGAAGACGCCAATATTTCAGAAACCTTGGGATATTGAACTTAACAGTCAATGCCATAAAAGGATTAATATAACACTAGTTCCTATAACTATTGATAACGTTTCTTCACATCTTTGAATTTCTTAATTCTTGGTGAGTATTTTGATAAAAAAAGGATCGAAATCTATATTTTCTTGTTTTTAAACAGAAAAAAATTCCAATTGAATTGTTACAGAACAATAAATTCTAAGATTTTTCTTTCTTATATTCGTAAGCTTTCATAATAAATATGACCCATGAAAATATTCAAATAAAATTTCATTAAAATTGATAACAAAAAAATGAAAAATTCAATATTTTTGGCAATATTTGAGTCTCAAAGTAGAAATGACCTTGAACTTCAAGTAAATGACCTTGAACATTTTAATTTTTATTAAGGGAAAGGATTAAGTCATATCTATCCATGCATACATTGTGACAGCCATACGTAACTCTAAAAAGGAATAAATTCAATTTCAAAAAAAATATGAAACAAGCAATCAGGTCTAATGTTGCCATAGCAACGGTTTTTGATGACAGAATTTAGGTAAAACTCCTAATTAGCCCACTCCAATTTTTCATTCATTTTATTTGTCAATTGACATATATTTTCTTTGATGAAGATCACTGGTCTCCTGTTGGTGCGTTTTGTGATATTTAAGATTGAAAATGGCAAAAATCATACTAAATTGGCCCTCATTTTGACCTCTATTTTTCGCCTCATTTAACTGATTTTTGATTAATACAATAAGCGTCCTGGAATATATATCACATAACTAAGTGTACCAAGTAAGAATTGAAGTTAGGAAGAAAAAACTTTGGAAAAATGAACAAAATGTAACAGTGGTATCCATGGCAACGCAGTATCGGAAGATGGCATATTTACCCGAAACGTGCATGTTTGGTCCATGCTGCCAATTTATCTGTTCTTAAATGATGCTATTCAATTTGAAGACGTTTAACATTTATACCACTTGGTGAGAGTCACTGCTGGTGGACCAGGAGTCCCCGAGGGCACATGTAGCCAAGTTCGATCAATTTCGGTTGATCGTTTCTTCAACGCATTCTAAAATTTCTGTTATTGAAATTTCTAAAAAGTGGGTCCTGCAGCGTCATATCCCACCCATCCTGCTACGTCTTTCGGTACGCTTTTTCGACATATACTTTTTGGGCATATTACATTGTTTAGATTTGAGGATCACTGACGAGGGTTAAGTATCCGAAACGTGCATGTCTGGTTCATGCTGTCAATTTATCTGTTCTTAAATGATGCTATTCAATTTGAAGACGTTTAACATTCATGGTCTCAAAAGTGCTAAAGAGTGACCTCGTTACCATTGCAACCAGAGGTCACATTGACCGAAAAGTATTATTTCTATTCTCAGTACTTCATATATACCAGTTATACTGAAAATCATCAAAATCCATGACATGACGTGCCACTCGATTTTGGTCCTTACAGAGAATGGCTATTAACTGCTTCATACTGCAGCAAGAAATGAGTGGGTCTAATAATAATACGAAATGAAAAACCTTTGCGTAAACTATACATATATAAATATATGGAAAAAAACGTACAGTGCAATTCGTACTTGCACTGGACTCTGAGATTCTCTACGAGATAAAATTAAGAAATAACAACTAGCTAACCCTGGTGTATTGTCCAGTCATTCCACGAGTCGCATGAATAAATCAAAATCACCGAGCCGCGAAGCAGCGAGGTGATAATTTGATTGGTTCTATGACGAGTGGAGTTACTGGACAATGAATCACGGCTAGCTAGTTGTTATTTCTATTCTAATATAGCACGTGAATGGGCGGAGCTTAGCGCACTGGGAGTTTGTTGGAGATTTTACACCAGGCGAGTTCGGTACATATAGGGAGAAAATCTCAAGTCATATTAGAACTGTCCCTCATGTTCCAATGGAGCTTTGTTATTGTCTCCCTCTGGTTTTAAATTTATAAGTCATTTTATTGTGACTTTTTAAATGTGATTTCGGGTTTTGTGTTTAACTTACATTCACTGATGTAAGACGTACAAAGCAGTGGAAACATTACCAACAAAGGTTTGGCCTATGATTGCTTTCATCAAAATATATTCTGCTCAAAAAAGTATAGAATCATACTGCTATAGGCAATCTATGGTTATGCAAATATTATGAATTTTAAGAAAAATTTAAGAATTTTACTTCTCACGGTACAACCTCAGGACATAACTTAACACAAATATGGATTGAATTTGATTTTAATTTTCTTTCCAGGATACTGCGAGAATTTTGAAAACTGACATTTTTGGAAATTTATGCGACTTTCATAAATTCTCTGCGATAAGTTTTACATATGAATGCAATACTTTGTGTTCCTTAATTATGAGAAATGATGTGACCTCTTGGTGATGACGAGGTTTCAGTGTCATTTCGATCAGTTTTCAACAAGAAATTATCGAAATTCAAAACCAAGGAATTTTCGAAAATATCATTTTTTGCAAATTCCTCGTGGTTTCCAGGTGGAAAGATTTTTAACAAATAACATATCGATTTGTATGTGGATAAGTCTTACCTATCTGGTCAGATTGATAAACTTCTTAATAAGTCATTCATCTGATAATTCTTTTTTATTCAAATTTTGCAACCTTGTTATCTAGAATGTACACGTATCACTGTGGCGTATCACGTGATACACAAATGATATGTTGCACGGGAATCCCCTTTGATTAAACCAAGTAAATACTATTTAGGCCTATCATATGGTCATTATTATGAATCATATGATGGTAATTCATTCTGTGTCCCTGAAAATAAATTTTATTGAAAATGCAAAATCTATTCCTAAGGGTCTAGATATAGGAAAAAAGTAGCTACAAAAAGTTTTATTTGAAAATATGCAGTAACGGCCATAATATTGCCGAATTCGTAAAATTAAATCTCCATATAGCTCTATTGACAGTATTGTAAAAACACGATACATTGTAGGTGGCTCTAGTGAAATGAATTAGAGCTGCGCACCCCAAATTAAAAATTACGTTTTTAAACGGCTATAACTGCGAATGTATGTGTTAGATTCGCCTCAAAATTTAAATTTATACAAATGAGAATGTAAACTTTCATATGGGAAGAAAGATTTTGCATTATAAAATTTTGTAAAAATAATTTATTTTCAGGGACACCTTACCTTTAAAACAGAAAATTTTGCATCTGTCCGTGCACCATATCATAACATGTGGTGACCATTGAAATATTTCTGTTTAAGTGTTCTCCGAATACAAGTCTATACTTGACCAGAATAGATAACCATCATATCATTGATGATAATGGCCATATGATAGGCCTAAAGTAAAATCATATAAAGAAGATTAAAACAGTATGTACTTAGTATAATCAAAGGGGATTCCCGTGGAAAATATCACTTGCGTATCACGTGATACGCCACAGTGATGTTTAGAGAAATATATACATGTATGTGATTCTATACTTTCTTTGAGCAGTATGTATTAAGATTGCCACAAGAAAGTTTCATGAAAAGATGTCGAAATTGTTTAGTCAGATAAATTGGTGTACATGGATCATGGATTAAGTTATTATTTTAATGATCTTTAGCACAGGGAATTATCGCACTTGCGGTTGCTTGATGTATTATGGGTTATTATGTCCAAAAATGTACCGAAAGACGTAGCAGGATTGGTAAGATGTGATGCTACAGGACTCACTGTTCAAAAATTCCAAGAAATATTTTGAACAGAAATTCTACGAATGCGTTGAAGAAACGATCAACAGAAGAAAATGGAAGTTGATCAGACTTGGCTATATGTGCCCTCGGGGACTCCTGGTCTACCAGCAGTGACACCCACCTCTAGCTTGCTAGGGGTCTGTTGATGCTCAATTTGGTGCTCTATTGTGAGTGCTGTTGAGATTTTCATCAGGTTCTTCTTTATCTCATTTGTGTCATACTTATGCCCTTTGCAGAATGGAGCTCGTAAAAAAGTTCCACGCGAAGGGGTTAACAGTAAGTTTTAAATGCCTTTCCCTGACATGGTCGCCATAGCACTTTCTATATAGACATTACCTCAGCCACTGCAGTTTCGTGCGTGAACATCAACGGCGGGTGCGGCTAGCCAAACAGGGGATGCTCACTCCTCTCGGAACTCTAGCTTGCTAAGAGTCCGTTTATGCTCAATTTGGTGCTCTATTGTGAGCGCTATTGTCGTCAGGATCTGCTTTATCTCACCAAGTGGTACAAATGTTAAACGTCTTCAAATTCAGTAGCATAAGTAAAGAACGTACATGTCTGGTCCACTGCACATGGACCAGACATGCACGTTTTTGGTACTTAACCCTCGTCAGTGATCCCCAATCTAAACAAAGTAATATATGGCCAAAGAGTGTGAAAGTTACTTTGTCCAAAAATGTACAAAAAGACGTTGCAGGATGGGTGGGATATGATGCTGCAGAACCCACGTTTGAGAAATTTTGATAACATGAAAGTTCGAGTGCGTTGAGGAAACTATCAACCGAAGTTGACCGAACTTGGCTACATGTGCCCTAGGGGACTCCTGGTCCACCAGCAATGACACTCACCATGTGGTACAAATGTTAAACGTCTTCAAATTCAATAGCATAATATGAGAACAGATAAATTTGCAGCATGGACCAGACATGCACGTTTCGGGCACTTAGCCCTCGTCAGTGACTATATAGCAGTAAAAACAAATTATCTTTACGTCAACCTTTAAAAACTGAACTGTATAAGAAATAGGATCTCAAACAGGACTCATTATAGCACCCACAACAATATAAAAGAAACATACAAATGAGAATACTCAGAGTGAACAAGAGACCAAACACCAAAACCACACACTATAAACACAATACGGAAGTGTTCCAACTCTATACCTTCTTGAAGAACATAAAAGACTACACATAAACCCGCGTGATAAATGGGCAGCCGGTGATAATTTAGGGCGGTCATCCGCCACGTTAGTAGCAAATGATGTGGTTATCCAGCTTATGAGCGCATAATCCCCCACTTGTCCGGTTAACCAGTGGTCTCGACGAACGCACAGTTGTTGTGTGTAACTTCCTCTCTGTAAGATCTGCAGCAATTGTAATTCATTGAATTCTTTCGCTTGTACCTTGATTCACTATCAAATCTATGTACTTCTGTCTTTGCGTTTCACATTTTCGATATTCTGTCTGCTTGCTTTGTTTTGTACTCGTGTTCTATTTCATTCTTCCATTCAAATTGTGTTTAAATTTGATTTCAAATGCTCCTTTCATCAATGCATTCCTTCATTGTTTAATTCATATTGCATTTGTGCAATATTGTGTCCTTGCATTTTTCACATGTTCATACTTTGTTGCATTCACTCATTATGTCGCATTTACAGACTTTTGCATCATGAAATCGTGAAATAAACGTACTTGTATGTTAAATTCAATAATCAAAATGTTATTCTTACTTTGATTGTTTCATAGATAATCCTTACCTCCTTGTTTCCTTTTGATTCACTTAACACTTTCAAACTTATTTGTTGCACATGAGCATTTTCCGGTACATGTATGACGTAGGGTGTTCTTTTACAAAAAAAAGAGCGGAATCATAGTCCAGTCATTATTCTGGAAAGTGTGACTATTTTCAGTAACCGGCAGGCAGAGGTAAGGTTTTGTCTCCTACTTACGGTTAGTTAAACGTCTTATATTCATAAATGATGCTGAATATTATAATATTACAATATCTAATTTTCTTCATCATTATGTAATACGTTGCTGCTGAACATGTACAATCCTTTTGCTTTTTTCCCTTTAGATTAAAAAAAGGAATGTTGAATAATTACATATATATATAAAATTTCATTTTTAAATCAGAAGTAGCATGTGCAATTCCAGTGTCCTGGAAATTTTTCAAACAAGATTTAATTGCACTATTTATTTAATTTTTTTTTATCTATTTATTTATTTGCTTATTTATTTATTCATTTATTTATGGTATCCTGATAAATCACTTTATAAATTGACACATAATGAACTACTTATTCCCGATGAAATCTTTTGCCTAGTTTCACATTGTTCCTTCACCGTATAAAAATACTTTATCGACTTTATCACTAAATTTGATAAACTCTTCCTGAATACGGGGTATCTCGCTACAAGCATAGTTCTTTCCTTTTGCATACATTTTCCAATATTTTCTATTGATATTTCCACTAGTTCGGCATTTAGCATCAATAATGTACCTTTAATGTTGAAATGCGCGTATGTTGTATTGGGATTTTTGTCAAAGGACATATATTCCAATACTACAGTATATATAATATAAAATCTTTCGATAATTTCTTGAGAAATAAATACATTTTTCTTGTCAAAAATACTCCTCTAGATTGATTAAAACATAGCTTGACAAAGTAAAAAAAAAATGAATGTTGCTTTCAATAGCTCAGTTCCTTAATAGAATTACACTCAGTTTCTGAGTTTCTTTAATCCTTGTGTAAAACATTATTTTAGATTTTTTGGCCATAAAAACGAAGGGAGAGAAGCAAAATGGCTATGGAGACGACCGTGATACTCAAGCAGCCAACGTCTATGGACAACCCCCTGGTAGCCTGCTCTGTACATGGTCACAGGAACTGGTCTACAAGCCTACTGGGATGCTTTGATGATATTGTTTCATGTATGTATTATTTCTATCAATACTGATATAGAATAAACAGAAAAAAGATGGCATAATCAATTAATTTTCTCCTCTAGACAAATTCAACAATAACATAAATGCTTTGATACTAAGACACCCGGGGTCACTTTGTGTGTATGTTTGTTTGGGGAGGAGGATGGTGTTTGATAAAGGCCCGCCTCATTTCATATATCAACATGTACCTCATTTCCAACCCATTCCTTTATGTGTATGAGACAGATCTTCAAAAATGTGCGAGTGTGTACTTGTATGAAATCAGTCAAATAATAAAACTGATGTAATAGAAGATATATCATGTGATAAGTTGTATCATAAATGAACATTTAGAAAGACACGGTCACATCACTTAATCATGTGAAAAACTGAATTTTATAATTACCCACTTATATTTTCATCATGCTCATGCATCCTGTTGACACTTCTTTGGCTTCATGTTCACAGTGTAGGAACGTTCATGTTCACGACTAGTAACTTGTACTAAGCATATTTGATTGGTACCATACATGTACGATGAATACCTTTGAATTTCAATTCTATTGACTAGAGTTACCGAAACCCTAAAAGTATAATTCTCCAGTGTTATAATTATGTTGTTTTATATACCTATAATGAAGACTGGTGTGTAAAGTGCCAATGAAATATGATAAGTACAGAACTCTAACAGTGTCTGCATAAGACCGCACCGTTCGTGTTTACTAATTTTTCATTATTTAAGCTTTATTTCTTTAAATACACAATCAAGTTTGTGTTCACGGAGTACTATGTTATCTAAGCTTTCTTTAGATATGGAACTTGTAACAGTGGCCACACCCCACCTAGGGACCCAAAAATCAAAATAAAACGATATAACTTCACTGTATTCCATTGATTATATTCTTTAAGTTGTAATTTCACGGCAATCTTATGCATTTAAATTACGAAGTACTACCTGTCTATGAAGTATCAGTCTTAAGGAAATGCCCTATCCTGAATCTATAGCAGTGTATGATTTCTATATATAGAGTTTACGCGATAGATGAATATTAAATTGACACATGTAAATCTCTCGCTTCGGAAATCGCAAAAAAAAAGAAACATATTTCGTACCAAAGCGTTCCTAAACTGTGATATTGTTTTTCTAAAACACATTTAAAACTGTTTAATTATGATCTCTACATACATGTATAAAGTACGTCAATAGCTTTTCATTTTTACGATAGCCTGTCTTCTTTTAGAATACGCGTTTGCATATTCTATCGTTTATAATTTATATCACATAAAAGAGGTGTATTTGCTACACTGAAACTTGAGAAAATCCTGAAACGAAATCAAACTTAAAACCAGTTTTTATAAATGAGATCTTGCAATCCAAATAAAATATTATTTAGTCATTAATGTATTACAGTATAATTTAGCTTCAAAACGCCATATTCTTTGGGTTTCATTTAAAATTCAAACTGAATACTACATAGGAGGATTTTTTGCGTAGGGGTAATTTTCGCGTATTTCATGCATCAAGTGCCTTCGCGAAAATTTCCCCCACGCGAAATTAACTCTGCTCCATTCTTTCAAAAAGGATCCGTTTATATCTCAAATATCCCCCAAGCGTTACGTTATATTTGCGAAATTTTCCCCCAGCGAAAATAATCACGATTACAGTATGCTAGTAAAAAAAACCCAAATCGTCCAACCCTTTGCCAGAAAACAGCCCGCTTAACAGCAATTACGAAATTCGGTGCACCAGACATATTTCGGATAATGAATCCTCTTTGGTGGTACTTTTAGCAATTAATCTACATAAAATCAATATAAATAATATAATGCATTTAATTACCCTTCTTTCTTTACTCGCATACTATAAACGTGCTTATTTTCGCTTGGGGGGGGGGGGGGGTATTTTGCGTTTATGATATCAAGACGCCACGCTTGGGGAAATTATTTGTTAAAATAAGTAAATGAAGCGTTAACCCTGCTGAAAGAGAGTAAGACTCGATGACGCGATTTTAGTCTCTTTTTAATCAATGAGGCTTCTCTGTTGTTGCGTATGATTGATCTATAAGTATGTCTTTTTTTATTTCGCTATTCTAGGTATAAAAGTTTTCTTCTGTTTACCATGTGTCATTTGCGGTATAGCGTCCAGGACTGGAGAGTGCTGTTGTATGCCTTTCGTTGTAAACGGAGGGTTAGTGGCAATGCGAGCTAGGATAAGAACCATCGGTGGCATACGGGTAGGTCTAATTATCCAAAGATATCATGCGTCTTCTTTGTTCTAAAAAAAACCCTGTGATACATTTTATTGTATGTAACAATCCTTCCATTTGTGTGGGTTAAGGACATCGCACGGTTTTGCAGAAAGTAAGCCAGGTTAAACAAATTTTAAAGAATAGAAAATCTGTCAAGTAATGAGAAAAGCCAAAATTACTTCTTTTAACATTTTCCGTAGTATACAAATGTTTCACAACAACGTTCCAGAAAGTTGGCAATCGATTATGCTTTTGATCATTATCTACTAATATATATATAGATCATAATCTACATATAGGATCTCTTGGCGAGGGAATATAAAACGGACGAGTTTCATAATACATCGTATGAAATCTATATTCATTTGAGATTCTTTTTATCATGTGTATTTCTAACGTGAAATCAATGTTTCTGAGAATCAGAAGCGAATCCCGCCGTGACCTACAGGATGCCTGCTACGCCATGAGAAGTAGTTCCCCATTGCATAGATATATTCTGTGCTTTAGAGAAAAATATTTCAAATTTGATTGGTATTTTAATGCAATAATTAATTCTACAACAATTTTCATCATTGATATTGAATCCGCGTCTGAATTTAACGATTGACCAATATTTGAAAGGTCACAATTTTCAAAGTTTATGTGATTAGGTTCCATACTTGACCAATCGCATTCAAGCAGAGCGATATGTAACGTGTTATCATGTCACATATTAATGAAATAGCTTTATGAAACTGCATAACGGGTGTATCATGTGATAATAATATTTACACAAATCATGGGCATATTTTAATCCAAGTCGAGCCGTGATCGTCCTTCCGTATTCAACATTAATGTTACAAATCTCCTACGCATGCGTCCGATTTCAGTTCTGCTTTTCTTCACATCTACCTCTGCCTTCATGGCCTATTGTTTGTCTGCAAGATTCTTGAAACTGGGGTTTCATCTTTGTGAGTAAAATATTACTGATATAAACTGAATTGAATTTGAAGACGTTAAAGAATTTGAAGATGTTAAACATTTGTACTACTTGGTGAGTGCCACTGCTGGTGGACCAAGAGTCCTCGAGGGCACATGTAGCAAAGTTCGATCAATTTCGGTTGGTCGTTTCGTCAAACGCATTTGAAATATCTGTTTCCAGAATTTTCTCAAATTTCAAACACCTGGGTCCTGTAGCATCATATCCCAGCCATTTCACAGATTTTGGTCATATTACATTGTTAAGATTGAGGATCACTGACGAGGGTTTATCATCCGAAACGTGCATGTCCGGTCCAAGCTGTAAATTTATCTGCTTTAAAATGATGCTAATGAATTTGAAGAAGTTAAACATTTGAATGGAAGTTAATATTGAACAGAATATTGAATTGAAATGATTGATTTAATTATCCATTAAATTGAATATTGTTTGATTTGCTTTGTCTTACATTACACTCATGAGGAGTCGTCAGACGCAGTTTAAAGTATTAACCTTGTCATACCTAAAACCGCCAATCGGTTATTATTAATTTCTGCTATAACTTTCAGACATGTTTCATATCTTTATTACTTCTCTTGGATACAATATTGCAAATATATACCATCAGGTTTGACTACATTTATGAGGTACAGTTTTGCAACCGGTAAGTGCTCGCAGTTTACTAATACGATATGCTCTTACAAGTAGGATACCAGATAGAATTTGCCCCATACGATAGACCCGATAGAACAGTCTATCCCATCCTATTCTATCGTATCGGTTTGTATATATGGGATCCTATCGGTTATTATGGGATCCTATCGGTTTTAATGGGATCCTGTTGGCTTCCATGGGATCCTATCGGAATGTATTGGGTCCTATTGGTTTCTATCTGTTTTTTGGGGTTCCTATCGGTTCTATGGGATTCATCATATTGCAATGCAAGTAAATAATTTGATTATGCGTGCTTGATTAATTAATACTTATTACCCACATGTAAAATCGATTAATAATACTTTAATACTTATTTCTAAAAGTTTATCTGTAAGTCATGATGCCATTGAAAGGGGACAAATATTTACGGATTAGTTACCTCAATTACGTATCTGGACATTTAATGTTTTTAATCTTAAGCCCCGATCACACTGCACTCAGCGTCCAAATCACGTTCAAATATCCGCTGGACGTGGTCGTACGTCGTAATTTTTGCCATGATTGTGCTTTATACGGGATATGACTGCCGCCGGCTGGTTCACTGCGGAAACACTGCCTAAGCACGACCAACCACGTCCAAGGCTAAAAGCGTTCGTGATAAGACGCTATACACACGCTATTACCCGTGATACCGACGCGGACACCCGTCGAATGACCGTGGTCTGGCCGCGACAGACCGCTCAAGTTTTCGCGTCTTCCCCAAGTCTTAATCACTGCCGGAACACGGATTATCACGTGCGTTGCACGTCTTTACCACTTACACCGTCCGTGGTTGTCCGCGGAATTAAGTTTTCAGCAGTTCAAAACTTCTTTCCGCGTCCAACGCCATTCAGATTTTTTTACCGCGTCCTATCACGTCTTCAAATCATCTGTAGCGCGTCTAAAAAGCGAACAGCAACGTCTGCTTCACGGGAGAACCTTTTTTGGACGTGTTTGGCCGTGATCAAGCCGTAAAGCGCAGTGTGACCGGGCTTTAAGAAAGAATGCGCATAAATTGAATGATATTTCATTTTAGGTTGCTTGTAAAAGAACATGGAAAATTGGTTTATTTACTTTCTATTTATTTTATACATGTCTACAGTTTATTACACGTTTTATTCTGATGAGTTATTGGATTCGTTAAAGAAAATTTCCTTTTGTGGACCTCGATCCTACAAAAATTCAAATCACGAGCGCCGACTTCAGTGAGTTCGGTTATACATGTAATAACAAATGGTTTAATTATGAGGCCATCAAACGTGTTTATATGCACTAATTAATTACCTGTATTACTTACCTGGATAGGTAAATTGAATTAATTACACAGAATGTGGGTGTTAATTATTTTTTTAAGTCCCTAAGATAAGATTTATTTAAAGTCAGCAAGTTGATAAAACGTGAACATGAGCTCTCAAGAGCTTTTGACCGATTTTTTTTTTAATTAAACCACTTTTATGTCGTTAAATAATCCGGTTGATCTATTTGTGTTTTATTTATTTATTTATTTCATAAAAAATTAGTGTTTTCTCATATAAATGTATTATTCAAGTCAGATGAATTCTTGAGTCAGTGTGAGAAATTCTCCCTCCGTGGACCTCAGTTATACAATTAGACTGTCAATGATTGACATCTTCCAGCACCATCACAGAATTAAGATTTCAAACATTAAAAAATCTTACTTTTGAACATTTTAATCTACCTATCATCTTTTTCTTATTGTATCATAATTTATTTCTGAAATTAAGAAGGTGTGAGCATAGGAAGTATTTTTAATCCACGTTATATATCTTATAATATAAATTTGAGATAGTGTTTCCCCGTCGACGCACCTCTCAATTAAATAATTAACAACATTCCAATACGGCGCCACCCAGCGGTGGAGGTGTTTATTTACAAGTGTTTTTTTTTTATTTTATTTTTGATCTATTTCGAGAAATATAATAAATGATATTATAAATAAAAGAAAACAACAAGTCTTAAGTTTACTAAAGCCGGGCTTCCGCTGTCGGGAATGTAGAGGAGAATGAGCTACGATCAGAGGCGAATGAACAATCGTGTCACATTCTTGTCTGTTCTCGTGAAGTATTTCTTGGCGCGATAGGCACACGATTGCGCCGCGAATGCAACAAGAATATGCTACGCGTCCGCTACGATAGTGAGGCGAGTGTGAAGAGATTAGAGAAGAATGCGACACGAATGTGCCACGATAAAAAGACACTGAGGCGAATGAGAGGCGAATGCAGGAGATTGAGACACGACTTTAACCCGATAGCGCTGCGATGCAGGAGATTGAGACACGACTTTCACCCGATAGCGCTGCGATCATGACAAGAATGTGACAAGAGCAAAATCAAAATTATTTGACATATCCAGGAGCATCAATACCCTTTGTTGACTTTGACCTTTTTCCAGGTTGTTTTCTCTTGAAAGGCATTGTCAACGATTCGCACACTTTTACATCAACTCTGAGATAAGTATTATTGTCACTGTCATGTGTGTATGTGGTACTATCATGGCAATATCGTGTCAAGATCGTGGCTGAATCGCGTTGATTTTTCCATTCGCGTCACATTCGCATCACAGTCGTGTCAGATTCTTTCTTGTCGGGGCTCTATTAGGGGGCCCTGTCGGGGCTCTATCGTGGCTCATTCTCCTCCACCTTGGGAACAAGAATGCACGCGAATGTGAGGAGAACGCGTTGCGAAAGGAGGAGAACGCAAGGCGAATAAAAATTCAGACGCGAATGTTTTAAACCGTTTGAAGCATTCGCGTCGGTGCCGCGAACAGAGGAGAATGCAGGAGAACATGACACGATAGTGAGACGAGAATGCCCGCGATTGAGAGGAGAATACGCTACGATTAAACAAAATCACCTAATCGTAGCTCTATCGCCTCTGCATTCGCGACAGTGGAAGCCCGGCTTTATAGCACAATAAGATATAACCGCTTGCGCCCGATAGAAACCCGTAGCACCCGATAGAAACCCATAGCATACCGTAGAAATCTACCTATAGCGCCCGATAAAAAAACCATAGCGGTCCATAGAAGCCGATAGGATAACAGCGCCCGATAGGAACCCATAGAACCCGATAGGAACCCATAGAACCCTCTAGGATAGAAAATACAATAGAATCCGTTACGATACCCGTTAGAAATTGATCAATACGATAGGATAGCTGCCCCATACGATAGGATAGAAAACGTGCACTCACCAGTTGCGCAACTGTATACAGAGTACAACAATGCCTTTGTTTCAATGCAATACGATACAAGATCAGGGATTCTGTCTTCATTTGTACGTTGCCAAAACGATCAGCTGAGCGAGAAGTATCCACTAAAACTCCAAAATTCAAGCTATAAATCGAAACACGCCGTCTTTAGACATGAGTCCTGTGAATGTTTCTACATCAAGATAACAATCGTTTCCTTCATTGTCTATGTAATCGCCCCAAAATACTCAAAGAAGCAATTTGTGTGTCTCTGCCTTTCGATCTAGTTTGCACTGCTTACGTCAAAAATCCGAATTACGTCAGTGTGACAACATGCAGTACTTGCGAGGCCTCTCGGACTTTATCATGGCGTGAAATGGCGTAGGAAAATAGCGATGACAGCAAAGTATATTGTAAGCCTTTGCCGCCTATGACCTTGTTTGCGAGCTATAATGTTACATTTGTAGAAGCCTTATATGGGCAAGATGTTTGGATCCCCATTGGTTCATAATTCTCAATTGTGATAACGAAAATGCATGTAGAAACTTTTTTCATGAGCACAATTTTCTTTCAAAAATTTTCATATTTATACAAAAAGAATTAAAAAAGTTAATTATTGGTTCAGGCTTGTAATAAATGATTCGATAAGGTTCATTTTCAGAATTATACAGCAATTGATTTGAAACAGTTCATTTTCTAACAGCAACATTAACAGAAATAGTGTACAATAGACTAATTAAATTAGTAAACTGTACACCATTTCTATTATTGATTTATGGATGGCAGTGTATGATGCAAGTTATAGTATGGAAGTAAGTAGTTACAGTGCAACGGAGAAGTCATATTTTGCTGTGCCCTCAAAAAAGGCACAGCAAAATATCACTTCTCCGTTGAACTGTAACTAGAAAGTAAGTACATGTAGGACTAATTAATTAAGCTTGTTTTAATTTCATCCTTAGTATTATCTTTAAAAGAGCAGGGGGGGGGGGTTCGCTCATTACCCCCTCCATGAGAAAATAGAACACGAAGAAATACGAATAAGATCTACTCTATAATTGAAAAATGCAATTGCATTAATCCCAAAACCTGCCAAATATAATAATTTCTAGTGAATTCTCTTATTACAACACACAGCCAAATATCAATTCTCTGTTGCACTGTACTTATTGGAAAACCGACTTGAGTCTGGTAACTCAGAGAGGGTCGTACATTATTAGTTATAATGAGTTAAAGAAGATCATGACAATAATCTCAACAGCACTCACAATAGAGCTCAAAATTAAGCATTGACGGGCCTAGAAGCTAGAGGTGGGACCAGGTGCCCGGGAGGAGTGAGCATCCCCTGTTGGCTAGAAGCACTTAGCAATTCTCTAATTGATTTTATCCATTCGAAAAGAGAATCTTCCTGTTTCGCCCATCTTCTTGCATATTCCTCGCATAAGTTAATCAATATTTCGACTTTTTTGCGCCATGTAAATGGCTTGGGTTCCCTGTACTTGGGTCTTTTCCGCAAAAGTTCTCTTAACTTTTGATAGCTTTCAATATTAATGTCACCGGTAACAACATGACCGCAATGATGATATTAGAACTCAGACGAGGAATACTGACAGGGCAAAGACATCTTTACATCAAAGATATAGGATCACTGATGAGGGTTAAGTACCCGAAACGTGCATGTCTGGTCCACGTTGCCAATTTATCTGTTCTTAAATGATGCTATTCAATTTGAAGACGTTTACATTTATACCACTTGGTGAGTGTCACTGCTGGTGGACCAGGAGTCCCCGAGGGCACATGTAGCCAAGTTCGATCAATTTCGGTTGATCGTCTCTTCAACGCACTCTAAATTTCTGTTATCAAAATTTCTTGAAATTTCTAAAAAGTGGGTCCTGTAGCATCATATCCCACCCATCCTGCTACGTCTTCCGGTACACTTTTTCGACATAGTAACTTTCATACGTTTTTGGCATATTACATTGTTTAGATATAGGATCACTGATGAGGGTTAAGTACCCGAAACGTGCATGTCTGGTCCACGTTGCCAATTTATCTGTTCTTAAATGATGCTATTCAATTTGAAGACGTTTACATTTGAAGAGTTACTTAGATCATTACATCGCAATTTTTTTTATGAATGCGTATCTTGGATGTTACGTGCCTTGTGCATTATAAATTGGTTTGAAATTTCCTTCGGGAAGGTATAGAGTTGGAACACTTCCGTATTGCATGTATTAAAATAAACTCTTATTTCCTGTTGCAGTGTTGAGCAGTTAAACTCGTTCCAAGTGATATGGATGTTTTTAAGTATAATAAATATTTCTTTGCAGCTCTGTCGCCTGAAAGAAGCTTTGTTTTGGCACTTTATCAATTTGACGTCATAAATATTATTTTTGCTATTTCGGAAACTTGTCATTTCATTCAAAAATATCATCGAAATTAAAGGAGATGATAACATCTTAGTGCCATCACTCCAATGCTATTTTGAGCAAAGATTTTATTTAGATATGCAACTGAATCGACCCTACAGGAAATATGAAGCCGCGCATCCTCTGCAAATTGTACACATTTAATTAAACAAATATAACCAGAGGGCTCTACTAAACTTAATTTTGGCTGTGTCTAAAAATTACTTTGGATGAAGCATAACTGACGAGGATTTTTAAAATATTCGAAACAGGTGTATGGTGCAGAATAAATTGGTTTTAAATTTTCTTCGGGAAGGTATATTAGAGTTGGAACACTTCCGTATTGTTAAGGTAAACACTTATTAGCAGTTAAACTCGTTCCCCGTGACATGGATGTTTTTAAGTATAACTACTTCTTTCCCTGTTCTGTCGCCTAAAAGAAGCTTTGCTTTGGCATTTTATATATTTGACGTCATAAATATTATTTCGCAAACATTAAAGATACAGTGTCCCTGAAAATAAATTTTATTGAAAACCCAAATAAAAATGGGTAAACGGGATACTCAACCATGATACTAATGTGATATAGTATCAAAATTCACATGCAAATGAGGTTAACTAGATACCAATTAAAGATCAATGGGATAATAAGATACTAACAAGATACTGAATGTGATACTAATGTGATACTCCACACCTTGCCAGCCCTTCAAACTAAATACCACCAGGATACTCAAATATGATACCAATGTGATACCCTAATATGATACCAATAAGATATAGTATCAAAATTCACATGCAAATTAGGTATAACTAGATACCAAATAGATATCAATGGGATACCGTGCTTGTCCTAGTCTCCAGAAAACAAGATACCAATGGGATACTTAATGTGATACTTAATACCTTGCCAACATTACAAATAAAATACAAACATGATACTTATGTGATATCAATTTGATACTCCCCATACAGCTTGCTTTTGAAACAAAATACCAACAGGATACTGTAATATGATATTAATGGAATACTGTAATCTGATACCCATGAGATACTAACTTATGAGATATATAAAGAACAAATGCATGTTTATAGATGTACATCATTTCATTCAAGTTTAAACAATAAGCACAATTTTACTTTTAAGAAATAGCAACGGCAATGTTGCAAGATACAATCCATATAGAACAAAAGCATGTATAGAATTACATCATTACATATAAATTTCAACTACAGTTTGTGTGTATAAGCACAGTTTTACTTTTAAAAAATAGCAACGTCAACGCTGCAAGATACGCCAATCTTGGAATTAATTTCTAATATATAATTTTGTGAATGCAATTTAAGCTTGCTATACCCATCAGGGATGTAATCTTTATCCTGAAAAGGTTCATGATCATAGGTCAAATACGGGCTCTAATATGGTACGGATACCATGTTCAATCATCTCCTTACTATGACCTTCTCGTTTGATCTTTTGACCCGACAATCAATAGGGGTCATCCTTGATACATAGGATACATTTTTGGCAAGTTTGAATTCAAATTGTTTACTTACATTTTATTCAGATATGTAAATGGTGTTGTCCTTAAAACTTCTGGTCCCCCCTTCTTTGGTTAAATCCCATGGATCATAGAACCCGTCCAATAACCGTTTTATGATTTCTACACCTTAATCAGACATGATCTGTTTGCCAATCTTCTCTGCTGCTTTTTACCTTTACAATGAAGCCAAGTTGACCTGACAGCGATCTGAGCACCAGTTGCAAGCTTGCTATAACCCTCAGGGATTTAATCTTTATCCTGAAAAGTTATATGATTATAGGTCCAATACAGGCTCTAATATGGTACCGATACCATTTTCAATCATCTCAGCCCTATGACCTTGACATTTGATCTTTTGACCCGACAATCAATAGGGGTCATCCTTGATACATAGGATACATTTTTGGCAAGTTTGAATTCAAATTGTTTACTTACATTTTATTCAGATATGTAAATGGGCTTGTCCTTAAAACTTCTGCCCCCCCCTTTCTTGGGTTAAATCCCATGGATCATAGAACCTCTCCATTATCCGTTTTATGATTTCTACACCTTTATCAGACATGATCTGTTTGTCAATCTTCTCTGCTGTTTTCTATCTTTTCAATGAAGCCAAGTTGATCTGACAGCGGTCTGAGCACCAGTTGCAAGCTTGCTATACCCATCAGGGATGTAATCTTTATCCTGAAAAGTTTCATGATCATAGGTCCAATACGGGCTCTAATATGGTACGGATACCATTTTCATCCATCTCAGTACTATGACCTTGACATTTGATCTTTGACCCGACAATCAATAGGGGTCATCCTTGATACATAGGATATATTTTGGCAAGTTTGAATTCAAATTGTTTACTTAAATTTTATTCAGATATGTAAATGGTGTTGTCCTTAAAACTTCTGGTCCCCCCTTCTTGGGTTAAATCCCATGGATCATAGAACCCGTCCATTAGCCGTTTTATGATTTCTACACCTTTATCAGACATGATCTGTTTGCCAATCTTCTCTGCTGCTTTTTACCTTTACAATGAAGCCAAGTTGACCTGACAGCGATCTGAGCACCAGTTGCAAGATTGCTATAACCCTCAGGGATTTAATCTTTATCCTGAAAAGTTATATGATTATAGGTCCAATACAGGCTCTAATATGGTACCGATACCATTTTCAATCATCTCAGCCCTATGACCTTGACATTTGATCTTTTGACCTGACAATCAATAGGGGTCATCCTTGATACATAGGATACATTTTTGGCAAGTTTGAATTCAAATTGTTTACTTACATTTTATTCAGATATGTAAATGGGCTTGTCCTTAAAACTTCTGCCCCCCCCCTTTCTTGGGTTAAATCCCATGGATCATAGAACCTCTCCATTATCCGTTTTATGATTTCTACACCTTTATCAGACATGATCTGTTTGTCAATCTTCTCTGCTGTTTTCTATCTTTTCAATGAAGCCAAGTTGATCTGACAGCGGTCTGAGCACCAGTTGCAAGCTTGCTATACCCATCAGGGATGTAATCTTTATCCTGAAAAGTTTCATGATCATAGGTCAAATACGGGCTCTAATATGGTACGGATACCATTTTCATCCATCTCAGTACTATGACCTTGACATTTGATCTTTTGACCCGACAATCAATAGGGGTCATCCTTGATACATAGGATATATTTTGGCAAGTTTGAATTCAAATTGTTTACTTACATTTTATTCAGATATGTAAATGGTGTTGTCCTTAAAACTTCTGGTCCCCCCTTCTTGGGTTAAATCCCATGGATCATAGAACCCGTCCATTAGCCGTTTTATGATTTCTACACCTTTATCAGACATGATCTGTTGCCAATCTTCTCTGCTGCTTTCTACCTTTTCAATGAGGCCAAGTTGACCTGACAGCGATCTGAGCACCAGTTGCAAGCTTGCTATACCCCTCAGGGATGTTATCTTTATCCTGAAAAAGTTTCATGAACATAGGTCAAATACAGGCTCTTATACGGTACGGAAAACATTTTCAATCATCTCAGCCCTATGACCTTGACCTTGGACCCCAAAATCAATATGGGCCATTCTTGACTCGTGTTTTTTTTTCCGAAGCTTAAACTGGATCTTACGCCGCTTGATATCAAGTCATGTGTCAAGTTTGAATCTAATATCTTGAAAAGTCTGGAAAACATGACCTCGAATGGATGGACGGACAGACTCACGAACAGCGCAATAACATAATATGTCCTGTCTTAAGACAGGCGTATGAAAAACAAGAGCCCCAGGGGGCACAACGCTCACCTGATACCCATGCACGCTCTAATTGACATACTGACATTGAATACTGATAGTGCCAGTACCAGGATTTTAGCCCACAACCTTTCTAACAAGATTTTTGCCGGATGCAGACAAGTTTTTTTTTCAGACAACCTTTAAAAGTACAAACAAGAGAAAATAGTCACATTTCAAAACAACAACTTTTTTACTGATTTGAAAAGATGGATTATGCGATCCAAAGTCATATGCCCAGCTAGTATAGTTCGATTATGCAACATCAAAAATAAAATCATTTTGTAAAATTCCACATTAATGTGCAACAGAAACAGAATAAAACAATGAAATGATTTCTTAAATTAAGTTTATTTAAAATTGAACACCAAACCTTTCATTATTAATAGCTGGTATGCCAGAAAATAATAAAGCCTGTGTTTGTGAAACACGAATGCCCCGCGGTGGCATCTTTGTTGGTATAAACACCATTTTCTGTTAAGTATGTGAGAGGTCAGGGTCAGAGTAATGTTGGTATCAATGGAAAGATCTTGTCACAAAGAATACACATGTACAATATGAAAGCCCTATCACTAACCATTCAAAAGTTATGCCCAATGTTAAAGTTTTTGAAAAGTAGGTCAAAGGTCAAGGTCAAGTTCACGAGGTCAAAAATTTTGGTATCAATGGAAAGGTATTGTCACAAGGAATACACATGTGAAATATGAAAGCTCTATCACCTTCCTATCAAAAGTTATGCCCAATGTAAAGTTTTTCGGACAAACAGACAGACGGACAGGCCAAAAACTATATGCCCCCGTATCTTTGATTCCGGAAGCATAAAAAACAAAGACTTTTCGGTTTTGCCTTTATTCATATTAAATTATACAGAAATCTATGAATGAGAGCTTTTGAATAGTATTGATTTCATCTTAATACATGTAACGTACAGTCAAAATCATGTTAATCCAATTAACACAGACAAGTTGTTAGCGGACAATATTAATTCAAGTGAGTTGTGCAGAAATTGAGCCAATTTATTTTCCAAACAGCAGTGTACGGTGTATCAAACCTCATGACCCAGTGAAGCCACTTGGACAAATTATTTTCGGTAAATATGCTGAAATGCGGTGCTTGGAAATGTATTTTTAGCATATTGAATCAATAGTCGTGATAAATTTAACTTCGAACTTGATCTTGTCTTTTATGCAATCTACAGATAGGTTTGAAAATATGCAAAATTCGGAACATTTTCGATGAGGACGCAGAGTTCCTGTAAAAAAAGTGAAATTTGCGAAAAAAGGACATGCATGACCCCCCCCCTCCCCTTTTTCTTTACATTTTTATGCGTGCCAAAGATTCGCAATCAAAAAAGACCAATTTTACAGACTTCCGGGCATTTCAAGTCAGTCAAAATTTTTAGTGTGCACCTTTTTATTTCCTGTAGTTACCCCTACTAAAGGGGCAAGGAGGTATTGAACCAATCAAATCTGTAACACAAGATATATGGCGACTATGTTTACCATAGATACAGAAATAAGACAGAGAAAATAATCATTAAATAGGGAAATTGTTCTGAAATATGCATGTATGAAAAAAAAGCAATCCAAGGAATGCTTGTGTCGCCTGCGTAGCGGATTTTTTTTTTATTGAAATTAGGTCAAATATCAAGGGCAAGGTCATTAGGTTAAAAATTATGGAATGTTTAGAAAGGTCTTTTCATAAGGAATACAAATGTGAAATATCAAAGCCCTATCACTTACCACTCAAAAGATATAGCAAATCATAGATTTGTTGAAAAGTAGGTCAAATATATAGGGCAAGTGCACGAGGTAAAACATAGGTAATCACAGATTACGAAGCTCACCTCGTGACAGCAAAATTCAGTTCAAACATATTTCTTAGTACATGTATATTGGCTTTTAAAGGCAAAATCACTCAAGCAGAAAAAGTAGGTCAAGGTCATTTTATGAAAGTTTGATCAAAGATACATCCAATATGCAAGTTTGGTACATGTAGCACTTATACTCTGCTCAATATTGGCTTTTAAAAGTGAAATCACTCAAGTGGAAAAAGTAGGTCAGATGCTGCATCCGGTGCATGGGTCCATCTCGGCATCCAAAGATGAAGCTACCCCAAACTTCTAATCCAAATCACTCAAGCGGAAAATGTAGGTCAGATGCTGCATCCGATGCATGGGTTCACCTCAGCATCCAAAGATGAATCACTTGTGCAAGTTTGGTTACTGTAGCATCAGTACTTTGTCAGATACTGAGCTACCCCAAACTTCTTAACCAAGTCACTCAAGCGGAAAATGTAGGTCAGATGCTGCATCCGATGCATGGGTTTACCTCAGCATCCAAAAATGAATCACTTGTGCCAGTTTGGTTACTGTAGCATCAGTACTTTGTCAGATACGCGGACGCGTGGGGTTATAGCATAAGCTCACTCAACTTCGTCGAGGTGAGCTAAAAATGATGGTATGTGAAGAAAGGTCTTGTCACATGGAATGCACATGTGAAATATCAAAGCCTATCACTCAGCAATCAAAAGAAATAGCCAATCTAAGATTTTTTGAAAAGTAGGTCAAATATCTAGGTCTTGGTCATGAGGTCAAAAGTTATGATATGTGTAGAAAGGCCTTGTCACAAGAAGGAATACACATATGAAATATCAAAGCTCTATCACTTACCAATCAAAAGATATAGCAAATCTTAATTTTTTTGAAAAGTAGGTCAAATATCTAGGTCAAGGTCATGAGGTCAAAATTATGGTATGTGTAGAAAGGTATTGTCAAAAGGAATACACAAGAGAAATATCAAAGCCCTATCACTTGCCAATCAATAGATATAGCCAATCTTGGTTTTTTTTTTAAAGTAGGTCAAATATCTAGGTCAAGGTCATAAGGTTAAAAAATATAGTATGTGAAAAAAGGGCTTGTCACAAAAAATACACATGTGAAATATCAAAGCCCTATCACTTACCAATCAAAAGATATAGCCAATCTTAGATTTTTTGAAAAGTAGGTCAAATATCTAGGTCAAGGTCACGAGGTCAAAAAATATGGTTTGCGTAGAAAGGTCTTGTCACAAAGATTAAACATGTGAAATATCAAAGCCCTATCACTTGCCAATCAAGAGATATAGCCAATATTAGATTTTTAGAAAAGTAGGTCAAATATCTAGATCAAGGTCACAAGGTCAAACATTATATGTGTAGAAAGGTCTAATCACAAGGAATACACATGTGAAATATCAAAGCCCTCTCACTAATCAATCAAGAGATATAGCCAATATTAGATTTTTAGAAAAGTAGGTCAAATATCTAGGTCAAGGTCAAAAGGTCAAAAATTATGATATGTGTATAAAGGTCTTGTCACAAGGAATACACATGTGAAATATCAAAGCCCTATCACTTACCAATCAAAAGTTATGGGGTGTGACACCCAAGTGTGACAGACAGACGGACAGACGGAGGGACGGATGGACGGACAGACGAACAACAGACAAAGTGATCCCTAAGTGTCGCTGTGCTTCGCAGGCGACACAAAAAGTCAACATCTAAAAAATAAATTCAGCGTATATTTGATAGCGTATGTGGCCAAGTTAATTCGAAGTATGAAAATAAGTACACAAAGCCAAACTAGCTATAGCTTGTCTTATTTAAAAAATCATTAAAAATCTAAAAGTTGATATTTTGACAAAATTCTTTCACAGTTTCATTTCTAGCGATAAATATAAAAATAAAAAGAGAAAAAAAACTGAAAAAGGGAAAAAAAATTGTTGGGGTCCCGCCGGGGTTTGAAGCTACTCCCCATGGGTCCATTTGGCATGGAAAACATACATTATACCTACTGTATGTACAATCTTAAAAAATATTCCTTAAAAATCCAAAAGTAGATATCTTGACAAAATTCTTTCACTTGTAGGGTACCATGCATGAGTACCTCATACCTACAAATTGTCATGACAATCTGAAGAGTGGTTATAGAAAAGAAGCAGAAAATGAATGAAAATCAACCCCCCCCCCCTTCCTTTTTACATAAGAAAAAAATTCATAAAAAATCAAAAAAATAAATTTTAAGCATAAAATACATATCAAAGCATTAAGTAAGTTAAATATGATAAATATGTAGTAAATGAGTGTGTAAAATCATACACTTATTGAGTTATTTAAAGAAATAGTGCAAAAATGTGCATTTCTGACAAAGTCCGAAAAGACGTCAAAAACGCGTCAAAAATTTGACTTCGAAGTGGAACCAAAAATAACAACACTTCTTAAGACATCTCTCTAGATCATCCTGATGCTTTCGGTTTGTCGATACATGCTTCGGTTCTGAAGAAGAAGTTTGTCAAAGGAGGGTACCCCCCGTGACCTACTTTTGGCTGTGGTGGCGCCACCTGTTGACAGATCCAGACGAAAAACAACAACACTTGTAGGGGACCATGAGTACTTCATACCTACCAAGTTTCATCAAAATCCCTTCAGCCGTTCTGGAGAAGAAGTTTAAAATGTGAAAAGTTTACGACGACGACGGACGACGGACGACGGACGACGACGACGGACGACGGACGCAACACTATGACAATAGCTCACTTGAGCCTATGGCTCAGGTGAGCTAAAAAATCATAGTGTACGTGCACTTGAAAATCATCTTTGTTCATAGTTTTTTTTTCAGACATTTTCTTTTCTTGCCATCTGTGCCCTTCTCTTCATGAAATATCTTCCATTAGCCATTTTTTGGTTCCACGCCTTAGTGAATCCAGGTGAACTCATTTTGAGTACATGTTCAGCATATGCAGTGAAGAAAGATTCCAAAGTCGGCACCGGTTGCCCATTGGTCTCGTCGGTTTATGTGTAGTCCTTTGTGTTTGATGTTTACATGTCGCGTGTCTCTGTTTCGTCTCGTGCTGTACTCGTCTTTTGTGTTTTTGCATCGGGTGTTTTGCTGTTGATGCTGCAGCGGGGTCTTGTTGGAGATCTCCCTTCTTTTAGATCATCCTCAACTATAATAATTTCCTATCTAGTTAGACTAAATAAAAAAAATAACATCAATTACATTAATGACATTACTTTAAATTTATTGAAATGACTATTAAAACAAATCTTGGTTTAAAATGCAGAGTTCTTAAAATCTTCCAATTAAATGTCTGACATTTGGAAATCTTTAAAAGAATGCAATAGATACAACGTGAGCTTTTATCGGACCAAATGATTTTTTTATCGGCAAGCCTGTTAAAACCGATACTTTTCATGAACTCTGAAAATATACACCTGAATCATGTGTTTAACCATGTAATAAGCTTATATATATGTATGAACTTTTCCACATACTATGATCATAGAGGTAATGATGAAATTCAAACATTAATGTATAAATTTTATCATTAACTTTCTGTGATCATGTGATGTGGAAAAGTAATAATCAGGCAATACATGCATAATGAAAAATGTCAATACATGAACCTTATATATAAAGCAAATGCCTTTATCATAATTCAAATTGTTTACTTACATTTAATGGAGATGTAAATGGGATCGTCCTTAAAACTTCTGGTTCCTCCTTCTCGGATTTGATCCCATGGATCGTAGAATCCGTCCATAAGTCGTTTTATGATTTCTACACCTTTCTCTGACATGATCTCTTTGCCAATCTTCTCTGCTGCTTTTTCCCTTTTCAACGAAGATTTCTTTATAGAGGCAAGAACAGTATGAAGCCAGGTTGACTTGACAGCTATATGAGCACCAGGTGCAAGCTTGCTGTAACCATTCGGGATGTTTTCATTATCCTGAATCACAACCTGCAAATATAAGTACAAAAATAACAAATTGAAAGCAGTAAGCTATAGTCTTCCCATAAGTGAAGTAAGTAACATATTAATTAAGCAAAAACTGTGACCCTCATTGGATGTTTAGTCACATCATGAATCATGATTGACCATCCCAGATTATTTATATAAGGAGAAAAAAGAGGGAAAGAAAGAAAGATGCTGTATATGCAACACTGGAAATATAATATTGAAAAAATCCAAAATAAGCTTGTCATTCAAACCTTCTCCAATTATGATCAGACTTAAATTTGACCCGTATCTCCCATATGATACTTCTGCAGAACAAATATCATTTATATCCAAACCTCAACCCCTAAACAAAAAAAAAGCATTGGAACTATTTTTTGAATTCCAATGACAGTTAAACTTTTTGAATTAGACTACAGACAAAATATTTATCTTTATACTACATTTTAAATAGTTAGTCGTGTCAATCTTGTAAACATCTTAAATGTTTCTAAGAAATGGTTATCACAGTTACAAACAGACTGACAGATGGATATAAACGGTATACAGCTATCTAATGGCATAGGCTATATATGCTTCAACATATTTAACATACTAATAATTCATATCATGTAAATCATTGCAATACAAATGTTACACATCCTTACATAATCTGCAAATTCTATTTCGGGTCTTGTCTTTGGTCGATGCATCTTTTTTGCGGTTGACTCAGGTAATCTCGAATTGCTTTCAGCTAAAAATAGAAGTAAGGAAATCATACTTTCTGAGAAATTGTGACCACAAGATTACATAGAGTTATATAGGAGAATATGACCACACCCATTTTCTAAGACCCCAGGGGTCAGGGGCTCAAACAAAATATCAGGTGCACAACTAAATGATAGACCTATGATATTGCAAAAAGAATGAAAATTCTATTATTTATACTTTCTGAGAAATGGTGACCACAAGATAAGAAAGAGTTATGTAGGAGAAAATGACCACACTCATTTCTTAAAACCCTAGGGATCGCTCAGATGAAATATCAGGTGCACAACTACATCATAGACCTTTTATATTGCAAAAAGAATTGACTTTCTATCATTTATACTTTCTGAGAAATGATGACCACAAGATTACATAGAGTTATATAGGAGAATATGACCACACTCATTTTCTAAAGACCCTAGGGGTCAGGGGTTCAAACAAAATATCAGGTGCACAACTAAATCATAGACCTATAATATTGCAAAAAGAATTAACTTTCTATTATTTATACTTTCTGAGAAATGGTGACCACAAGATTACACAGAGTTATATAGGAGAAAATGACCACACTCATTTCTTAAGACCCCAGGGGTCAGGGGCTCAGATGAAATATCAGGTGCACAACTGGATCATAGTCCTCTAATATTACAAAAAGAATTAACTCTTTCTGAGAAATGGTGATCACAAGATTACATAGAGTTATATAGGAGAAAATGACCACACCCATTTTCTAAGACCCTGGGGGTCAGGGGCTCAAACAAAATATCAGGTGCAAAACTAGACCATAGACCAATCATGTTGCAAAAAAGAATTAACTTTCCATCACCAACAATTTCAGAGGACTTGAAACCACAAGAAATGTTTAACGGACGCCAAACACAGGGCGATCGCATAAGCTCGACTGGTCATAGACCAGTAGAGCTAAAAATAAGTTGCAGCTTATAACTGTAAAAGATCTATCCTTCTCTCAAGCTTAATCTTAAAAATTGTCAGAATGGGCAAGTGATTTATAGGGTGGGGCAAGTAAATTTTATGTCCTGAGTTGCCCGTGGCGAGTAGATTTTGAAAAAAAAATCTAGACCCCTGAACTATTTCTGATAGTCCCTTGAAGTTCGACTTATCAAGAGTAGACTGTATAATTAAATATAGATTTAAAGATTAACCCCATTGTCTACCATCGAAGGAGATTTAATATCTTTTGGAAAAGAATTAACTGTATTTAAATGAATTTCCAACATAATTTTTAAACAGAAAGGCTATTTTTTGCCCAAAAATGACCATTACTTTTGTCCATAAACAGGGTGGCCACAGATTTTGATGAATGAATTTCCCTGAAATTTCCACGATTATCCCTGACTCGTACAAGATTTTCCCTGAGAAACATTTATGAATAAAATTCCCTGATTTTTCCCCGATTTTTATGAAATTTTCAAATTCCCTGATTTTTCCCTGCATGGAATTTTTATTCAGCATTTCCCATTTTCCAGAGTCTGAGGCCACCCTGATAAAATTTTAATCATAGTAGTAATTTGGTAAAATTAGAGATGAAATGATAAAAGGTCATACATTAGTTAAATAAGATGCCAGCTCTGACATAATTGTAGGGAAGGACAGACAGACAAACCAAACGAAGACCTATAGCTACTATATGCTCCCCAGAAAAGTTTTTCTAGGAACACAGGGATAATCCTGGGTGGGGCCATTGTGAAACTAGAACTGCCCTTAAAGTGACGAATTATACCCCCGCGGGACGTTTTTCTCTAAACGGATTCTGAAAATGTCTTGGTATCAAAATGTAGTACTAATTATGGTGAATGTATGTATGAAATATGAAAGCCCTATCACTTATATGTGAAAAAATATATGCTTTAAGAACTTCTTAACCAAAATATAACCATAAGGTCAAAGTTCAAGGTCAATGTCACTAGGTCAAATGTCTCGGTATCAAAATGTAGTATTTATTATGGTGAATGCATGTATGAAATATGAAAGCTCTATCATTTATACTTAAAGAATTATTTGCTGTAAGAACTTCTTAAATGGACGGATGGACGTACAGACAGATGGACACGTAAAATTTATTCCAAAGGGTCTAGAAAGCGGAAAAAAAGAGCCATAAAAGTTTTTATTTGAAAATGTGCAGTAACGACCGTAATATTGTCGATTTTTTAATAAGTAAATATCCATATACCTCTATTGTAAAAACTCAATACATTGTAGGTGGCGCCATTGAAATGAATTAGAGCTGCGCACACCAAATTCAAAATTACGTTTTCAAAGGCCTATAACTAGTCCAGTCATATTTTGATTTGAAATCGAACTAATTGCGAAAGAAATGTTTTAGTGTTATGCTGTACGTTGACATAATTGGAACAACATATCAAAAGTCCTCTAAAATCCTCTTGGTGGAAATATGATTTTTTGGCCTCACAAAAATACGATTTTTTGCGCAAATTAGAGAAATTGTCATTTTTAGTGGTTAATTTCTCCATAAATAATGACTCATAGCAAACCATTTTTCTTCCTTGGAAAGACTGGCTATAATATTATATGCTGAAGCCAAATTCTGGATGATTATGAATATAATTGAAGATTTTTATTGGTTTGAAATTGCCAAAAGTGGTGTCGAAATTTGATAAAATGAGCGGATCCCCCATTTTCAGAATATGATTACATGGAAACGAATTGAAACACCATCTCATCATCATAAAAGTGTAAAAACATTTTAGCATATTAAATGATGATACATAAACTATTATGTCACAATGATTCTTCTTTTTAAAAAATCGACCACAAAACCAGCTGGTTGCATCATTTGTTCAGGTATTCATCAAATTATAGCAAAAAGAGAGAAAGTAAAGCTTAATTTCAACCTGATTGTTGAAGCTTAATTGAATTTTAAAAATTATTTTGTTAATTATTTGGAGTCAAATAAACTAAATGAATGTGATTTTATACTGTTTTGACGGCTGACTTTGTCAAAATCTAGTATCAAAGTAGACAATTTTGATCTTTTTAGAGAATTGTTGAAAAAAATGGCTAAGTCCAAGGTTTTTTAGGTTAAAATTCCTAATATTTCAAAAATATGTTGACCGATTTGCTTAAATTTTTGCATGACAGTCATTGGTGAAAAAAAGCTATCTGAAGCTAGCATTTCACATATCTGCTGGTGTATCATATTTAAAAAATCAAACATTGTTTAATTTTTATAATGGGAGCATAGGGAACTGACTTAAAATTCCCCATATTTTTTTTTCTAGATTAGAAAATGTTAGAGGACTTTTTTGAAGATCTTTCAGTTGGTATAAAGAACATATAAAAACTAAAATGACCATGCATAGTCTTGAAATAAAAAAGTCCTTCTCAAAAATGTGTTTAAAAAGCCAGGACTTAGTCAATTTATTCACTTTAAGTCAAAATATCATTCTGATTCAATTTCATACTTATTTTTTTCCTACATTACTTAACACGTGTCTGGTGCATAATAAATTGGTTTGAACTTTTCTTCCGGAAGGTATAGAGTTGGAACACTTCCGTATTATTAAAATAAACTCTTATAGATTTAAAGGTACGGTGTCCCTGAAAATTAATGAATTTTACAAAATTTTATAATGTAAAATCCTTCTTTTCATATGAAAGTTTATATCCTCATTTGTATAAATTCAAATTTTCAGGAGATACTAATGCATATACTCGCAGTTATAGCCGTTTGAAAACGTCATTTTTAATTTGGGGTGCGCAGCTCTAATTCTTTCCACTAGCGCCACCTACATTGTGCTGTGGTTTTACAATAGATGTATATGGAAATTTAACTTTACAAATTCGACAATATTATGGTCGTTACTGCATATTTTCAACTAAAACTTTTTATGGCCCCTTTTTTCCTCAATCTAGACCCTTCGAAATAAATTTTACGTTTTCAATATATCATAAATTTCAGGGACACATATCTTAAAGGATTGTTTTTCAGCTTTTGCGCTTTATCGGTGGGTATTGGCAGTAGGGGATGGAAACAAAATATGTAAAGCACGAAGGGTTAAACTGGAGAAATTTCACATAACTGAATCGAAAACTTTTAAAAACTCATTTTAACACACTGTTAAACTGCTTAGACATATGAAATCAATCGGTATTATTGTATACAAACTTTTGTAAATACCCTATTTCATCTTGAAGTAATTAGAATAATGCAAAAGTCGAGTACAGCCGTCGAAAACGCGAAAACTTTTGGTATTTTCCTGACTTAGCTCAACATCATGGCTAAAGATTCGCTGATACTCGAAATATTTCTGATATTATGAATCATAATAAGCAAAGATAAATTCACTGTTGATAAATGACATAAGTGAATCAAATCCTCATTGTACATTTGATCCTCTTATGCCTGAATATTCGCTCATCCAAATACGGCATCTTTCTGCAGACAGCAATGCAGTTCGTCCTTGAACTTCGTCTACTGACGCGTGTTCGACTTACTACGTCACACTTCTTGGAAGTGTACATGTGGGTTACCTAGACTTTGACACATTTAATCACTGGGGTAGACGGCTTCGTTTGATAATGGATACATGTTTTGAATCTGTGTTAAAGCAATAAATAAAATGGGCATTTTATCATAAATTAATCCGAGTAAGTTCTAAAGTCACGTGATAGGCTCTTGCGTTAATCGAGAAATAAAGCAACAGTTGGTTTGGTACCTTTATATAAGGGAAACGCAGTAGGAATGTAAATATTTCCTGTTGCAGTGTTGAGCAGTTAAACTCATTCCAAGTGATATGGATGTTTTTTGCTAGGGGTCCGTCGATGCTCAATTTGGTGCTCTATTGTGAGTGATGTTGAGATTATCGTCAGGATCTTCTTTAACTCTTTTAAAAGTATTATAAATATTCCTTTGCAGCTCTGTCACCTCAAAGAAGCTTTGCTGTGGCACTTTATCAATTTGACGTTATAAATATTATTTTACAATTTCGGAAACTTGTCATTTCATTCAAAAATATCATCGAAATTAAAGTAGGCTATTTTGAACATAGATTTTATTTGGGTATGCTACTGAATCGACCCTACAGGAAATTTGAAGCCGCGTACTCTCTGCAAATTGTACAAATTTGATTTCAAAAAAGAAAAAAAATAACCAGAGGGAACTACTAAAATAAATTTTAGATGTGTTTAAAAATCACTTTGGATACAGCATCACTGATGAGGATTTTTACAATATCAGAAACAGGTGTCTGGTGCAGAATAAATTGGTTTTAAATTTTCTTCGGGAAGGTATAGAGTTGGAATACTTCCGTATTATTAAAATAAAGTCTCATTTCCTGTTGCAATGTAGAACTGTGTTACAGTTAAACTTGTTCCCCGTGACATGGATGTTTTTAGGTACATTAACTACTTTGTTTCCAGCTCTGTCGCCTGAAAGAAGCTTTGCTTTTGCATTTTATATATTTGACGTCATGAATATTATTTCGCTATTTCGGAAACATAAAAAAAATCAATTTGGATGAAGCATCACTCATGAGGATTCAATAAAACACGTGTCTGGTGCATAATAAATTGGTTTTAACTATTCTTCGGGAAGGGACAGAGTTGGAACACTTCCGTATTATTGTAGTACTATACCTATAGGAAATACAAGGGAGTCTTTGTATTTGAAATAAGGAATAATTTTGTCAACGACTGATTTATGTGATTCAAAATGCGGCCGAAATTCAATGCATCAGTACCTTATTGGCAAGTCATGCGTGGTTCTTTTTTTTTTTTAATTTAACTGTGGAGTACATTCTCTGATTTTGTCCAAATTCCAATTTAGGGGATATAAGCGGCGGTCTTTCATTTTTTCCTTGGGTTTATTTTGGCTAGTGCCATATTAATTTGAGTAGTTTTTCGTTCTATATATATATAAACGATGTATCTTAATTCCAGGGTTCCATCTGTAACGATTGTGTGACAACTTACCTCTGCACGCCTTGTGTGGTTTGTCAGATGGAGAGAGAGCTAGATGCAATGAACATAATTACAGGGATCATGTAGGGAATGTCATATCAACGTACACGTATACGTATCGAATCATTTTGTCATAGCGCGCCGTCCGCCGTTAACTTTTAATATTTTCGACTTCTCTGCAACCGCTGCACAAAATTTCACGAAACCTAAAGGGAGCAAGTACTCAATGTCCTCTACTGTGTTTGTGTTTTTCGTGCCGAACGGTCAACAAATATGGCTGCCGAGGGCTCTGATTGGCTAACACATTTTCAACTCCTCATCTACAATTGCTGCATTGAATTTCATGAGACTCAACAGAAAGCAAGTACTCAAGGTCTTCTACTACGTCTGTGTTTTTCGTGATGATCGTTCAACAAATTGTGGTCGTCGAAGGCTCTGATTGGCTGACAAATTTTCGACTTTTCTGCATTCGCTGAACAGAATTTCAGGAAACCTTATAATTTGTAGGAAGCGAGTACTTAAGGTCCCCTACCAACTTTGTGTTTTTCGCGTCGGTTAACAAATATGGCCGCCGAAGGCTCTGATTGGTTGACACATTTTCGACTTCTCTGCGACAGCAAGTGAGAATTTCACGACTTACTACAGGAAGCAAATACTCAAGATCCTCATCCAAGGTTTTGTGCCGATTGGTCAACAAATATGGCTGTCAAGGGCTCTGATTGGTAGAATCATTTTGGTCACTTTCAGATGAGCGATTTGGCCCCCTTAGGCCTCTTGTTATCCTAATTACTGTGTAGATTCGGAAGCGATAGGTTTGTCTTTTTTATCCAATCTTTGAATTAAATTCCTACAATGATGGCTTGAAATCTAATTAATAGCAATTCTCTGTAACCATTTAAATAATTTCGGCACGCATGGTCTCCGATTTTCATGAAATTTCACACATAAGTAGGGACCAATGAAAAAAGGTAAGTTAGACGAAAATTTTATTTCTATGTCATCTGGTTACCATGGCAACGGCCTTTAAAGTTGAGAAATTGGCAAAATTGAGCTTGAGCTACTTTGAAGCTCTATAATTTGGTTTATATACAACATTTCTGGAAGAATTTCTAAGCATCCTCAAGATTAGGACCTAAAATTTTAGATAAGCTCAATTGTATTGTCTGATTTTGTCAAAAAGGCTGGTAACCATGACAACATAATTAGCTAATCTTAATATATTGATTTCAAAATTCTGTATGTATTTTCCTATTTCCTTTCTCTATTGATGGGTATATGATAAGGAAATGGAATTTGTTTTATAGAATGAGTAAATTCAAGATAAACCCATTTGTTGCTTTGCACATAAGTTACCTTGGCAACGGTAACTATGGTCTATAATATTACTTATTTTGCAACTTCAGAGTTAAATTTTAAATTTTTGCATCATGATGAACAGATGAAACATGTTGGAATATATCCAACACAAAGAACTATTTCAAAAACTGTGAAAAAGCTATGGGGAACATATGTTACCATGACAACCATTTTTTATTATTTTTATAAAACAGTCATTATTATTCCCAGAAAGTTCAGATTTATTGTTGATAAAGATCGAGTAAGCCTCTTTCAAAATACAAGAAAAAACTTTCAAATAATTAATGGTTGCTATGGTAATTCTGTCATACAATAAAAATATATGCATTTTTTGCTGTTTTTCGAAGCCTTTTCCCCAAAAACTGAAACAGGCTTACACAACTATTTTTACATATATTATAAAAGAAAGTCTAAACTTTATTTTAAATTAAAAAATTTTCAAATTACTTCACTTTGGATGCCCGTATCCAAGGACTCAAATTGGGCTTATGTACAATTTTACACAATCGTTTCCATAGCAACGGGCTATTTCCTGCACACTTAAAAGAAAAATTCTTTCATGTTTTGAAAGATCTACTTGAATATATTCATTAACTATCATTACTTTGAATTAAAATTCAATGATCTAGGAAAAAAAGGTCTCTAAATATTGTCTAAAACTGTTTTCATTTTTGCGATTTGAGTTCATGTTGCCATAGCAACGTACACAAACTTTGTTCCATGGTGATTTTTTATGTATTATTTGCATTAACAACTGAAAAATGTAAGTATTGTATCATTGAATTTTTAAAAAAATGCCAAAAACACTACTTTGATAGGGTACCTGTGTTGTTGCCATGGAAACATTTAGATAAGACCATAAACCCAACATTATTTTTACTTAACTTGAAAAAGCGATGATAGGTTACTAATAATCCATTAGTGTTTATTTTAGATTATGCTGCATAAATGATGTATGCGAATTCAAAAACGCCCAAAAATGCATTTTTTTCAATATTCAAAGTCCGTTTTCATGGCAAGCGGATGTGACTTAAAAATTTTTTATCATTTTTTTACTTTTGGGTCAGACCCAACCTTATATATAAATTTCATCAAAATCTGAGACATGCCGTGCCATGCTTCCTTCATAAAAAGGCAAATGCTTACAGAGAATGGCTATTAAGTACAAATGTATGTGTATTATATGACTTTTTTCTATGTACATGCACGTAGATGCATTAGAAAAACAATCACATATTTTGCAAACGCTGATTAGAGATTTTTCAAATCTTGCATCAAAACCAAATGAATATTATGTCATGGATAACAATAAATAAATGATTTTCTCAGAGATAGTATTGCTTTGCTTTTGCTTGTCAAGATTTTTTAATAACGATGTGTTTTGGAAAATTAGGATTGCGCCAAGTAAGCTCATTACAAATTCGACTTTCAATCACGAATTGCACCATCAGATCGGGCCATGCAGGACACTAGGCAAAGTTTTATACCAAAAATGAATGGATCCTATTTGTGAGGCATTTGCTTTTCTATTCAACAGGTACATGTATAAAGAACTCAACATAACAACTTTCTGTCAATTCTTAAAGTGCATGTAGAACAATCTGTATTTTTGGCCGGAATGCTAAGCAAAATTCGGCTTATGAAGCGGCGATGTTCGTCCGTCTACGTCAACAATTTGGTTCAGCCGTTATGTTTAGGTTAGTTTTGAAAGAACTAAAAGGGGGACAAAGTTCAAACTTGGTACAGAGATAAAGCATAGTGAGAGGATATAAACGTAGGCATTGTTTTTTACGTTGACCTTGAGATTTAACATTGACCATGAAAAATATTATTTCGTATTTAAGTTAGTTGTGAAAAGGGGTACAATCATCAAACTGGGTACAGATACAGAAATAACGCATAATGGTAGGATCTGAACGCAGGTATTGTTTTTGACTTTAAGCTTTAGAGTTGACCTTGAAAATGTAATTTTCCGTTAAGGTTACTTGTAAAGCAACTGTAAGAGGTACAATCTTCAAACTTGGTACAAAGATAGGGCATAGTGATAGGATCTATATGCATGTATTAATTTTGACTTTGACCCTTATAATGTATTCTAATATGACTTGTTTATTTTTCCCTATTAAGACAACAGACGCGAGCCGGGCTCTATTCTCCTATATAGGCCCTATAGCGATAAGCCACGCCTACCCATTTTCTGAAAGCAGATAACCCGGCAGGAACTGGTTTTTACCAAGAATCGAAAGGTCTAAGTTTGGTCATCATAATTAGAATTAGAATAGAAATAAAAAATGACAAGCCGGGCTCTATTGTCTCGTAATGCCCTCGCGTCCTCAGCCAATCACATTTATCACCTCGCCGCTGACGCGGCTCGGTAATAAATGCGATTGGCTGAGGACGCTCGGGCATTATGAGACAATAGAGCCCGGCTTGTCGTTTTTTATTTCTTAAATTTGCAATGATCTCGTGCTTTACTGTCAATCTCCCGAAAGACTATATCATCTTCTACATAAAAGTACTACTACAGTATCGACCTTACTGTGCTAGTCAACTTTTGACCGTGTGAGCTCAACTTTGTAAACATAATATTTCATCATCCTTCATTCAGTATAAAAGAATATTTCTATATTATCTACTTTTCTCGTCACATTGATGACAAATTGAAGAGTCATTTTCAAGTATGTGGACTCCTCCATTTTAAGTGTTGCTAAATTTCTCATGAGACACATGCATTCCTTGGAATGATGCCATTCTAGCTGTAGTTATGAATCAAAATCACGTATAAGTGAGTCACCGATATAATACTGATGCAATGCATTCATTGTATTAATAACAACACATGATAAACATAGTGTCATCTGAGATGACAGAGCTAACCTCGATGGCATTGTCACATGACCAGCATCTGTACCTACATTGCGCAATATATTTCCAGATGCATCACCCACATTAGTTTGGTCGATAAAGAATTTAAAGAAGGCTGGAAATGAAGATGTCTAATTTTACTTAACCTGATTGTACAAGCATCAAGCATTAAATATAGGTTAATTGAAACTTCTGTACCATGCAATGCATTAAGCATCCTCAGATGAAGCATCTGATCTTGGACTTAAAATAGGCTGGGAATGGACTTGTCCCATTTTACTAAACCTGGTCGCTCAAGCATGAAATATTGGAAAGATGCAGCATCCGTACCATGCATTGAAGTATGCATCCTTAGATGCATCACCAATGTAAGTTTGTATGGCCTAGGACTTATAATAGACTGGAAAAAAACCTGTCCCATTTTTCTTAACCAGGTCGCTAAAGTGTGAAATACGGGGTCAGATGCAGCACCCGTACAATGCATAGCAGTAAACATCCACAGATGCATCATCCATATAAGTTTGGCTGAAGAAGGACTTATAATAGGCTAGAAATGGACCTGTCCCAATTTACTTAACCTGGTTGATCAAGCATGAAATATAGGTCAGATGCAGCATACCTAACATGCATAGCAGTAAGCATCCTCAGATGCATCACACACACACCAGTTTGGATGACCTAAAGTACTAACAGCCAGTTAAGAAAACAGAAATTTTGATTTTATGTGAAAACGCTTCAAGATAGACACATATGAATATCGAGAAGAATATTCAACTAATAGAGCACTGCTTGAAAATAAAATTTTATTTTGGTATCATTTTTGCGTTTCCCCTCTACACATATGAAAATAGCACGGTAAATCACCTTTTCCATGCGCTAAGTCATTTAAAAAACCTACACTGGTCAAGTTTGATAAATGCAATTGCCATAATCATAGTTGTACACATAGATTTATGCCTGAATGATCAGTGAAGAATAGGTATTGCTGTTTTATTTAACATACGCGACCCTTGTTTAGAAAAACGACTTGGACAATTTCTGAGCGTAAAATATTGCTGTTTTCCTATGAGTACACCAAAAATGATGTCTTATATGGTTAAAAATGCTAGTTCTTTGAATAGTGCTTTCCTTCTGCATTACCATTTAAATTTTCTAGTTATGATTTTTTGCCGTTTACAAATTAAAGGAAAATTTCCGTTTTCTGAAGAACCTATTAGTACTTTAAGACTTACATTATGCCTGAAATAGACCTGTCCCATCTTACTTAACCTGCTCACTCAAGCATGAAATGTGGGTCAGAAGCAGCCTCCGTACTATGAATCATAGTAAGCATCCTCAGATGCATCTTCCATGTAAGTTTGGTTGATGTAGAACTTATAGTAAGGTGGGAATGGACCTGTCCCATTTTACCTAATCTGCTCACTCAAAAGTGAAATGTGCCATGGGAGGACTGCGAACGCTGATGATAAGGTTCGGGAGTCTCCTGCGAAATGCGGGAGAGTTGACAGGTATGATGTGGGTCAGAAGCAGCCTTCATGTCATGCCTCGTAGTAAGCATCCTCAGATGCATCATACATGCAAGTTTGGTTGTTGTAGGACTTATAGTAAGCCGGGAATGGACCTATCCCATTTTGCTTAACCTATAGTAAAGACGCCTACAACGGGGTGATAGCATAAGACCACTTCTACTTTGTTGAGGTGAGCTAAATATCAAAATGATATCAACTTGAAATAATTAATACAAGATGAAGTTTACATGTAAATCCCCTGGTGGATGTATTTACAAAATATGCACAATATACATTATACAATATCACATAATGTTGATTAAAATCCAATGATAAAATCACAGATATAAAGTATTATGTTGAGAATGAAGATCAACTAAAGTCCTCATCATTTCATTGCACTTTGGATTTTTCTGAAAAAAAAAAGAATAAAAATTTTCAAAGTTATTTTACATTTTTACATTCTAGTTTGAAGTAAAAAAATTTCCAGACTAGAAAATGAAGTCATTGATCTGATTTCTTGATTTTTATCATTTTAAAATTGTTAAATTGATGGACATAAAACTCTAAATTCAATTACAAATACAATCTAAATAATTGGACTATTGCTGTAAAAATCTACAAAAAAAGCAATAAACTTGATGTGATCTAAAGCGTGTTATGACGAAGACATAAAAACCTGTATGATATCTTTGATCGGAGTTGTTTGAAGTACAGGAATAAAAGCTCTCATCGTGGGTGAATCTAGGAAAATGGTGTCCGCAAAACAAATATACATTGTGGCTTTGATATTATGCATTTGGCACTCTGCCATAACTGGAAATAAAACAATAATTCCATCAAGAAAATGTCCTTTACTCTTAGCTTTACAAATAATGTCAGTAGATTGCTTTGAAGCAGTCACAGAGTGTGGAAAAAATTCCTCATTACATGATTTTAGATACTGCTATTTTGATTTGCAATTGAATGATCTTGATTGCTTTAGTAAATTCATGTACATTAGTGCAACATTCAGCTTGATAATCTTTCGGTGAATATTGCTTTAAGATTAATAGGTTCTTTCACAATTTACTGACTCAGAGTGAGACATAATAATAAAATTTCGTTCCTTTTTGTCTGTCCCAATTACTAAGAATCTATTTCTTCTTCCATGAAACAATTCATGATCAAACAACGCTTCATGCCATCTAACGCCATGTTTTCTGGCGATGTTACTGTGACATCACAATAAGATTCTCTTTTATCATTTGTCAACGTGTAGCCTTTGAGACAACTTATTTGTTTCACATAGCGATAGGCTGTCTCACAGGGTACCTGCAAACCTGGAGAAATAAAAGGTTTCCTCATTTTTGGCAAGGTATGGTATAGGTGAAGAAGAGAAGGAAAAACAAAGCTGCCAACTTTTCAGAAAACGGCAGATGGATTGATAGGTAAGGGGATCTTCAGTTATTTAGGGTTGGTGTGTGTGCGGATAACATTTTACATTTAAATAAAAAACATGTATTTGTGAAGCATGAATGCCCCCGTTGACATCTTTGATAGTAAAATAGCTGTAACGAAAGAAATATTTCATTCTCCGAGGTAAAAGCCTCATGGTCATAAATTTTGGTTTCCATGGAAAGGTCTTGTCACAAGAAATACACATGTAAACTATGTAGCCCTATCACTTACTATTCAAAAGTCTGTCAATCGTCAAGGTCACTAGGTAATAAATTTTAGTATCCATGGAAAGGTCTTGTCACAAGGAATACACATGGGAAATGTGAAAGCCCTATCACTTACCATTCAAAAGTTATGGCCAATGTTACAGTTTTTCAAAAGTAGGTCAATCTCCAAGGTCAAGGTCACAAGGTCAAAAATGTTGGTATCCATGGAAAGGTCTTTTCACAAGGAGTACACATGTGGAATATGAAAGCCCTATCACTTACCATTCAAAAGTTATGGCCAAAGTTAGTTTTTGTGGACAAACAGACAATCAGACAGACAAACAGACACACCAAAAACTATATGCCCCCAAATCTTCGATTAGGGGGCATAATAGTACTTTCCAAGGGTTTCAGTTCCTGTCTAAATGACTTGCCTAAATCAATGAGTTACCTGTAACTACAGGGTTTCTGTGCACACAGTCTACACAAAGCTTGGTATGAAGCCATTTATTTACATATCAAAATGGTAATATTAATTAACTCTGAATATCTTCTCTGGCATTACAACAATTTTGTGAAGAAGTTAGGTGGTTGTGTGTTCTGAAAGAAGCATGGGAATAATAGAACTTTTTATTCAAAGTCAGATTAAATGGGAGATAAAGCTTGCTTGAACTGGTGAACTGAGAATGACAACTGAGTGGGCAAGTATGCAGAAGGAAGAACATGAAAAAGTAATGAAAGGTACCTCACCTTGAGCAGGTAGTCCTGATATCATATTAGGCTGTTCTAAATACGGACATGTAGGTGTAGCGATAACTTTTGTCGTTTTCAGAGCTCGTAAAAATGGAGGATTCATATCTGATATCGGTTTTTCGCCTTTGTATTCACTTGTAGAAGCTGTACATAAAATGGAGATGGTGGCATGGTCAAAGTCAAAACATGGGAAAAGCTGAAATTATAAAAATAAAGTTACACATAGGATATATGCAGGTGAAAGTATGAAAGATAAAAAGGCATTGACAGAGAACAAACATCTTAAAGGTAGTCTTTACTTAAAAAAGACTGAAATAAACATAGTAACTTTTCTTCATATGGTAAAAACATGTAAATACTGCATTTGTACTGCAAATTATAAATCATATGTTTAGCTTGTCTTTCAAAATTTCAATGTATAAATTATTCTTATTCTTAAATTGTTCAGAAGAAATCAATCAACCATACCATAACAAATATTATAAAAATGAAAAATGACCAGAAAAATAAAATGTATGCAAGTACAAAATGCAAGTACATATTCAGAAAATTCTTACTTGTGAAACAAAAGAGAAGGAATTTTCTGGCAGCACTGTCAAGTTACACTGACAGACAAAGACAGTGGGATCCTCTTTATTTCTGTATATATAACAACACTTGTCCGCAGGAGATGTCTGTTGAATACTGTTGATATCACCGTCGTTCATTCCTCCAAATACAGCTCCTACGATCTCATAATTGGTATGGGTGATAAATGTCTGCGAGAACCCTGAAATTTTTATAAAGAGCAATGCATTTAAAGTTTTTTAAAAGTCCAAATTTGTTTGTGTTCCTGTATCAAGTACCGGTAATAGGTATATTCCTTTCATAAAACACCGCTAAAGACGGTATGGCCGGATTGCAAAGTAAGTTTTTGTCACCAACTGGGTCAAGGTCAATAGGTCTTTAATAATACAGCATAAATTGAAAGGTTTTGTCAGAGGCAACCTACATGTATAAAATAAAGTTTCTACTGCATACAGTTCCATAGATTTTGCTAAAACCAGGAACTTTAACCAAAATCCTTAACTAGGTCAAAGTCCAAGGTCAAGGTCACTAGGTCAAATGTTACGGCATAAATTGAAAGGTCTTGTCATGGGCGAGCTTCATTAATAATATAAAGTTTCTACTGCATACAGTACCATAGATTTTGCTTAAACCAGGAACTTTAATCAAAATCTTTGAGTAGGTCAAAGTCGAAGGTCAAGGTCACTAGGTCAAATGTTACGGCATAAATTGAAAGGTCTTGTCATGGGCAAGCTTCATGTATAATATAAAGTTTCTACTGCATATAGTTACTTAAATTTGCCTCAACCAGAAACTTTAACCAAAATCTTTAACTAGGTCAAAGTCCAAGGTCAAGGTCACTAGGTCAAATGTTACGGCATAAATTGAAAGGTCTTGTCATGGGCAAGCTTCATGTATAATATAAAGTTTCTACTGCATATAGTTACTTAGATTTTGCCTCAACCAGAAACTTTAACCAAAATCTTTAACTAGGTCAAAGTCCAAGGTCAAGGTCACTAGGTCAAATGTTACGGCACAAATTGAAATGTCTTGTCATGGGCAAGCTTCATGTATAATATAAAGTTTCTACTGCATATAGTTACTTAGATTTTGCCTCAACCAGAAACTTTAACCAAAATCTTTAACTAGGTCAAAGTCCAAGGTCAAGGTCACTAGGTCAAATGTTACGGCATAAATTGAAAGGTCTTGTCATGGGCAAGCTTCATGTATAATATAAAGTTTCTACTGCATATAGTTACTTAGATTTTGCCTCAACCAGAAACTTTAACCAAAATCTTTAACTAGGTCAAAGTCCAAGGTCAAGGTCACTAGGTCAAATGTTATGGCATAAATTGAAAGGTCTTGTCATGGGCAAGCTTCATGTATAATATAAAGTTTCTACTGCATATAGTTACTTAGATTTTGCCTCAACCAGAAACTTTAACCAAAATCTTTAACTAGGTCAAAGTCCAAGGTCAAGGTCACTAGGTCAAATGTTACGGCATAAATTGAAAGGTCTTGTCATGGGCAAGCTTCATGTATAATATAAAGTTTCTACTGCATATAGTTCCTTAGATTTTGCCTCAACCAGAAACCTTAACCAAAATGTTGACGGCAGACGGACGGACAGACAGACAGACAGACGGACAGACGGACGGACATCGTCAATCTATAGACCGGAATTGCTTTGCAATCCGGCCAATAAAAGTTGAGTCTGTATATAGTGACATCCTGATTTATGTGTTCAATAATCTAATATAAGAATAAGGTACGAATAAAAAGAAATTCGCATCAACTGTTCATGTTTTTTTTAACCAATTTTCACTGTGAACAAATTCATTTATAAATCAATACACTGTAAGATGGAAAACCCTGTATATGATCATATTCATACAGGACTTCCGTCCTAACTGAACTATCTGAGTGTAGATATTTGATTCTTTGAAATACATGACTGTATATTTTCTTATTTCTTAGAGAATAAGAGTCTTTTAGGGAGCATCCTTAGGGTACAAATTATAATTATGATTGCCATATTGTTATAGAGGAAATTCATCAAACTTTGCAAAACTTTGCATGCATGCAACCAGAAATATATAAACTTACACTTATCCAAAGTCTGACATTTACATGTATAGTACAGTATGCATGTACTTACCATGAAAGTAAGTATCTAATACATTTACTACTGTCCGCGCAGCTCACTTCAGAAATCGGAAAATTGAAGTTTTCTCTACTTTATCGGTATATTTTCCGCTTAAAATTTATGTAAGGGGATAGATCTCGAACTCTCATAACTAACGGTGTATGATATATGTCTGTACAACCAATACTACGCTCACAGTGAAAGAAAATAATTTTAGATGGGGAGATTTCTATGTTAATTTTAGCGCAACGTCGTCGATGTCCTCCATAGACTCAGTGTTAAAGATCGACGACGTCACACTAAAATTAACATAGAAAACTTCCTATCTAAAACTATTTTCTTTCACTGTGAGCGTAGTATTGGTCGTACAGACATATATCATACACCGTTAGTTATGAGAGTTCGAGATCTATCTCCTTATAAAAATTTTAAACGGAAAAATTGACGACAAAGTAAAGAAAACTTCAATTTTCCGATTTCTGAAGTGAGCTGCACGGACAGTAACATATTTTAAAGTGTGAGGTATATGTTTCAGCATAAAAATGTAAATTGATGGCACATGTACATGTACATTCTCCAAGCAGGATGCAACTAGAAGTATGCTTTGTGCATGTAAAGTGTAAATCCCTTTTCCAAAAGTTAATTAATAGAGGAATATAATATACAGATTCCGCTTGAAACAAAAAAAAATATCAATTATAATACTTGAACAAATTCATTATATGACAATGAAACAGAATAATAAACACTATTCCAATATAATACAAGCATCATTGAATCATTTATCTGGATAATTACCTGTGGCTGCTGGACCAATGGCCATAACAAACACTAGACATTCCATCTTCTGGTCTTTCCTCTCAGACATGCTGGCTTTGGCTGCAGGGGACCATCGTACGGTCATTGGACTAAAATTACAAAAAACAGTTGAATACCAAAAGATGATATGTTACTGTAATTAGGGCTGAGCGGTTTTGTCGCGGTACCGATATATCGCGATACGAGGCTTCGCAATACATACCACGGTATTCGTTTTCAAAAACCGGTTTTTAACAATATTTTTTCATCTTGATATTTTTAAGCTGTTTCTTTGAAAATTATTTTTGAAAGTAGGTCCAGGCTTTCAACTCTACCTTGATGAAAAAGTAGGAAAAAAGTAGGAGTAGTCAATGGAAAAAAAGTAGGAGAAAAGTAAGAAAAATAGCAATCCAAGGAATGCTTGTGTCGCCTGCGAAGCGGTTTGATTATTATTCTAGAAAGTGGATCAAAATTATTGGTATCAGTAGAAAAGTCTAATCAAATGAAATTCATTTGAAATAGCATACCTCTTAATTACAAATTAAAAGATATGGTCATTCTCAAATTTTCAGAAAAGAGTGTCAATCATCTAGGTCAAGGTCACTATGTAAAAATTGGTAACAAAAATAGCAATCCAAGGAATGCTTGTGTCGCCTGCGAAGCGGTTTAATGATTATTCTAGAAAGTGGATCAAAATTCTTGAAAAGTAGGTCTAGGTCAAATATCTAGATCAAGGTCAAAAGGTCAAATTTTATGGTCTGTGTAGAAAGGTCTTGTCACAAGGAATACACATGTGAAATACCAAAGCCCTATCACTTACCAATCAAAAGATATATCCATTCTTAATTTTTTTTTAAAAGTAGGTCAAATATGTAGGTCAAGGTCAAAAGGTAAAAAAATAATGGTATGTGTAGAATGACATTGTTACAAGGAAAATACATGTGAAGTATCAAAGCCCTATCACCTACCAATCAAAAGATATAGCCAATATTACTTTTCTTGAAAAGTAGGTCAAATATCTAGTTCAAGGTCAAAAGGTCAAATTTAATGGTCTGTGTAGAAAGGTCTTTTCAGAAGAAATACACATGTGAAATATCGAAGCCCTATCACTTACCAATCAAAAGATATAGCGAATCTTATCTTTTTTCAAAAGTAGGTCAAATATCTAGGTCAAGGTCACAAGGTCAAAAATTATGGTATGTGTAGAAAGGTCTTGCCACAAGGATAGCACATGTGAAATTTCAAAGTCCTAACACTTACCAATTAAAAGATATATCCATTCTTTTTTTTTTTTTTTGAAAAGTAGGTCAAATATGTAGGTCAAGGTCACTAGGTCAAAAATTATGGTATGTGTAGGAAGGTCTTGTCACAAGGAATACATATGTGAAATATCAAAGCCCTATCACTTACCAATCAAAAGATATAGGGAATCTTATCTTTTTTTCAAAAGTAGGTCAAATATCTAGGTCAAGGTCACAAGGTCAAAAATGATGGTATGTGTAGAAAGGTCTTGCCACAAGGATTGCACATGTGAAATATCAAAGCCCTATCACCAACCAATCAAAAGATATATCCATTCTTAATTTTTTTGAAAAGTAGGTCAAATATGTAGGTCAAGGTCACTAGGTCAAAAATTTTGGTATGTGTAGCAAGGTCTTGTCACAAGGAATACACATGTGAAATATCAAAGCCCTATCACTTACCAATCAAAAGTTATGGGCTGTGACACCCAAAGTGTGACAGACAGACAGACGGACAGACGGACAGACGGACGGACAACGGACAAAGTGATCCCTAAGTGTCGCTATGCTTCGCAGGCGACACAAAAAGGTCTCATCATAAGAAATATTAAAGACCTTTCATCTACTAATTAAAAGATATATACAACCTTAGAAAAGAAGGTCAAATAGTAGGTCAAGGTCAAAAGGTAAAAAAATTGTGGTATGTGTAGAATGGCATAGTTACAAGGAAAATACGTGTGAAATATCTAAGCCCTATCACCTACCAATCAAAAGATATAGCCAATATTACTTTTCTTGAAAAGTAGGTCTAGGTCAAATATCTAGATCAAGGTCAAAAGGTCAAATTTTATGGTCTGTGTAGAAAGGTCTTGTCACAAGGAATACACATGTGAAATACCAAAGCCCTATCACTTACCAATCTAAAGATATATCCATTCTTTTTTTTTTTAAAGCAGGTCAAATATGTAGGTCAAGGTCAAAAGGTAAAAAAATTATAGTATGTGTAGAATGGCATTGTTACAAGGAAAATACATGTGAAATATCAAAGCCCTATCACCTACCAATCAAAAGATATAGCCAAAATAACTTTTCTTGAAAAGTAGGTCAAATATCTAGATCAAGGTCAAAAGGTCAAATTTAATGGTCTGTGTAGAAAGGTCTTGTCACAAGGAATACACATGTGAAATATCAAAGCCCTATCACTCACCAATCAAAAGATATAGCGAATCTTATCTTTTTTTCAAAAGTAGGTCAAATATCTAAGTCAAGGTAAAAAATTATGGTATGTGTAGAAAGGTCTTGCCACAAGGATTGCACATGTGAAATATCAAAGTCCTAACACTTACCAATAAAAAGATATATCCATTCTGAATTTTTTTTGAAAAGTAGGTCAAATATGTAGGTCAAGGTCACCAGGGCAAAAATTATTGTATGTGTAGTGTTATGGGTCAGAATACCCCAAAACGCCAGCAAAAATCAGACAAAGACAGAAATATAAATTAACAAGTTTAATTATGTACAAAATATATATATATTTGAAATGATTACAACTTACAATACAATGTCCGGATCAAAGTGTCCGTTACGGTCCACAAAGTCTATCGAATGTATGGTTTCCGGTAATCACAAACGTTCTCGAAAGATCGGTGTCCAAACGTTGTTAAATGGATTAAAGTCTCAACAAATAAAGTGTCCCAGTATATCAGAATAGATGAATGAATCGTGTCTACGAATGTGTACGAATGTCCCCTCAACACAGTTCCTCAGAGGTATATATACTTAATAACAATGAATTAACCAGAAGCTTCTAGAACAATGACTCATTACAAATGATTAACAATAGAGTAAATTCTAGAAATCACAGTCATGTGATGATAATGATGTAACAAAGAACATACTGGAATATTCTCTAATGAAATAAACATGACATAGTAAAATCTAGAAAGAATTATTATGAAATCATTAAATAACATGACTAAGTACATGTGTACCTACATATAAAGTAAAACCAAAACAATACATGACCCACAACACCTCCCCCCTTAAAAAAAGTTTGAATGTCTATGAAAACTTAGGTGGTAAATTCTTCAAAAATCACTCATGAAACTCTCGATAGTGCATCTGCAATCACATTGTCTTTGCCCTTGATATGGTTAATAATGATATTGTACTCTTGCAACAATAAACTCCACCTTGTAAGTCTTTGATTCTTGTTTGACATTTTGTGCAAAAATGTGAGAGGGTTGTGGTCAGTAAACACAAGAATGGGATGTAAAGTAACGTTCAAATAAACATCAAAATGTTGTAAAGCTAACAATAATGCAAGACACTCTTTTTCAATAGTAGAGTAATTCTTTTGACATTTTGTCAATTTCTTTGAAAAATAACAAACAACTCTATCTACACCATCATCATTTTCTTGAAACAAAGCAGCCCCGATTCCTACATCACTGGCATCAACAGTAAGCTTAAATTGCTTATCAAAATTTGGAGCTGACAGGACAGGACTATTCATAAGAACACATTTGATTTTCTTAAAAGATTCGTCACAGTCATTGGTCCATGCAAAATTCACTCTCTTCTGTAACAGATTAGTAAGTGGACCAACAACCGACGAGAAATTTGGACAAAATTTTCTGTAAAATCCTGCCATTCCCAAAAATCTCATTATCTCTTTCTTATTGGTAGGAATCGGGAACTTTGTAATAGCTTCCACCTTGGCCATGATAGGAGTAACAAAACCTTGACCTACTTTGTGACCCAAATATTCTACAGTCGCATGACAAAATTCACTTTTCGCAAGGTTCACTGTGAGGTTTGCTTTCGCCAGTATGTCGAAGAAAGTACGCATGATTCGGAGATGATCATCCCAGGTGTTGCTGTAGATGATGACATCATCGATGTACGCCTCGCATCCTTCGAGATGATTTAGGAGCGAATGAATCATCCTCTGGAATGTGGCTGGTGCGTTTTTCATACCAAAGGGCATTACTTTATATTGGTACAGCCCATCTGGAGTCGCAAATGCCGATATTTCTCTGGCTCTCTCGGTAAGCGGGACCTGCCAATAGCCTTTAAGCAAGTCAAATTTACTGACAAATTTTGCACTGCCAATTTTATCGATACAGTCATCGATTCTTGGGATCGGATAAGAGTCAGTTTTGGTGACTGAATTGACTTTTCTAAAGTCCGTACACAATCGGTAAGTTCCGTCTGGCTTCGGAACAAGAATACATGGGGAACTCCAATCACTATTGCTGGGTTCAATAATGTCATTTTCAAGCATGTATTGAATTTCTTTCCGCATGTATTGAAGCTTTATCGGGTTTAACCGATAGGGATGCTGTTTGATAGGTGACGCATCACCCACAATGACGTCATGATGAGATGCATTCGTCTTTTTTGGAACGTCCGGAAAGATGGTCGTATATTCCCGCATTAATTGTTGCACTTCCTCTTTTTGATGCACAGTCAAATGTCCGAGCTTCACTTCCGGACTTGTCAGAATTTCGGAATTCTTCAAACGGACACTTTGAGTGAAGTCTTTTTCGACAGTCTCTTCATTACATTCAGATTCAACACAATTTTTAAATGTATTAAAATTGGCCAAAGTGGAAACTGGTTTTACAAAATTTCGGTCACTTCTATCAAAATACTCTTTCAACATGTTAACATGACACACTCTTTTTTCTTTTCGCCGACCTGGTGTCTTAACCACATAGTTAACATCACTAATTTTACTCTCAATCTCATAAGGACCGAAATATCTAGCTTGCAAAGGATGACCAGGGATTGGCAAAAATACAAGAACTTTATCGCCTGGTTTAAAAACTCTGTTTCTAGCATCTTTGTCATACCATGATTTCATTTTCATTTGTGAGGTTTTGAGATTTTCTTGAGCTAATTTGCAAGCATTATATAATTTCTCTTTGAAATTAGACACGTAGTCTAAGAGATTCAAATCGCTAGTCTCAGTCAACCATTTTTCCTTCAACAACTTCAATGGCCCCCTGACCATATGCCCAAAAACTAGCTCAAAGGGACTGAACCCCAGGGACTCCTGAACCGCTTCTCGTGCCGCAAACAACACGAGGTGAACCCCTTCATCCCAGTCTTTTCCATACTGGTGACAATATGTTTTCATCATAGTTTTAAGGGTTTGATGAAAGCGTTCAAGTGCCCCCTGGGACTCAGGATGGTACGCAGAAGACTTATACTGCCTGATACCTAGCTCATGCATAACCTGCTGAAACAATCCTGACATAAAATTCGAACCCTGATCTGACTGAATAGCCTTGGGAGCACCTACGAAACTGAAAAACTTTGTAAGGGCCTTAACTATGGTCTTTGCCTTAATATTCCTAAGAGGTATGGCTTCAGGAAACCTAGTCGAAGTACACATAATTGTCAGTAAGTACTGATTACCTGACCTAGTCCTAGGCAAAGGACCTACACAATCAACTAACACCCTACTAAAAGGTTCCTCAAAGGCTGGAATGGGTTGGAGGGGAGCAGGTGGTATAACTTGATTGGGTTTACCTACCATCTGACAACTATGACAAGACTTACAAAACTCAGACACATCTTTTCTCAACTTAGGCCAGTAAAAGTGACTTAAAATCCTATTATAAGTCTTATTGACACCTAAATGACCTGCCATGGGTGTGTCGTGAGCTAAACTCATGATGTCCCCGCGATACGCTACTGGAACCACTATCTGGTGAACGACCCGCCACACGTCATTAGGGGGTGCATCGGGTGGTCTCCATTTCCGCATAAGGATGCCATCTTGTATGTAGAAGCACTCTCCGACTTTGTCCGCTTCTTCTCGGGGAAGGGCCCTCTTACTTAGTCGGATGATCTCCGGATCTTTAGTTTGCTCGGAGAGGAGCTGCTCACGGCTTAAGGCATCTGTACCCCTGTCTGAAGGCGGATGGGAATCATCACCAGGTACTGCCGGAGACTTGTCAACATGAAGTCGTACTGACGTCTCAGGTACGCTGTCATCAATGGTAGACATGAATGTGTCAGAAAGGTCTATATTTTTGGAGGGATGGTCCTCGTTAAGTGCAGAAGTACTCTCAGCCTCTTTTAGTCTGTTCCTGGCCATCGCCCTGGTAACTGCGCAGGCTGGGTACAAGTCGTCGTCTTCATCATCGGACACGACATCGGACGTGATTTTCTCACAAACAATCGGATCGGCTACAACTTTGCCGCCAGCTAAATCGTTGCCAAGCAACAAGGAAACGCCTTGAACGGGAAGAGTAGGTCGAACACCTACGATAACGGGTCCAGTAATTAAGTCTGACTTCAAATAAATTTCATGAAGGGGAACATCAATGACGCCTAGCTCCACACCCTGTAATAAAACTGACCTACCAGTAAAAGTGTGCTCAGACAAAGGCAATGAACCCTCTAACAATAAAGTCTGGGCAGCACCAGTATCTCTCAAAATCTGAACAGGCAACGCTTCGCTAGAATCACTGAGTGAAACAAATCCCTGTGACAAAAAGGGCTTATAATGATCCTCCACAAAATCATCAGAACTGGACTTAGAACCCTGAATCTCAGGAGTGTCAGAACAAATCGAATCTAAGGCTTTCCTATCATTTCTAACAGACGCACAGGCCTGTGACTTAAGTTCTTTTTTCTTCTTAAGCTTCAAACACTCACCAATAACATGACCTTTTTTCTTACAATAATTGCATGTAGGAAGCGATCCCACCCCTGGGGATGCCTCAGAACGCTCGGACCTAGGTCCGGACGTAGAACCACCTTGAGATGGTGACTGGGAACTAATGGACGACTGAGACTCTTGTACATTTTTCTTTGGAACATCTGACGTTTTTGCGCTATCGCTAGATTGAGTTTTTGACACAAAATTTTTCTTATGAGTGAGAGCATACGTATCAGACAAAACAGCGGCTTCTTCAAGAGTTTTAACATTTTTGTCTTCCAAATGAGTTCTTAAATCTTGATGCACACACTCTTTGAACTCTTCTATCAGAATGATCTGACGCAAATTGTCAAATGAATTGGGAATTTTCTTAGATCGAAACCACTGATCAAATAAATCTTCTTTTTCTCGAGCAAATTCAACATATGTTTGATTTTCAAATTTTTTGTACTTTCTAAACTTTTGTCTGTACGCCTCAGGTACTAACTGATATGCTCTCAAAATCGTGTCCTTGACCTTGTCATAGTCTGAACTCTCAGCAATACTGAGCGCCGAGTACACTTCAGCCGCTTTGCCAATAAGTACGCTTTGTAACAAAGTTGGCCAAAAATCACGTGGCCACTTCAGATTGGCTGCGATTTTCTCAAAATGTGGAAAATATTTGTCCACGGACTTTTCTTGAAATTTTGGTACTAATCTGATGTTTTTGGCGGCATCGAATTCAGACTTGACAGGCGAAGGAACAGGATTTTCCTTAGTGCTTTTCCCTAACTTTAACTTTTCTAACTCAAACTGGAGTTCTTTCTCGTGCATACGTTCCTGTTTCTCTCTTTCTTCTTTTTCTCTTTCAAATTGTAAATGTCTTTCTTTTTCTTCTTTTTCAAATTGTAATTGTATTTTCATTTTCTCTAATTCAAACTCATATTTTGACATTTTGGTTTCGCTTGAAACAGGTTGAACAGGAAAATCGTATGACGAAAAGATTTCCTCAGCTAAAAGCTTTTTAGCCACAATATTTCTAATTTCTTGTTTTCTCATAGAAGATTTTACATCTAACTTCAAGTGAAGGCCTAAACCAATCAAATCATCTTTTTTCAATGATTCGAACTCATCTACAGTCGGCGATTTCAAAAATTCAGTGACCGAAAATACCATGATTGATTTCTGCTGGCAAAAGTTTTGAGAATTTTCCTTTTTTCAAAAAACGAACTTTACGTAAAAATGCAAATATGCAGAGATTACTATCCCGGACGAGCCCCCAATTCTGTTATGGGTCAGAATACCCCAAAACGCCAGCAAAAATCAGACAAAGACAGAAATATAAATTAACAAGTTTAATTATGTACAAAATATATATATATTTGAAATGATTACAACTTACAATACAATGTCCGGATCAAAGTGTCCGTTACGGTCCACAAAGTCTATCGAATGTATGGTTTCCGGTAATCACAAACGTTCTCGAAAGATCGGTGTCCAAACGTTGTTAAATGGATTAAAGTCTCAACAAATAAAGTGTCCCAGTATATCAGAATAGATGAATGAATCGTGTCTACGAATGTGTACGAATGTCCCCTCAACACAGTTCCTCAGAGGTATATATACTTAATAACAATGAATTAACCAGAAGCTTCTAGAACAATGACTCATTACAAATGATTAACAATAGAGTAAATTCTAGAAATCACAGTCATGTGATGATAATGATGTAACAAAGAACATACTGGAATATTCTCTAATGAAATAAACATGACATAGTAAAATCTAGAAAGAATTATTATGAAATCATTAAATAACATGACTAAGTACATGTGTACCTACATATAAAGTAAAACCAAAACAATACATGACCCACAACAGTAGAAAGGTCTTGTCACAAGGAATACACATGTGAAATATCAAAGCCCTATCACTTGCCAATCAAAAGATACAGCGAATCTTATCTTTTTTTCAAAAGTAGGTCAAATATCTAGGTCAAGGTCACAAGGTCAAAAATGATGGTATGTGTAGAAAGGTCTTGCCACAAGGATTGCACATGTGAAATATCAAAGCCCTATAACCTACAAATCAAAAGATATATCCATTCTTATTTTTTTTTTTGAAAAGTAGGTCAAATATGTAGGTCAAGGTCACTAGGTCAAAAATTATGGTATGTGTAGGAAGGTCTTAACACAAGGAATACACATGTGAAATATCAAAGCCCTATCACTTACCAATCAAAAGTTATTGGCTGTGACACCCAAAGTGTGACAGACAGACAGACAGACGGACAACGGACAAAGTGATCCCTAAGTGTCGCTATGCTTCGCAGGCGACACAAAAAGTAGGAATTAAAAGCAAAACAGTAGGTGATTTTCTATCATTTTAGTGAAAATTTTCAGAAAGTATGGCATAAAAATCAACAGTATCAATGTTGACAAATGAAGGAATCTCAGAGAGGAAAGGTGAAGAGCTGCTAGATTATCCATTTTCTAATACATGACATTGTAATTCCATGTCAGCAATTTAAATTGAAATAGCTGTACAATTGTTACTCATAGTTTTTTAGAATCTGTCATTTCTGAATTTCATTATTTAAACTTTGCATGAAGTAATGGGGTTCTCCCCTGTAATTGTCTGGTATAATAAGTACAAAATCATGCAATCTTAGTCCCTGGCAAGGAGGAATGTATCTGAATTTTTCTGTAAGCAGCTTTTTTTCTTATTTCTGTATGTCATTGAAATACATTGTATTAAGATTCAGGCCAAATATGAGTTTTTCTATCTAACACATAATGAGTGGGTGAGCAAGCGAGACCGAAATTTTTTTAAACTTTGAATAAGGCGTCCATGATAAGCGAAGCGATCTATAAACTATTGAATTTTAAGTTGCTATTAACATGTTTCACTCAACTTTAGTGGTAATATTTATTTTCTAAGAGATAGTAAAATTCAAAATTTTGGAGTTAGTGTATAAGATGCTTATTTATAAATGATAGTCATTTGGTCATCCCCTTAGTTTTCTAGGCATGGCTTAAAGTTAAAACTTACAGTGGATAAACACTATAAGTCTTTCTCAGTTACATTTTTTGTAAGTCTCTTCACAATAGTTCAATTTTGTAGCAACAGTTTCAAGCTGTGAGCATCTATAATGTAAATGATATACTATCTACAATTTAGAAGCATTATAATGTTGTGATAAATTTTACTCAGATTCACTTATACTTCAATTTAACAACACATAACCATTTTTTTTTAACTTTTGAGATGAAAAAAGTGGGAATAGTAGGAAGTTTTGGAGAAAAAGTAGGAAAAAATTAGATCAAAATAAAAAAGGAGGAAAAGTAGGAAATAGTAGGAAAAAGCAGGAACATTAGAAAGCTTCTAGGTCATACCCCAAGGTCAAGGTCAAGAGGTCGAAAATTTTGGTATTCATGGAAAGGTCTTGTCACAAGGAAAACACATGTGAAATCTGAAAGCCCTATCACTTCCCATTCAAAAGTTATGGCCAACATTAAAGTTTTTCAAAAGTAGGTGACTAGGTCAAACTCCAAGGTTAAGGTCACGAGGTAGAAAAGAAAATGGTTTATTCTATAAGAATAAACTACAAATATCAGGCTTTTCAAAATATAATGCCAGAATACATTGAAAAACGATCTTAAAATCAATGTTTTATAGCTTTACCGCTAGCTTGTTTGTTTTGCGGGTTGAAATCATGTCACAATAGCGTAAACAATTGAACAATAGCATCATGTGATATGAGATACAGCTGTCATGTGGTATGTGATACAGACGTCACTCACATAGCTGTATCTCATGAGCCTTCTCTGTAACAAATACTCGGATATGAGAGAGGATAGGATGTCTGATATAGTGTCTGATAAAATAAGATATATCTTTTGCGTGATTTGCAATGTCTGATGTGTGATGTCCGCAATGCCAATAGAATACGATACGATAGAAAAAAAAATAGTGCTGGACGTACTGTACCACATTAGTCAGATTGACCTATGGAAGGTGAAAGAAATTGGTCAAGACATATATTGGTAGGGTCAGTGAACACCTCAACACAGATTATTACATTGGCGAATGATTTGGAGCAGAGAGGTACTGTCCGCGCAGCGGACTTCAGATATTGGAAAATTGAAGTTTTCTCTATTTTGTCGGCAAATTTGGTGATTAAAACTTATATAGGGGAATAGATCTTGAACTCTCATAACTATTGATGTATGATATGAGTACCTATGACTAATACTATGCTCACAGTGACTTGAAAGAAGATAGTTTTAGATAGGGAGTTTTCTATTTTAATTTTAGTGCAACATCGCCAATGTTTAACACTGAGTCTATGGAGAACGTCGATGACGCTAAAATTAATATGATTAACATGGAAATCTCCCCATCTAAAACAATTTTCTTTTACTGTGAGCATAGTTACTGATAGTATTGGTCGTACAGACATATATCATACACAATCAGTAACGAGATTTTCAGATCTATCCACCTACACAAATTTTAATCGGAAAATATGCCAAAATAGAGAAAAGTCCAATTTTTTGATTTCTGAAGTGAGATGTGCCAACAGTAAGTTATTCAGGTTAAGCAGAAAAGCAGAAATAGCTATTATAGCTATTTATAAGTTATAGCTAAAATAGCCTTTTATAGCTATAGATTTCACTTGTTTTTCTTGGCAAAATCCATTTTCTCTGCAAGTTTTCATGTCCGCAAATCAGGCTGATGGGATTAGTTACATTTCATGGATTCATTGACTTTCATTCATGAAAATTTCTTAGGGGTTGCAACTTTTGCACTCACGACCTCCATTTTAAATGAACCTGTTATTTGGAAAGGAAAAAGGGAATTGATGTTGAGTTGAGTTAGTTTCACACTGTTGACTTGAGGTAGTAATTTCAATGGAAACTGAGGAGCTTCTTTACTTTTTGTCTAAGCGCTCAGACAAAAAGTAAAGAAGCTCCTCAGTTTCCATTGAAATTATTGAGGTAGTAGTAAACAACAGCATAGCAAATAGATGCGTGCATGAATCTCAAACGAGATTAGTAGGGAGTGGAGCTCGCTGCAAAGCTCGCATTTATGGTAACGCGTTTACGTAAGTATGGGAAAATGCACGAGCAAAAGATATACATACTTGGAGCTGAAAAAGTATGGTAACAGGACTGCGGATACAGGTAAAAGTGACTCGATTCCCTTAAACGACAGAGCAGGAGAACATACCTTGACAAATTAGCAATGGATAGAATTCTTCTATTTAATGGCGTATTAAAATTAAGTGAAACACGCCGAATTGTTCGTCTGAAATTCAGAAATTCAGCAGCAATTAATCCGCCATCTTTATCACTAATGACGACACAACGGTACGTAACTCTGCAGTATACTTGACGTCATTATTCCTCTTTATGTGACGTCATTGTAGCAGTGCGCCTATTTTCACGTGCAAGAATGGTACATGATTTTGGTAATGCAAGAAGGAAAAGTAACACAAAACTGCCGCGATTTTCTAACACTTTTCAGTGTATCATACAAACAAGATAGATATGATCGAAATAATTATTTAGTAAAGAAGAAAGATTTGAATTTTTTCAATAAGCCTTTTTCACATAACTATGAGGCGCCATTTTACTATTTATTCCCTATTTTTGTGTCGCCTGCAAAGCACAGCAACACTTAGGGATCACTTTGTCCGTCTGTCCGTCAGTCAGTCAGTCAGTCAGTCAGTCAGTCAGTCAGTCCGTCTGTCTGTCTGTCTGTCTGTCTGTCTGTCTGTCACACCCCATAACTTTTTATTGGTAAGTGATAGGGCTTTGATATTTCACATGTGTATTCCTTGTGATGAGACCTTTTTACACATACCATAACTTTTGACCTAGTGACCTTGACCTAGATATTTGACCTACTTTTCAAAAAACTAAAAAAATTAAGATTGGCTATATCTTTTAAATGGTAAGTGATAGGGCTTTGATATTTCACAGGTGTATTCCTTGTGATAAAACCTTACTATACATGCCATAATTTTTGACCTAGTGAACTTGACCTAGATATTTGATCTACTTTTCAAAAAACTAAGATTTACTATATTTTTTTATTTGTAAGTGATAGGGCTATGATATTTCACATGTGTATTTCTTGTGATATAGCCTTACTACACATACCATAAATTTTGTCCTGGTGACCTTGACTTAGAGATTTGACCTACTTTTCCAAAAAATTTAGATTGGCTATATCTTTTGATTGGTTAGTGATAGGGATTTTATATTTCACATGTGTATTCCTTGTCATGAGACCTTTCAACACAAACCATATTTTTTATTCTAGTGACCTTGACCTAGGTATTTGACCTACATTTAGAAAAAAATTAAGATCGACTATATTTTTATTTTAAAAGTGATACAGCTTTAATATTTCAAACATGTATTTCTTATGATGAGTCCTTTCTTTTGTTCCCAAAAATTTGTAATTAATGACCTTCACCCAGATGATTGACCTTTTCTGAAAGTAATATATTGACCATATCTTTTAATTGGTAAGTAAGAGGTTTTATATTTCACATGTGAGTTCATTTGAAATGACTTTCCCACTGATACATGTACAAATATTTAACCAAGTGAGCTTGAACTACATATTTCATCAACTTTTTAAAAATAGGCCGCTTCGCAGGCGACACAAGCATTCCTTGCATTCTTTTTTTTTTAATATCACAAATTCGAAATTTCTGACATCACAAATTCGATTTTTTGATATCAGAAATTCCGTCATATTTTGTGATATCAAGAAATCGAATTTTTGATATCACTAATTCTATTTTGTGATATCAAATAATCGAATTTTTGATATCACAAATTGGAATTTGTGATATCTCAAATTTAATTTAGTGATATCACAATATGGAATTTGTGATATCAAAAAATTGATTTTTTGATATCACAAAATATGACGGAATTTGTGATATCAAAAAATCGAATTTGTGATATTAAAAAATCGAATTTGTGATATCACAAATTCTATTTTTTGATATCAAAAAATAGGGAATAAATAGTAAAACGGCTGATACGAATTGATTTTCTGATATCAAAAATCCATTATTTGATATCAAAAAATAGAATTTGTGATATCACAAAATCGATTTTTTGATATCACAAATTCCTTCATATTTTGTGATATCACAAAATCGAATTTTTGATATCACAAATTCGATTTTTTGATATCAAGTAATCGATTTAGTGACATCAAAAAATGAATTTTTGATTTCACAAATTATTTTTTGATATCAAAAAATAAATTTGTGATATCAAAAAATAAATTTGTGATATCAAAAAATAGGGAATAAATAGTAAAACGGCGCCCCATACATAACTGCGTGACTAGCGTTTTGTGGACGGCAAGTACCGACTTTCGTTATGTCACAGTTAAAAATTGATTGTCCTTGACATCATATTGTGGGAAAAGTACTTAATTTGCCGTCCAAAACAACTGGACCGCAGTTATGTGAAAAGGGCTTATTGATTTCAAGGTCACTAGAGAGGAAGGGGAGGGATTTCAGACTCCTACGTCTGTGTAAAGTACATAGGGAGGGAAGGGGAGGTCCAGCTTGATCTGCGGGGAGGGATTCCTGGAGTCCCAAGGTTATTATTTTGAGAAGTTTTCGATTTTGAGATCAAGGTTTTAGGTAGTTCAAGGGGTGTTCACCTAGAAAAACAGATTCTAGGTTCAAGAGATTCGCGTAGACAAAACCCCTCGTCCATCGAGCACGTTGTTCTCGCATAAAATTTGACAACATAAGAGGATCGATCTTGAATAGTAATTAATTCTCAAACACTTAATGTTACTGTTGGGAAGAATGCATGGATAAATAAGCCTTAAAATACAATAATTCAATGTAGTTGACAATTTCTTCTTTTCTTTCCAGATTCACTCTGCTTTAATGGAGGAATTAATGACCTTGACACTTGTGAGATCGATACGAGAGCACTACAGGACAACTCGACTGCCCATACTTTTCGATCTGATTTTGTAAACAAACTCTTAATAGCCATTCTCTGTAAGGACCAAAATCGTTCGGCACGGCATGTCATGGATTTTGATGATTTTCGGTATAATGGGTATATATTAAGTACTGACCATGAAAATAACACTTTTCGGCCAATGTGACCTCTGGTTGCCATGGTAACGAGGTCATTCTATTTATAGCACTTTTGGGACCATGAAATAAGCCAGCTCCGGAGACTTCGTTGCCATGGATACCACTGTAACAGCTTGTTCATCTTTATATAATCTATTCTTCCTTACTTCCATTCTTACTTAGTACACTTAGATATGTGATATTAATTACAGGAAGCTTATTGTATTAAGCCAAAATAAGTCAAAATGAAGCGAAAAATAGAGGTGAAAATAAGGGCCAATTTAGTGTGTTTTTGACCATTTTCAATCTTAAATATCACAAAAGGCACCAATAGGAGACTAGTGATTTTCATCAATGGAAATGTATGTTTATTGACAAATAAAATGAACGAAAAATTGGAGTGGGTATTTAAGAGTTTTACCTAAATTCTTTCGTCAAAGACCGTTGCCATGGCAACATTAGACCTTTTTGCTTATTTCATACTATCTTTGAAATTGATTTTATTCCTCTTTAGAGTTACATAAGATTGTCAAAATGTATGCATGTATAGATATGACTTATATCTTTTACATAAGAACAATTAAAATGTTCAAGGTCATTGGCTTGATGTTCAAGGTCATTTATACTTTGAGACTCAAATTTTGCATAAAATATTGATTTTTTAATTTTTTTGTTACCGATTTTAGTGATTTTCTTATATAAATATTTTCATAGGTTATATATATTATGAAAGCACATGAATATAAGAAAGACAAATCTTAGAATTTATTGAATTGTAGCAATTCAATAGGAAAATATTTTTCCATCAAAAAACAAGAAAAATGCAGATTTCGTCCCTTTTTTATCAAAATATTCACCAAGAATTTAGATATTCGATGATGTGAAGAAACGTAATCAATAGTTCTAAGAAATAAGTGATACATTTATCATTTTATGGCAAATAACTGTTAAGTTCAATATTTCAAGGTTTCTAAAATATTGACACCTTCATTTTATGAAAAATCAGGATTTTTCGTCAAATCTGGTCACTTAAAGTTTATTGACCTTGAAAATTCAGTGGGTGACCTTGAAATATTTTCAAGGTCATTTTTATATCAAAACGCCTCTGATAGATGTATACATGAACTTCTGTTCCAATATCATGCGTAGATCGTTTGATAGAGGTTGTGTTTAAATTCATCGTATGAAAACCTTTCAGCCGATTGTTGCCATAGCAACTAAATTTGATGCTGCTTTGCAATAAAAGGTCAAATTAGCCCAATTAATTTTTTGTATTCATGTACAGTTTAAAGATGATACTAATTGGATAACTAGAATTTGGACTTCAAAAATCGGTGCTTTTATGAAATTTTCAACCTTGCAAAACAGTAAAAACATGCAAAAAAGGGCCTTTAAGTGCCCAAAACAGAGCCATTTGATACCCTGTTTTGGCCCAATTTTTCATCTTGTATACACAAATCAACCGAGATGAATGTAAAAAACTTTACAAATATGCATAATAATAAGGATTAAAAGAAAATAATCAAATCAATTTCAGATTAAAAAAGTACCTGTTTCCATGGTAACGAAGCCTACAAATATGCCTGGTCCTATAGATTTTCCCGATTTTTGAAACTTCAGACACGGTTACCATGGCAACGACAACCTTTTTGAAAAAACTGGGGTTGATTTACATACTAGTGCTTCATATTGAACTTCCATACCAAAAATCTCAAAAATCCATGACATGCCGTGCCAACATGTCTTGAAATTCTTTGGTTCTTACAGAGAATTGCTGTTAATTCGTCATTATTTGCAATAAAACACGAACAATAGCATGATTTTTCTGTTTTATTATGATTAGCTATGTATAGAATGAATAGCAGCCATATAAAATAATAGAGCTTCATACAATTTTTACATGTAACAGAGAGAAATTTAAAATGAGGGGTTGTATAAAAATTCAGAATGGATGGTTAAGATTACAATGAACAATGTGCCACATGTCAAGGTCAAAAAGTATTCTGACTTCAAAACTAAAATATAGGAAACATGTGTTCCACGTATAGGATTGCTAATACTCTGTATTTTAAATCCTTTATTTTCTTTTTCGAATTCACAATTACATGTGGCACATTGTTCAGCTATCTTAATGATCCATTCTTAATTTTGATACAACCCCTCATTTTAAATTTCTCTTTGTTACATTTAAAAATTGTATGAAGCTCTTTTATTTTATATGGCTGCTATTCATATTATACATAGCTTATCAAAATAAAACAGAAACATAGGTAATCACAGATTACGAAGCTCACCTCGTGGCAGCAAAATTCAATTCAAACATATTTCTAAATACACGTATATTGGCTTTTAAAGGCAAAATTACTCAAGCGGAAAAAGTAGGTCAAGGTCATTTTAGGAAAGAATGATCAAAGATACATCCAATATGTAAGTTTGGTACATGTAGCACTTATACTTTGCTCAATATTGGCTTTTAAAGGCAAAATCACTCAAGCAGAAAAAGTAGGTCAAGGCCATTTTATGAAAGTTTGATCAAAAATAAATCATATATGCAAGTTTGGTACATGTAGCACATATACTTTGCTCAATATTGGCTTTTAAAGGCAAAATCACTCAAGCGGAAAAAGTAGGTCAAGGTCATTACATGAAAGTTTGATCAATGATACATCCAATAAGCAAGTTCGGTACATGTAGCACTTATACTTTGCTCAATAATGGCTTTTAAAGGCAAAATCACTCAAGCGGAAAAAGTAGGTCAAGGTCATTTTATGAAAGTTTGATCAAAGATACATTCAATATGCAAGTTTGGTACATGTAGCACTTATACTTTGCTCAATATTGGCTTTTAAAAGCAAAATCACTCAAGTGGAAAAAGTAGGTTAGATGCTGCATCCGATGCATGGATCCATCTCGGCATCCAAAGATGAATCACTTGTGCAAGTTTGGTTACTGTAGCATTACTACTTGGTCAGATACTGAGCTACCCCAAACTTCTTAACCAAGTCACTCAAGCGGAAAATGTAGGTCAGATGCTGCATCTGATGCATGGGTTCACCTCAGCATCCAAAGATGAATCACTTGTGCAAGTTTGGTTACTGTAGCATCAGTACTTTGCCAAATACTGAGGTTACCCCAAACTTCTTAACCGGACACGGACGCGGACGCAGACGCGCGGGGGTATAGCATAAGCTCACTCAACTTCGTCGAGGTGAGCTAAAAATGATGCTATTGTTCGTGTTTTATTGCAAATAATGATGAATTACGATTTTGTTTACAAAATCAGATCGAAAAGTACGGGGAGTCGAGTTGTCCTGGAGTGCTCTCGTATCGATCTCGCAAGTGTCAAGGTCATTAATTCCTCCATAAAGAAGAGTGAATCTGGAAAGAAAAGAAGAAATTTGTCAACTACATTGAACTGTTGTATTTTACAGCTTATTTATCCATGCCTTCTTCCCAACAGTAACATTAAGTGTTTGAGAATTAATTACTGTTCAAGCTCGATTTTTTTATGTTGTCAAATCGTATGCGAGAACATCGTGCTTGCTGGACGAAGGGTTTGTCTACGTGAATCTCTTGAACCTAGAAGCCGTCCATACAGATTTCATATGCAAACTAGGTTCAACAGCTTGAACTAGGTTTTAGGGTTTTACAAAATTTTTGGTGTCTTTTTTCTCCGCTCGCACATAAGGCTTTGCCTTGATTCATATTAGATCTATTGCATACAGGAGAGTTTTCCCTTTTTATTACCAAGCTTGAGACTCATGATCTTCGTCTTCCTCGTCGTCGTCAACAGCTCTAGATCTGACAGGCAAAATTTCTCCAAAGAAAGTCGCCATGCTGAAACAATAAATCAGTGTCAATCTGAAGCTTAGAGAATCCGATTGTAATATTAGAACCATTAAAGATACACGTTGTTTCCGGAAAATACTACAAATTTATTTACTGAAACGAAAATTAACCAATTTTTTTACAAATAAAATTTTCGTTGCCATTGAAACCATTTTTGAAATTTTAAGTATCATTAATATACTTTTAACATGGCATTTTCACAATGCTAATTTCCATTGTAACACGTATAGTAGTCAACTGAAATTTCCTTTATTTTTTCTTTATATCTTTCATATACCACTACACAAGAAATATGCTTGCACCTGTTATTCTTTTTGTCAATATGCTCAAAATGAAGACAAAAAGCTGTTTTGAAGAGGTCCTATTTCAGACCTAAAAGGGGCATACTTTATTTAGCTGAGCGGAGCGTAGAGCGGGGTGTGGAGTGGAGGGTGCAGTGGAGCGTATAGTGGAGCGTGGAGAAGAAATGAGCATAAATCGATGGTTGCGATTAAACTCTCGTGACCCGCCATTTGTTTATTTTGACAGAAAGCGGTCAATTTCAGCAGCTATTTATAGGCCTTTGTAGTAAAAGCATATCGCAATTAATTATAATACCGGCTGAGTGGGATGCAATTATGATCTTCAGCTCGTGTTCTAACTTGATGGATATGTTAACTCTATCATTACATAAATCTTCTAACCGGCAAGGTGTTTTAAAAGACATAGTATATGCATTATGAAGTTCACGTAATAGAATAAACGGCTTGTGGGAACTACTCTTCCCAAAGTATACCGAACACTGAGATCAAAAGCCATTTATCAATTGACCTCCATACAAAATGCCACACAAGGAATTGACTCTTCGGATTCAAAATAATAAAAGTTCAATGTGTATTGCAATTTGATACGCAGTGATTTATACCCGCATCATCTCCAACAAACTGTCGCCAATCTATGATATGAGAAACACTTTAAAATTTATATTCCTTTCCAAAATTCTTATATACGAAAAGCCACCTCACTATAGAATCATAGATAAACTTTTGAAATTATTTATTTGAATTACCAAATCCAAGACGTTAATTTTAAAAATACTGTTTTAAGATAGTTGTAAATCAAATTATAATCTGCCTTTGGGAATTGCTATTCCCATAATGTGTTAAACACAGATAAAGATCCTTCATTAGAGAGCACGAAGAATTGGTCTGACAGATAAATCTGCCGTTGTCCGGACTCTATAAGTATCATTCACCTCACTATCCTGGGATTAACTGTCTGGAAATGTAACATCATTTTTACCTCAGGCAAGGTTAAAAAAATGTGTTACTGTCATGGGGGACATTTTCTTGTGAACTAAAACAAATGTGGTCCTACTTATTTTTTCATTCATTATATTTATCAGATAAATATATTTTGTTCTAAAAACAGTTATGGTGTTATCATCCTGACATTTTGTGTTACTTTTGCTTAAAAATGGTAAATATTGGACAAAAATAGGCCTTAATTTTGACTGTATGCCAATTTTTGACTTTTTTTTTATTTGATAGGATTCGGCTAATTGAAGGGTAATTTCTAAAACAAAATTATTCAATTTTCTAAAAACAGAGGTTTTAAAGATTATAAGTTGTTAATACCGATTAACTCTGACAATGGTTTCCATGGCAACATAATAACCAAAGATGACTCATTTGACCATTAATTGTTTTAGTGCTATAAATAGACGGACCTCGTTTCCATGCAACCGAAATTGATATTTTCAAAATGCTTTATTTTTGTATTCAGTGTATCATACTAGTACATGGAGAGAAAATCATAAAAATCCATGACATGCTATTTTCAAAAATATTTTGGTCCTTACAGATAATTGAAAAAATCGTATTTCTTAATAAACTCTTACTTTGAGCACAAACATGGTCTCCTTTGGTGTGACCCTCCACTTATTTCAATTTCGCGTTCCGTGTCCATTATGGATGCAGAAAGAGAAATGACCTTCACGCAGAGATGATGTCCGACAAAAGGACTTATATATATAAGTCCTTATAATCAAACATTTAGAAGCTCTGCAATAAAACACGAGTATGTATTTCAGTTAAAAAAAAAAGAAGAAACCGCTTTTATTAAAAATAAAGCCTGTGTTTGTGAAACACGAATGCCCCCGGTGGTATCTTTGTTAGTATAAACACTATTTTCTGTTAAGTACATGTATGTGAAAGGTCAGGTCAGGGTCACAGGGTTAAAAGGTCAAAGGTCAAGGTCAGGAGGTAAAAAAATTGGTATCAATGGAAAGGTCTTGTCACAATGAATACACATGTGAAATATGAAAGCCCTATCACTTACCATTCAAAAGTTATGCCAAAGGGGGGGGGGGGGGGCAGGAAGACTTTTGCCAGCCGGAAAATTTTTTTCAGCCATTTCAAGAGCCGGAAAATTTTTTTCGTCGGCCCTTTGGGCCGGATTATTTTTTTTTGTAATTTTCCAATGTTGAAAATTACCCTAAAGTTTAAATAATTCAGCGTGATTTTTCGGCCATATTAAACATCAAACACACAATGAGTTCATCTCTTGCCAGCAGCTCACTTCATTTTAATTTCTTGAATGGCATATGGTGCCTATAATCTGTTTACTAAAATGATACTCAACGGAGACAGGCAATATGGTGCTAATGACTTTTGAATTTGATTTATTCACTCCAAATTGCGTAAATTTTGTTCCATTTTTTATACTTTGTTTATGATACACAAAAAAGTGTTTACTGGGCAGTAGGAAAGGTCGGAAGAGAGGGGTGAGGGGCAATTTCATGATCCGGAAAAAAAAATTTTTTCGCCGGCCCTTCGGGCCGGAAAATTTTTTTCCCTAAAATTTCGATCCGGAAAATTTTTTTGCAAAGTCTTCCTGCCCCCCCCCCCCCCCCATAAAAATCAAATGGTTGCTCCCTTACACTGACACTTGATCTTGTAGGCATAGTGTAAAATGTGGTTGGAAGTGTAAAATGTGGTTGGATTGGATTGGACGATTGGATTGGACTGACAAATTGGACTGAATTATTGGATTGGACGAACATTTCAAAAACTGCTCTCGTTCAATTATCTTGCTTTTGAATGTTTTTTAACAAAGAACAAATGATTTTTTTTCGAAGCTGATTCAGTTTATGCTATACCCCGACGTCTGTGTCTGATGAAGAAGTTTGGTAGATCAGTATAGGATAAAGTACTGATGTAATAGTGACCAAACTTGCACAAGTGATCCATTATGGGATTCTGAGTTGAACACAATGCTTGGGATACTGCATCTGACCTACATTTTCTACTGAAATGACTCGATTAGGAAGTTTGGGGTAGCTCAGTATAAGAAAAAGTGAAAAGTAACCAAACTTTCACAAAGTGAATTATCTGAATAATCTAAGGTTGTGTAGTTTAATCTATTCATCAGATGCTACATCTGACCTACTTTTCCTTCTTGAATGATTTTGTTTATAATAGCCAATAGAAGCGATTGCTATATTCACCAAACGTGCACTCTTTGGTCAATCTTTGGTCAATGGGATCTTTGGTCAATTGTTTCATGATTTGACCTTGACCTTCTTTTTCCAATTTTCATCAAATGGTCATTCAGCATTACTGCGCACTACACTTGCACGTTAGATGCATCTCTGTCATACTTTAACAATATTTCATTATTTAATTTAGACCCACATTTTCCGTTTCAGGGATCTGCAAATTACAAATGGTATATGTACCAAACTTGCATTTTTGATGAACGTTTTGAGTTATGACCTTGACCTACTTCCTCTGCTTCAAATATTTCTTTTCTTATCGCCAATATTGGGCACATTACACATGGTACATGTTGCGAAATCTCACGGTACTATACATGGTATACCGTCAATAATTATTTTGATCTGTAGGTTGTATACAATAAGCCTGTTTTCAGATTCTATATTTTAGAGAAGAGTTAGTTCCTCTTCTCAATTACTTTAATGCTTACACAGAAAAGTAACTAATGTAATTGTGCTGCCATTAGGTGAACTCATAACTTTTAATTACCCCATATTTTACTGTATTTTTAATTTGTATCATGTAAAAGTCGATCGGCAAAAGAAATTTAACTTTCTATGACACTCCGTCTGACTATTATTTGTTCTTAGTTAGATTACATTAAATTTTGTTCTTAGTTAGATAACATTCAAATCAAGATAACTGAATGAGCAAAGTTTTTGAAATGTTCGTCCAATCCAATTTGTCAGTCCAATCCAATCGTCCAATCCAATCCAATCCAAACCACATTTTACACTATGCCGATCTTGTAGTCTCCATGCACTAAGGATTCAGTTATGCTGACCTTTGCATGCAGGATGTTTTATTATTCCCTCGTAACTTTGTTGTGGAGGACATATAGCATCGTTGTCATGGGTGGGCGTGAGACGATGTGTGTGAGGGTGTGAGGGTGTGTGAGGCTGTGTCATCGGATTCTTGTGAACAGCATAGAAGACAAAGGAATCATCATAGGATCACCTAACCTTCCACAAAAATGATCCCACTAGGGAGAGGATGATCAAGGTCAAGGGTCAAGATCACAGTGGACTTAGGTCTAAAAATTTTGTGAACAGCATAGAAGACATAGCAATAATCATAGAAACATCAAACCTTCCCAAAATGTTCTTCATGGCGAGAGGATGAACCGGCCGTATTGATTTTCAAAGGTCAAGTTCACAGCACCTGGACCTTATGAACCGCATAGAATCCAATGGAATCATCATAGAAACATCAAATCTTCAACTGTTCATTATGGAGAGAGGACGAAGGCTATGGATTTTCAGGGTCAAGGGTCAAAGATCAAGGTCACAGTGGATTTAGGATTAAATCCTTGTGAACAGCATAAAAGCCAAACGAATCATCAAAGAAAAATCAAACCTTCCACGAATGTTCCCCATGGAGAAAGAATGAACCGTATTGATTTTCAAGGTCATGGGTCAAAAATCAAGGTCACATATTGGACATAGGCTTAAAATCCTTATGAATAGCACAGAAGACAGAAAACGTCATAGAAACATCAAACCTCCCACAAATGTTGCGGGCCCATGGAGAGAGGGTGCCTATTGATTTTCAAGGTCAAGGGTCAAAGATCAAGGTCACAGTTTCTTAGGATTAAAAATAGAAGGCATGGCATCATACGACCATGCATAAGATCACCAAACCTTTCACAAATGATCCCTCAGAGAAGATATATGATGATCCCTTAAGCGTTGCCTTTATTTCTTTTGTACTTTTTTATTTACTCTGGTCTATATTACAGGTGTAACTACAGGAAATAAAAACCTTCTTTGTATGATTAATAATTTAGCTCGATTTCGGTGACTTCAAATGCTTCAAAGCTTATAAATTTGGTCTTTTTGGCTTAGGACATCTTTGGCACGTATAAAAACGAAAGAAAAAAGGGGGGTCATGCATACCTTTTTTCTGCAAAATTCACTTTTTTACATGACCCCTCCTCCCAAATCGAAAATTTGCTAATTTTTATATATTTTCAAATCGATCTATTGATTGCATAAAAGGCAAAATGATGTTCAAAACTCAATTTCTCCCGACAGCAGGGAATCATACATTGATTTAATGTGCTATTTTTAAATTTTCAATAGTTTTGACCAATGAGGTGACACCTTTTATTCAGCCCGGTTCACCAGTCAAAAGGGAAGGGATTCCCTGCTAAAATGATTTCCTGTAGTTACACCTACATTGATTATGATTTTTGAATTCTAATTTTGCGGATGATTCCGAGTCCGGCATGACTTTAGAAATTAACGGATACAAAGAAACGTCCAAACGATTCAGATCATAAGGTCAAGGACTTCCATTTGTAAATATTTTCATGATCACTTCCGGTAAGTGCGATGACTTGGAAAAGAACAACATAACTACCTAAATATCAATATTCTCTCACTGTCATTGATTTAAGACGATGTTCAAGTCTGTTACTAGCTGGTTGGGTGTTGTTGATAATAAAACAGAAGAAGAACAAGCTGAATCAAAGGAAGAGAAGGATGAAAAAGTGGAAGAAAAAGTAGCAGACGAACAAAATGAAAGTGAATCAAAGAAAGAAGAAATAACTGCTGATAAAGATGGTGAAGACAAAGAAGATGACTCTTTAGAAAAGGCGTTTGAAGAGGTGTCATCAAAAGCAATAAACACTGCTAAAGAGTGGGGAAGTATGTAGCTCATGAAGCGATAAAGACGATTAAAAAGCTCACCCTGGGGCCATTTCATTGAATTTGATAGAATTGCATAATCATTAATGCTATATATACTGGCCGGGCACATATTATCGCCACTTTTTTCAACATTTTTTGCTATTAAATCTTTATTTCTCTATGAAATTTGATGAAATTTTCACAGAAGGATGAGGAACCCTTGATACACATTTCTTCCATTTTCATGAAAATCTGACCATTGGTTCTTGTTTACCGGTGCTCAGTGAACTTAAGGGTTGCACCAAGTTTGAAAGAAGGGAGGGTTCATATTATCGCCACCTCTACCTGTTCTTACTGAAAATCCTAAACTTTTTCAAAAAAGTTCACATTATTTGAATCTTTGAACTTTCTTCTTTTCGTCAGTGAAAAATTTGTACAAAAAAAATTCAAAAACCAAAGAGATATAGGAAGATGAAGAGACTTACCCTTTCCCCAGAGAGGCGGGGGAAATACATTCAAATTTACCGACTTTCTATCATAAAATTCAGTATTTGCAGGTTATGGAATTATTTGAAATTTTGTATACTGTTTCATACTTCAGAGATGTAATTAAGGTGAAAAAATTACATTCCTACATCAACAATATGCAGAGATATAAATGAAGTGGCAATAATATGTGCCCGGCGATAATATGTACCCGACCAGTATATTGAACAATTAAACTACTGTCTGCACGGCTCACTTCAAAAACCGGAAAGTTGAAGTTTTGTCTACTTTTTTAGCATATATTATGATTAAAATTTACATACAAATGTACTAGGGGGATAGATCTCGAACTCTCGTAACTAATGGTGTAAGTTGTTTGTCTGTACGACCTGCAATACTACTCTCATAATGAAAGAAAATAGTTTTAGATGGGGAGTCTTCTATTTTAATTTCAGCGTGACATCGTTGAAATTCTCTATAAACTCAATGTTAAACATCGGCTATATCCATGATGTCATGCTATAATTAACATTACATTAACATTACATAGAAATTCCCAATCTAAAACAATTTTCTGTCACTGTGAGCAAAGTATTAGTCGTAGGTCCATATAGCTTACACCATTAGTTATGAGAGTTCCTCCTATATAAATTTTAATGGAAAAATTTGCCGACAAAGTAGGGAAAACTTCAATTTTCTGAAGGGAGCTGCGTGGACAGTAATTTCATTTAGCAATCTTGCTTCGGCAAAAAACCCAAGCCCCCCCCCCCCCCCCATGCCTTATGTGGATAGTAAGAAGAGAAAAACTTATTCAGCACATAATTGAATTGAGAGCTTAAGGTACTGTCCACATAACTGACCGAAGATCTTACAGCCCACATACATGTATGATGTAACTGATTTGTCTGTTGTCACTCTACAGAGCTATTAGTACTTATATGTTTGTATAAATAAAAAGCATTCATACCGTAAGGTAACATCACAAACAAGACAGTATTGAGTAATATTAATAGTTACAGTTATGTCCATTTGAATTTGGGGTCAAAGGGTCAATGTCATAGCACATTGATGACATGTTGGTCAATAGATCTACTTTACTAATGTTACTTTGTGGTGACTTTGAAGATCTTGTCAATAATGGTTACCATATCATAACAAAGTGCATTTTTTTGCCTCAGTAATCCGAGATTCCAGCATGTGGTTTTTGGTCTGTTCGTCTATCTGTTTGTCAACAAAAACTTTCACAAGTGTGTTTCTTGTGACAAGACCTTTCCATGGATACCAAAATTGTATAACTTGTGACCTTGACATTGCAGTTTGACCTACTGTTTAGAAATTTAAACCTTGGCCCTAACTACTGAATGGTAAGTGATAGGACTTTTATATTTCACATGCATATTCCTTGTGACAAGACCTTTAAACATGTTCAATGGATACTAAAAGTTTTACTCTGTGACCTTGACCTTGGAGTTGGACCTACTTTTGAAAAACTCAAATTTTGGCCATAACTTTTGAATGGAAACTGATAGGACTTTAATATTTCACATGTGTTTTCCTTGTGACAAGACCTTTCCATGAATACCAAAAGTTTAGACCCCTTGACCTTAACCTTGAAGTTGGACCTACTTTTGAAAATCTAAACATTAGCCATAACTTTTGAATGCTAAGTGATAGGGCTTTCATATTTTACATATGCATTCCTTGTGACAAGACCTTTCCATTGATACCAAATTGACCTTGTGACCTTTATCTCATAATGTGAACTACAGTGTACTTCTTACATTTCAGTTGTTTTACTGACAAAGACTGCCAATGGGGACATTCATTTTTCACAAACACATGTTTTTTTTTAATTTCACTTATCAATATTTATTAGTTAATATGAGTTGAGGATTATATGCCCTGTTAGTTTTTTGGTTATTATAAAGGTCAAAAGCAAAATGATTAGGATTTTCATATTTTGGGCCATTTCATTGTCATTTTAATCAGTTCTTTTACAGTAGTTACCTTGAAAACAAGTTTCGTGTTTAAGTTTACATTTTACCCATGTGATATTTCTTGTAAGAAACTTCATTATTTTGTGTGTCAACAACACAGCTAGATCATGTAGATGTTGCAATTTCTTTTAACTTGCATCTCGGCTAATCTACAGGTGAAATGATTGTATCTTTTCTTGCATTTTAGGTTATCTCTATTCATTCAGTAAAACGGCTGGTAAGACAGTGGCAGATAAAGCTAAACAGTTCAGCAAACAAGTTGAAGACAAGGTATAATATTTACAGACATGGAATTTTGGTATTCTATGGAAAAGTCTAGGTACATTCTGTACCTTGTACATGTACTTTCTGAGTTTCAAACGTGACATTCTAGTATCATACCATCTTCTCCAGACAAGTGTATGTAACACCTCTCTACCCCTTGTCAGATGTCATACACAAAACTGCATCTCTGGTGAGTTTTGCTTGGAGAGAATACATGACAAAATCAGAGTCTATATTTTATGATACTTTCATATGCAAGCAATTCATTCAACATATTGGTACAAAGGTAACAAGCTCTTTTGCTAGTGATTAATTTGAAGTTTTGGCCTGTAAGTCTCAGAACAAAACTCACCGGAGACCCAGTTTTGTGTATAACATCCGACAAGGGGAGTAAGGTATTACGTTCACATGGTTTCTTATTACATTTACATGTAGAACTATGTGAACTTAAATGTGTTTATATGATAGTGTTCTGAATGAAAATTCTTGATAGTTGCATGATCAAGATATAGTAAATCAAGTATTGCTAAGGCTGAGCAACTTTCTACAGATTTATACATTGTATTACTTTATTCATGTTGTAGGAAATACTAACGAAACAGTGATAGATGAATTTTTAATAAATTTACAGACATTCCTTGGTGACTTTAGTAGAGAACAGGAAAAGTTTGTTACAGAGAAGAAAGAGAAAGAAAACAAGGAAGAGGCTGCAGTCCCTCCCTGGGTGGGATATAATGATGATGAAGCCATGAAGTCACAGATACTAGCCCTGTCCAAGGTAAGTTATAGATGGAGTAAGTACCATCTAGGGGGAGCCATGAAGTCACAGATACTAGCTAAGTTATAAGTCAAGTAGTACCTCCCAGGGGGAACCATGAAGCCACAGATACTAGCTATGTTATAAGTCAAGTAGTACCTCCCAGGGGGAACCTTGAAGTCACAGATACTAGCCAAGTTATAAGTGAAGAAGAACCTCCCAGGGGGAACCATGAAGTCATAGATACCACCTCTGTCCAAAGTAAATGAAGTTACAGATACTAGCTAAGTTATATGTGAAGTAGTACTTCCCAGGGACACCTTGAAGTCACAGATACTAGCTAAGTTATAAGTGAAGTAGAAACTCCCAGGGGGAACCATGAAGTCATAGATACTAGCTAAGTTATGTCACAGATGAAGTCACAGATACTAGCTAAGTTATAAGTGAAGTAGTACTTCCCAAGGGGAACCATGAAGTCACAGATACTACCACTGTCCAAAGTAAATGAAGTTACAGATACTACTCATACTAGCCCTGTCCAAAGTAGGATATTGGTGAATGAAGTACTAGCTTAGTCATAATTGAGTACATGTAATATTGTTGTAGACAGAGTAGCACCTCTGAAGACAAGTCCTTCAAGGGTTGATTAGAATGATGATATCAGTCTTCAATACAAGGTCTATCCAATATACAACAAGCACTCTCCTTTTGTTGGGTATAGTGATATTGAAGCTATGAACTTACAACGAAGTCACAAATACATTTTGTACCAGCTCTGTCAATGCTAAATATATGAGATGGATGTTGTCTCCCCCTTGATAGGTTATAATGATATAGCTATCAGGGGTTTATTTTATTTTGGGGAAGGTTCCTGTGCTTGTCCCATTTGGGAAATTTTGCGACATTTTGCTGAAAATGGAAAAATTTTATACAAATTCTCACCACACTATAACCCTAAAGTATAATTTATTAACACTACTAATCCATTGGTTTGTTTGAACTTTATAAGGGATGAATGAAAAACTTAAAGATGCAATTAGAAATAGGACATTTTGTACTGACTTCCAGGTTTTGAGTCTTATTTTCTCAGGTGATTTTTCATAATTCCTCTTTGGGAATTTTAGACTGATTTTGGGGGAAAATAGAGGAAATTTGGCATTGGAAGATTTTTGGGGGAAAATAGAGGAATTTTGGCATTGGGAAGGGGACGAAATTCGGCCCCAAAGCAAGGGAAAAAAACCTGGATACATGTATGAAGTTGCAAATATATATATATGAATGGTTTTTGTCTTCTCTTTAATGGAGTCAAAGTTCTGTCACCGATATGTTTAAGATTGGTGTAACATAATGTATAATTGAAAACATGAATGAAAAAGTTTTTCTATCTTCCATTGCATCTTTTTTTCATTCTGCTGTCTTACTTTTAACCTTTTATTCAGGACAGGAGAAATTTTTTAAGAAATCCGCCATCTGGAGTTCAGTACCAATTTGATTTCGGAGCTATGTATCCCGTTGCCATGGCAACATTACAAGAGGACCCAAATTTGCAGAAAATGAGATTTGACTTAGTTCCTAAACAGTGAGTATACATGCATATAGAAAGTATATTTGTTTAAGCAACATAGAAAAATGTGAAAACATACTAAAGAAATATACTGGTGTTTTCATAAGCTGAAAAATTTCATTGATTAATTAAATATACCGGTTTATTGTCAATGCTTTTACGTTTATATCCTCCTGTTTGTCTATCTTACCATTTAAGAACTTAATACAAATAGATATGTTGTGTACATGTGTGTTCCTAAAAACCGATGTGTGCCCTCAAGTCATCCATATGACATCATTTGAGCTTACTTATCTGTTGATGTGTCGGTGCAATGTATGCTACATTTACCTCTTTTTCTGTTTCAGAATAAATGAAGAAACGTTTTGGAAGAATTACTTTTATAGAGTATCATTGATAAAGCAGTCATCACAACTCACTTATTTGGCACAAGAAACAGGTAAATACTAATAAATGAATGTTATAGTTAAAAGGAATATTTTGATGAATAGGAATATTGTTATCAAAAGGAATATTTTATTCAAAGGAATATTCAAGTAATAAAAAAAAAAGATTAAGAAGAACAAATTATTTCAATACTATATAAATTGTAAATCAAAGCTGTTTTTGCAACATAATTTGTAGAAAGAATTCATGCTCATTAAGAGGCCTTATCAATTTTTATGTGAACATTATATTAAAATTTTGTATCTCTACAAAAACCAATATTTTATTTGTAGTACGATATCACTTTTGAAAGAGCTTTCATCTTTTGCACTCAATATTTTCAAATTCATCAATGTGATGGGAACCTTGCTTCATTTCTGTATTTTAAATGCAGTTTTGTTACACTAATTATTACTTTAAAAGCATTTTGATATTAATAGTATTAATATTTTCTTTAAAATATTAAAAATACTTATATTAAATCTTTTTTAGGAAGCACAGGTGAACTGAAATCCAGCGATGATTCTCAACAGTCATCTAGAGCTAGCTCTGAAAAAGGTAAGGTTTATAAGAGTTATCTTTCTTTGCGTATATTTTCCAACGTAAAAAATAACTGAATAAAAATGATAGGAGGGCAAATGGAAAAGCTATTAGAAATATTTCCCAACAGACAAACTTTCAATCATACAACATCTAGTTTACTGTGTTAATGGAAAATGCAGAGAATTGTCAAATAAAAAATGAATTTGTCAGTAATGAACATGCTGATTTAACATGCATGGAATACTAAAATTAGAACAGATTCTTCTGGAAGATAATAAAGTGCTGACGAGTTTTTGATATTGTATGCAAATAAAGTGCATGATTAATATGACAGTGGTAAACAAATTCACTATAAAAACTTACACGGTGAGTGTGATTTTACCGATACTGGCATAATTTACCATGTCTGAGCTATGGTGAAAATATTTTCTCGGAAGTCAGGGCAGAGGCACTTTTAGAAATATTGCGTGGTACTTGGTGAGAGAAGATAGAGTGTGTAGATCAGATGCAAAATTTGGACTGAAGTGCACGAGACAAAGTTTTGGTACAATAGTATAATAATATGTGAAATAGATTTAAAAGAATTATAGTTGATCAAAACTTTTGAGTAATGAATGAACATACATGTATACACTGGTTATAATACAAGAGCTTTATTCAATATTGATCAAGTTTAGGAATTAAAAAAAAAACTTATCTGAGATATAAAAATCAACATTTAAAAAAAACATACATTACTGTGCATCCCTCAGAAATTTAAAAATTGTATGATCTTTGCAATGAAATATGTTTAAAAAATTTTCCCAATAGTTGGAGATTTGTAAATATTTTCTACCTCTTTTCTCCTCCAATAACAAGAAGGTACTAGATAAAGTACATCACTGCTTTTAAAATCTTCAGTGAATGAGAATCAAATCCCATTATACTCAATGAAAAATGAATAAAGACAAGGTCAAAAATGAATAAAAAGGAAATTATTTTCTAAAATCACATACATGTAGGTCGTCGAATGGTAGATGCATTACTAAAATATTGCCAATGAGTTACCGTATTTTCTTTGGCCAAAATTTGGTCATCCAATTTTATTAAGAATTTAAAAAAATAATCCATCTGCTTTCAAACCAAGAATAATAAGAAACACTTGGAATAGCCCCCTCCCTTGTTTTCATCCCCTCTCCTCGTTTCCTGCTGTGAACCTGTTGTATTAACCTACTTTTTTTCTAGGTCAATTAGAACAGCTAATCTTTTCTTGGTAGTCTTGACTCTTATCCTCCATTTAAAAAAGGCATATCAGTTTCTTCTCAAGAGGGAGATTGTATTACATTATCTATGAGGAATCATTCTTGATAGTTTTTACATAGAAAATAAGGTGGTCAGATAGGTGCAATGAAACCGACACCTCCATGAGGAAATGTCATACGAAACATTTCATCAAAATTTGACATGATAATAACCTATTTGTTTTATATGTTATGTGCGTTTGAGTTTTGATTTTGTATTTGAACAAAAGGTCAGGAGTACTTCGATTTTCAAATATTTTTTTCCCGTCATTTTGTTGGGTTTGAAGCTGTTTGTTATGACAGATATTGTTAATTCTGCATAATAATGAGGCGAAAAATCGATTTTCCAGGATATTTCCTCATTAAGTATACATACATTGTACTCTGTGATTTGCTTATCATGTTGGCATTTATTTTTTGTTTGTTTTTGTTTGTCGAACTTCCTTGAACTCAGGTATTGATGAACTGTTTTTCAGGTGATACATGCACCAATAGGACAACGATCTTGAAGGGGGGGGGGTGTACTTTTGTTTCGTTTTTTTTACTGCCCTAGTCGGGTTCTTAATTGTGAAAACGCTATCTTTCTATTCAAAAACTGATGCTGAATCAACCGCCGGATGTCCGAAACGGAACAAATTTTGTCTTAGTCTCTGTCAAGGACTTGTGAAGTCCTTTCCTCTTTACACATCCGTATTACATATCAAGAAAAAAAAACTTTTACGAGACAACCCCCCGGTTTAAAAAAGGGTAGGGGACAAAGTTCAAATCTTTCTTCATGAAAAAAAAATCATGAAATTCTGCGTCGATTTTTAGGAAAATTGGAAATGCGTTGACCAGCGGTATTGGGATCTTGATCGAAAGATGGATCAACATGTCGAAAAAAGAACTTTGTGTACTTGCTTTCAATGAAAAGAAAAATATGTAAATGTAGCTTTCAGATCGTTGCATATTAGTGAATCAGCTTCTATTCATTATTGATCAATGTCTTGAATTTAATGCTTTCAAATGCTCCATGAATTAAATGCCAGATGACTTTTTTCCTTTAGTGCCAACATTTTGCAACTTTCCCCCATTTTGTATCTCTTAAAATTAAGATTAAGTCGATTTGATCAGGGGTACTGGGTTTATTCTGAATTTGGAATCTGGATAGTTACTCATCCCACTTTAGTCCGACTAGACCATATTTGTCATCCCCTTACTTGTAAGTTATATTAGGAGGGGAACCCATTGTTACGTAATCCTAATCTCTCATTCTTTTTCCTGCTTGAATCATTCCTTTTGTTCTTTGTTTTATCACTTGGTGTTAGTCATTGAGCCGTCTATTCGATGAAATTTATGCCTCGTGCCAATTTAGAATGAAGGATAATCTTTCTTTCCAAAATTTCTGTGATGAAATAGTGAAGCTATTAATAGATACTATTCATGGGAATATTTTTCATTCAGTCAAATATAAAGTGCATGTCATTAAAACCAGTCATTTATTGTAGCTCATTAGATAAATCTACAGTCGTGTACCAGCGCATTCTTTAAAAAGATGGCTCCGATGACGGACTCAATAACGGACCCTTTTTCAAACCTTTTTAGAGAAGACAGGGCGCCGCCCACCTGTCCTCTCTTTAAAATACATCAGCTCGCTCCAGCCGGCAGAGCACGGACTGCTTTTCGTATGCCTCTTACATGGCTCATGTAAGCTATTGTCATACCCCTTTGTCCGTCCGTCGTCAATCCGTTAACTTTTAACATAACATTTTCGACTTCTCTTCAACCACTGCACAGAATTTAACGAAATATTGCAAGAAGCAAGCCCTCAAGGTCCACTGCCAAGTTCATCATTTTTTTTTTGTGCTGATCGGTCAACAAATAAGGCCACCGAGGGCTCTGATTGGATGACACATTTTCGACTTCTCCTCTGCACGGCTGCACAGAATTTCACAAAACCTTCAAGGAAGCAAGTACTCAATTTAAGGTCCTCTAGTCTACCAAGTTTCTGTTTTTCATTGCGATCGTTGAACAACTATGGGCGCCAAGGTCTCTGATTGGCTGACACATTTTCAATTTTTCATCTGCAACCGCTGCATAGATTTTCACGAAACCTTACAAGAAGCAAGTACTAAAGGTCCTCTACTGAATTTTGCGTTTTTCGTGCCGATCGGTGAACAAATATGGCCTTTGCGGGTCTGAATCCATATCTCTAGTACTGTCAGATTTCCACTGTTCTCAAGTGAGCGTTGTGGTCCATGGGCTCATGTCTGTGTGTTGCTTGAGCCCCTACGTTTAGCTTTTTTGTTTGTGTAGTCATCTTACAGTGAGGAGGTTATTATACGCAACAAATGTGGGTACTTCGAAACCTTTGGGTAAGCGGAAAGTGGGAAGGTTGTGTTTCTTAATCCGGATAACCACACCATTTTCTTTTAACATTGCAGATGGCCGTCCTAGGTCGGCAGCGATTGCCTATTGGTCTCGTTGGCTTTTGTGTTCGATGTCGTATTTGGTGTTCCTTTTGCGTCCCTTGCTGTGTATGTCTTCTCTGTGTTTCCTCTTCAGTCTTGGGATGTTTTGCTGTGGGTGCTGCAACTGGATCTTGTTGGAGATCCACTACTTTCATTTTACCGTGTGCATGAGCTAAAGTTAACCTTGACATTTGATTACACCAAAGTCAATGATTTCAATACGATAACGATGGAAACTAGTCATGAAATATATTTAGAAGATAATTTCTCACATGTTGCATGACCTTGATGCTGAACACGACCTTGATTTACATTTTAAAAATGCTGCCTCTGACCCACAAACATACACACATACGACGACCACACAGATTCCATTATCCCCATATGTTTAATTGAAAACGTTATCATTAGGAGGCGTTCCAGTTTCAAGAGAGAGTATTTTCCAAGAAATCGAGAAATCAATTTCCCTATATCAGGCTAATGAGTTTTTGGCTTACACGGAATCTTTGTATTAAGAACGCTTATATATTTAGTATCTTATCTCATTTCTTTTTTCTAGCATACTAAGGTATTGTGAAGTCTTTCTATGGACCTTCTGTTCTGAAAATAAAGTCAATCGAGGACTTATCTCATGTTTTTTTTTTTCGTTGAATACACGGGTCTTTTCAGTGTGGACGTTTAGAGGCCTCTTTAAATTTACATTAAGTATTACATGATTCTACATCAATGTCTCCCTGTCTCTTTGTCTGTCAGTCCATTTGTCCATCTAATCTTTTCTTTATCTTTAAATTACTTTGTACTCCTGAATATATTTGAATAATATTTCACAGAGTTGTTGGTATTGTATTTGCAAGGTCAAGTTCGCATTGCAAAGAAAGGGGTGCTGAAATTTTATCCTGCAAGATTTGTTTTAAGAATTCGTATCTTTCACAGAATTGTTGTCTATAAGCTTAGGGTGTGTAATAATATGAATCAAATGTATCTGCAATGTCAAGGTCAGAGTTCTGAAATTTATATAAAAAGCAATTCTGACATGCAAACTATTTTAGCTTATCTGAGCGTAGCTCAAGTGAGTTATAGTTAAAGCGTGTTGTCCATCGTCCGTCGTCCGGCGTGAACTTTTTAAGTTTTTGACGTCTCCTCTGCAACCGCAAAACAGAATTTCACGAAACCTTACAGGAAGCAAGCACTCAATGTCCTCTACCAAGTTTGTGTTTTTCGTGCCGATCAGTCAACAAATATGGCCGCCGGGGGCTCTGATTGGCTGACACATTTATGACTTCTCCTCTGCAACTGCTGCACAGAATTTCACGAAACCTTACAGGAAGCATTTACTCAAGATCCTACATGTATACCAAGTTTGTGATTTTTATGCTGATCGGTCTGATATGGCCGCCAAGGCTTCTGATTAATTAAAGGCAATTTCGACACCTCTGAAACTGATGCACAAATTTCACAAAACCTTACAGAAAGGAAGTTATGAAGGGCCTCCACCAAATTTTCCACTATTTTTCTTTTGTCTGTCTTGGGCCTCTTGTTTTATTTGTTGCAAGTTTCAAAGAAAAAAGTCAAGCATCAGGTAAAGGAAAAGTACTTTTGACATATTGTAGAAACTAAAACAAAATAGATTTATGGTTTGAGGGCTCTCCATACCATTGACCTCAATCTATATTTATAATCAGACAATATCAGCAACATATTGTGATGACTAAGTCAATCACGAGGCAGAGCAGTTACATCATTTATGTCTTTTTTGCCGACATATGCCAAATATGGATTTTGCCTCAAATTTCCTGTTTTTACACAGTATTGTCCATTCTTTTTGTATTTAAAAGCATTCATCATCAATATGATGAGATTCTGTACATAGTCTAATAATTATTGAGTAAAAACTGTACTTAGTCCAGTATTTCTCTAATAGTCTATCTCAAAATTGTGGTCATGTATGGTCGTTTGATGTCCGTTGGGGCATTTGATCGAGTAGCTAATGCTAGGTTTACACTTAGCCACGATGCCCTACGATGTCTACGATTGGGCAAAATCGTGGAGCTCCACGATTCTATAAAGAAAATTGGTCTTCGCACGCTCTCCGACGCTCCATCACGCTCTGATACGCGCTGTAGCGATTTGTTACGATTGTAGATAAGATCTGTTACGATTTGCATCCCGTTCTCTCAAGCTTCGTTACGTTCCCGCACGATTACCAAGATGAGCTATTACGCTTTGCCACGCTCTATCACGGTTCCCTACGCTTATCAAGTTTTGTTGCGATCTGTTACGATGCAGGACTACGATTTGCCGCGATTTAACACGATTTGATATGAAATAGACAACCAGTTCAATACCACTTGCAATATCCGAACAAGATTAAGCTTAATATCCAGGAGATGAATATTTTATATCGCAAAACGGAGGAAATGGCATTGATGAACCTTATTTGATCTTTCTTTTTTTCGATTATTAAAGTTAATATTTTTCTTGAGCAATTCAAATCTTTGATTGCGTGTATATATTTAACTCGTTCGAAGACAATTAATGCAGCACCTCACTGATTATCAAGACTTCTTTTCTTAGTCTTCTTCATATGTTAGAAATTGTTGCGGATTTTAAAAACACTTTTAATCCATCAAAAACGGGTTGTCTTATTATAATTTTTATTATAGAAATATTGGAATCGCAACGAATCTTGTAGATCGTGGACTGAATCGTGGAAACCGTAACAAATCGTCAAAGAGCGTGAGTGAAATCGTAGTGGATCGTAGGAGAACGTGTTTCACCAAGATCTCCTACGATCGCATATTACGATCTGTTGCGCTTTGTCAAGATCTGTTACGCTCTCCTACGCTCCACCACGTTCACTACGCTCTCCTACGCTCTCTCACGATGTAAGGATCAATCGGGACAATCGTAGCAAATTTTTTGAGAATCAAAAATTTTACCACGATCTCTGCGATCTCCTACGATCATCACGATTCCACCACGCTCTCTTACGATCGTCACGATTCAACTCCACGCTCTCTTACGATCTCTACGATTCACCTCAATCGGGACAATCGGGGCGATCGTGGCTAAGTGTAAACCTAGCATAAACAGGAGCTTGAAATATACTCATTGGTTTGGCTCGGATCCCTGTCTCTCCTACCTTCAGTCCACAGGAGCTCAGTCCACAGGAGCTCGGCGCCAACAATCCTCAATTATGTACGCCCCTTCTCTACAGTGCTTTTACTTTCCCTCGAGAGAAATAAAGATAAGAGAAGGAGGATGCGATTGTAGATCCTTGACATCGAGCTAAGAGAAGGAGCATGCGATTGTAGATCCGTGACATCGAGCTAAGAGAAGGAGGGTGCGATTCTAGATCCGTGACATCGAGCTAAGAGAAGGAGGATGCGATTGTAGATCCATGACATCGAGCTAAGAGAAGGAGGGTGCGATTGTAGATCAGTGGCATCGAGCTAAGAGAAGGAGGGTGCGATTGTAGATCCGTGACGTCGAGCTAAGAGAAGGAGGGTGGGATTGTAGATCCGTGACATCGTGCTAAGAGAAGGAGTGTGCGATTGTAGATCCGTGCCATCGAGCTCCTGTGCTTCAGTCAATCTGCGATTGTTACCATTTTTATCCGCCAATTTCACTGCTTTGATAAGATCAGTCATCTTATATTTAATTTCGAAATTTTGGGTGTCATGATCTTTACTTTAGAGCTGCCTCTATAATTGGCAATATTCGCTGATAATTGTGCTTTCTGAGTAGACTTCCTCAAGTCCTTTATATATATCAAATTTATTTTACTGACTGCATAACAAAAATTTTCTTCTCTGTTTAGTGATATATATCTGCAACCAATTGCTCACTGCTTATAGTTTTAAAGGGGCATTTCTTTTCGACTTAAATTGAAGCATTTAATTATTTATTGTAATTTTCTTTACATAACTTTATTTGATATAAGGACTTGAGCAAGTCTATACTTTCCGAGATCCATCTCAAGACTTTCTGTATTGTTATAAGTAATCGTAAACATGTATATCATTTTCTCTCAAGGTTACTATTAGTACTTCAACAAACTACAGATGCCTCTTAAAAACCTGGTGTATGCCAGAACATTTGGCTTGTAACATGTCTGAGTTTGTGTGGTGCAGTAACATTAGTATTAATCTTGGTCTTATAGAAAAAGTAGATGGCGTGGAGCTGTACAAGTTCTGTGAAACACGCCAGAAAATCGGATTCAAACTTTTTTGTCTTCGATGCGATTTTTATACATACACACTAACAGCATATGTCGTTTTGTCAGCAAATTCATTATGGAAACAAGAGGAGTGACTCACTTGGTTTCTGCTGCCAGAAAACCGACTTCTCAATATGCGCGTTCGAATTTGTCGTCGCTGTCATATATAATTATTCCTTTAAACCTGTTACTTACAACATTTATTATGCTGAGCACAAGAAAAAGCTCCAGCGTGCATATTGATGTTAGGGAAATATGGAATTCTCTTTCAGCATTTAGTTATAGGGGACATATTCTTCTCATCACATAAAATAAAGACATTTAGTATTTGTAGGAGTTGAAACGCACTCACTTGCATCTTTCAAATTACATCTTTATATCCCTTAGAGTATATAAATTTCGATCTTTATTTTATAATGATTGATATGCCGTTCAGACTTGTTTTTGGAGGAACAAAGGCAAAAACGACCATAGAGTATTAAGCATAAAATCATCTGCGAGATGATGGGGACGCTTTCATATCAGATGCACTCTAAAAGTGCACTCACAACCATATAATTTTCGTTAGCTGTTCTCGGCACGCAATTCTACCGAATGAAAATTGTAGTCTTTGATTCATGATTAGTTTAAATTGGAAAATTAGTATGTCGATTTCCTATTACAGGCGAGTATGTGTTTCGGGAAGGGCTTGTTTTGTGTACTGTTGCCATGTCTGTATTACGATTTCAGTTCTTCTCTTCATCAATTTCGATATGCATAAAGTATGAAATTGTCAAAGTAGATGATTTGAAATGGTGGCGGTGATGTCAAAAAAGACTACTAAGCTTATTGACCAAAATATGAAGATTTCGTCAGGGTTGCCATGGTAGCCCTTCAAGGTCGCTCCGCAAAAAAGGTTATAGAATAAGTAAATATAGTATGAAAATGAAAACCCCCGTAGAATGACCTAGAATGCATTTCTACTTTTTGATAGATAATAAATTGAACTTGAACTTGATTTCTTGATGTCGCCAATGGTCATTATGAGTAACCAAACAGTGCCTCAGTTGGGTTTTGAATACATGTAACTTATCCTGCCCCTATTTGGTATCTGCTGTTGTCATTGTGCTGATTTTGATATCATATTAGCTCAACTTGAACAAAGTGTTTATTTTCACCAAAAAGATAGAAAAAATCCAAGCTCAGGAAATGTCGGTACAATGTACATGAAGTATAGAGAGCGATGAACTAGAATCCGAATTCCGGCCTTGTTTACTAAGCAAATCAAATGCACTAGTGACATGCACTAAACTATCTAGGTCAAAATCTGACTATTGTAAACTGCAAGAGCCTTGCATAAAATACTTCTCTCTTCTCAAGTGGCGATTCAGAAGTCAAGGGATTAATTTTTTATGTTAAGTTCTTTTTTTTTATTTCAATTCAGTTAAATCAAGTAATAATCGAAAGGAAAGCAAAAGTTAAAAATAACCCAAAAACAAAATTATGAAAAGGAATGTAGAAATTTTGGCCTCAGATGGAAACAAATACCTGTAATTTGATGTTTACGCTGCCATTGGTTGATTTGTCAGTTTCTAGGCCAAAGAGTCGCTAAAGGTCATTTACTGCCTTAAGTGAATATTTATAAATAGCGCATGGAAATTCATATGCACCGTTTTGCCGGTTATGTCAAGCGGTTGAATGACTCAGAAAAAGGGATAGATGTCTGTCGCATCAATGATTGGGAGCAAACATATCTACTTATCCGATATTAGCTTGATGATGACTTCTTTTTCGCATTGTCAGCAATCCAGTCCACAAAACTCTCCAAGTGCCAAGTTATTTTATAAGCATTACAAGTAGATTTATTTTATCCAAATTTTGTAGAAGCCTCTCTTAAGTCAAAGTAACACTTTAAGATAAAATATGATGTCCAATGACATAAATTTTCTATAGTAGTGTAAACTGTATATATTCTGATAAATTAAAACTGCATAAGTAAAAAAGGACAAAGAGTAATGTTAGAGATTGAACAAGAAATATTAAAAAACAAAAACAAAAACAAAAACAAACAAACAAACAAACAAAAAACACCACGCATTTTGACTATTTGACTATTATAAATATTTCAAATACATGTATGTCTGGATTTAGAAAATTGTCCAAAATGTATTATTGTTTATTTTGCACAATTAATTTAAGAGAGAGAGAGAGAGAGAGAGAGAGAGAGAGAGAGAGAGAGAGAGAGAGAGACTTTTTCGTCAAGAGTAATTGCATGTCTGCAGTTTTGTTTATTCAACATTCAGTATTAATGCATTTGGCTTGCTTATCCCCCGGGGTTTTCAGAATATTGACAATAAATTCTCACTGCAAAAATATCAACAAAAGTACGTACACTATTCATCCGAAACCTATTTCATTATTTACTCATGTTTCAATAATTCATTATCAAAATACAGTGCACGTATTGTCGAACGGATATCCCAGAGGGAACCCATTTAATTTCCTATGGAATATCGATTAATTTTTTTTTTACTTTCATGCCTCCTGCTCATTTCCAAATTTACATCAGAAATAAAAGGCGACTTTATTTGCCATGAACAAAAAAGCTTTCTACCAAGTCAACTGTTCAAGGTCAAGGTAGATTGCTTTGATTCTTCTGAACAAAAACACAGTTCTTTAGTGACCCAGAATAACGGGGTTTTAACAGATAGCATTGTATGTGTCGGTGACATTTAGTGTAGTATTCAAATTATGTAAAGTTTGCATACATATTTTAACAAATATGCATAATACAGCACGATATAAACGCATGATTTTGCTCTTATAGCTCAAGATTTCATTAATTTTTTTGGCATCTGTACACATTTACTTCTGACATGTCTAAAGATTTGGCAAACAGACGTATTAGACCTAGTGACTTTAAAAGCTACTGTAATAACTTTTACATTTTCAGTTTGTAATGAAATGTAACCATCAATCCATCGATCAATCTAAAGCAATGAAAATTTTTAAAAGGGGAGGTTGTAGATGTTCAAAATGTGTAAATCGCAGTTTAAAGAAATTATAGCTTAAGATGCCCGAATAAGAACTCCTCCAGTCCTTGAGTTGGTGCTTCTGTCCAAGCCGCAGAAACGACCACCAACACTGTTCAACACACGGTATCAATAACAAAGTGTTGTTGGTCGTTTCTGACCAAAATATCAATATTAGTCATTGCTGTACTTTACATGTCATTGCAGTACTTTACATATCATTACAGTACTTTACATATCATTGCTGTACTTTACATGCCATTGCAGAACTTTACATATCATTGCTGTACTTTACATGTCATTACAGTACTTTACATATAATTGCTGTACTTTACATATCATTACAGTACTTTACATAATATTGCAGTACTTTACATATCATTACAGTACTTTACATATCATTGCAGTACTTTACATATCATTGCTGTACTTTACATATCATTGCTGTACTTTACATGTCATTACAGTACTTTACATATAATTGTTGTACTTTACATGTCATTACAGTACTTTACATATCATTGCTGTACTTTACATGTCATTACAGTACTTTACATATCATTGCTATACTTGACATATTACAGTACTTTACATATCATTGCTGTACTTTACATGTCATTACAGTACTTTACATATCATTGCTGTACTTTACATGTCATTGCAGTACTTTACATGTCATTGCAGTACTTTACATATCATAACAGTACTTTACATATCATTGCTGTACTTTACATATCATTATAGTACTTTACATATCATTGCTGTACTTTACATGTCATTACAGTACTTTACATATCATTAATGTACTTTACATGTCAATACAGTACTTTACATATAATTGCTGTACTTTACGTGTCATTGCTGTATTTAACATATCATTGCCGTACTTTACATGTCATTTCTGTACTTTACATATCATTGCTGTACTTTACGTGCTGTATGATGCATATTTGTTGAAATATGTATGCGAACTTTACTGTGATGAATAATGTTGATTTTTCGTTAAAATATTATGCATCTCTTTGATAAAATATGTATGCGTACTATACATAATGAATGGTTTTGTCGCCTCTTTTGTTTGCTGTATCTATATTTACTTTTGTTGCCCTGTGTGTTGTCTTTGAATTGTTTTGGGTACCGTTGCATGTACCATTTGATGCTATTCTTTCACGTGTATTTCCAGATCGGTCCAGTCCAAAACCAATAGAGAAAGACGGTGAGAAGGAGGTGGACTTCGCACCAAGCAGTCCCAACGAGAACGAGTTTGTTAGTGACAGTTTCCAAGCAGACGATATTAATGATGAGGAAATGAGGAAGGAGATGCAGATGTTAGGAATGGACGACTCGAAAAACAAGACGGAAAAAGAGGAAGGTCTGACAGGTTTTATGAAAGAAAATAAGCTAATTTTCATCTTCTTGTCCCCTCTTTCATCGTGATTTCTGAATCTAAATATACAAGATAATGGTGAATTCTATATGTTTTGAATTTAACCTTTTTGTCCCGATGTGAAGGGGGGGGGGAGTAGGGATAGAGGCATGTACTTTAATTCAAAATAATAAATTTTTATATATGATATAGTAAAGTTCAGACGTACAAAATAAAAAATGTACTACAGCAATAAAAGATTTTTACTTGCATGAGAACTTTAAAATTCTTCACGTTGTCAAAAGCAATATGTTTTAGCGAGAAAAATATAATTAATTATCTTTTAAGGACATGTAACATTTTCTTATTATTTTTCTGATAAGTAATGTGCCCTTTATTGGAAACTAGTTTAATCTATGTAGCATCTCGCGGTCAGATCAATGTACTTTATGATAAATTCCTCGCACGCTAAAACGAGATTACATATCACGGTTTACACTTTGTCAGTTCGTCTGTAGGTCTGTCTGTCTGTATTTTACGATTCTGAAATTGGCACTTTTACTTGGGAAACTGAGATTTTTTCACATTTCGTATTTGGATGCAAGATCATAAAGAGAATTATAAATTATATCAAACAAGCATGTATCAGACATATTCCATCATGGATGTTCCTTATAAATCAAAGATAAACTGTTTCTTTATAATGATATTGCTAGAGAGGCTATGAATTTATTAAAAAAAAATCTTCCCCTTGTATGTATAGCGGGTCCCTCGTGACTTTGTTAGTTTTCTTTGTTTTTGGTTGCTTTTGTTTTTACCTTGCGTTTTGTTTTGCATGTTAAAACTTAACTTTTTCTTTTTGATTTACCATGTTTTCGCCAGGTGAACCTTTTCGTAAACCATATGAAAGAAACTATTGGAAAGTGTGCTATGAACCCACGAGTAAGCATCACCGGGAACTATGGTTTTGTCGTCTATGTATTGCACTTCCTTCCCAATTGCATGATGGGAAACTGCTTTATGTAGTAACTTGTTGCTTCTATTACATCATCACGATCACATCTTTGCTTTTCTATCCTAACAAACGAAATACATGTATAGAATAACGTATAATTTGTGAACTAATCATTGTATACAATATCATATACCGAGGACAGACCAATTTTGCCAAAGCGAACACAAGAAAACACTTTATATTAAATTGCCCTGTACTCCTTTTAACAATATCAAATTTTCAATGATTTCAAAATCTCTTTGGTTTTCAATACCAGAGTTAGGGTTCCTCAGAATATTCATGTCCAGCGTGTTATATTTCGGAATGAAAATAACGACGGTCACCTTCTTTTACCATCATACATTGATGTAACGCATACATTCGTATTCATTCTGAAATATACACAAATGTATTGTATAGTGTACCTGTAGAATCCTATCACTAACTTATTATTTTATTTTACACATAGTTGACATATATGTATAACATATAGTCTAATGTATCTGCTCATTGACCTGCTTCTAACATAGAATATAGCTAAAATAATTATACAAAAAAAGCCAGAAATAGCTGGGTATATGATAGTGATACCTATATATGATCCATCCGTCAGCCCGTCCCGTTTTTCCCTTGGAAACCATTACAGCGAGATATAAATTCTTATACAAATATGGACTGTTAACTCATTGTATATGATGTGATACCGACTTACTATGAAATTCGCCTCGGTCAATATTTTATAGTAAGTCAATATCACATCATATATACTGAGTTATAAGTCCATAATTGTTTTATTCTATAATAATTATTTCATATTTGATTCACATTGAATAGCGTCGACAGTTGCAGAAGTTAGCACACCCATTTAAGTTCAGAGTTAAGCCCCTTGAAACTTCTTGCATTCTTTTGTAAATACATGTAGAAGTACATTGTCAGGCTCCAAAAATTAGTATACATTTTGTTGTGGTATATAAAAATAGAATAACACCCAACAACTAACAGTCGTACCTTTTAGAATCTTTCTTATCTTTGTCTCATCTTCATATTTTTCTCTCACTTTCATTTCTGCTTCTCCTAATAAAAGGAAATTTTTAAGGGAAAATAGACGAAATTCGGTCAGATTCGTGGGAGTTTTATCCACTTTTATTATAGTCTTCTCTCACAACAAATTACCCTATACAAATATTAAAACTGAGCTGAAATGCTTGCTTTACGGTCTTTTTATGAAGGGAATTTTTATGTCTCAACGAATTGCGTATTTTAGTTGTCATGTATATGTACATTGTTACGTGATAGAACAATAAGAAGGACTGTCGTAATTCTCATGAAATTCAAAGAACCATTATGAATCACTCTTTATCGTGTAAAAGATTGTCAATAATATCAACTATGAAAGAATGTCAATAAAATCTACCCGAAGATTGAAAATATCTTTAAAGATTCCAATTATTTAATTTAATGAGGTCCTCGTTTCCAAAGACAAGAGACTTTAAAAAATTGAAAAATAGAAACTGTTTTGCTTTTTCAAAATTGTTCATATGATAAAGCAGTCTTTGGTTTATATACATTCGTACTCCAAAACTCAGAATTCAAATGTAATATTTTGTTACCAGTTCTTTAGTAGGCTTATTGTAATATTTTGTTTCGTCATTTGATCTTTGTGTGAATTGTTGGACTTGAGTCCATGTGTTTGATCATTTTTCTTTATGTAAGGTCTTGACAAGGTCGCTACTTTTGAATTGTGATAGGTCAAGATCGCTACATTAATGAAACTGTAGCCTAATTAGAACTTCTTTAGAATGTGTACTACTTACTAGTAATTCAAAATTCAAGATGATGAAATTTTCTACATAAAGATTTAAATAAATTAATATCCATTTTTCCTTTGTGATTTCTTTAACTGTACCATGTGTACCGAATTCGAGGAGAAAAAAGATAATGATGTTGGATAACAGACACACTTATATACGTATGCACTTCTTTTTTCGATTGCACTTAATCTCTTTGTAAATAAGACCTTTTCTAGACGCTATACACTACGAAAGAATCTGTCAGTGAATGCATTCGAGTTCAATTATTTTCGAACATTTGTAAATCGATATTTGATTGGTAATTCAGTTGTTTTTTGTTCTATGATTGGTCGATCCAAATGCCGTATGAAGAATGTACTCCGTTGGAGGCCGATTATCTGGTTTTCCTTGTTTAAACGAAACGTTCTTTTTCGCCTTTGGATCGAGCAAGAAAAAGCTAAACACCCAATCTCGAACACAGGGCCTTTAAAATTCAGATATAGTTAAATTATGATCAAATTGGGAAAAAGTCTTTTCTTTCCAGCATGAGTTCGCTATATCTGAAAGGCTTCGTTATCAAGAACGGAGTGCATCCATGATAGTATTCAGATCGTTTTGGCAGTGCTGTTCTATGGAAGACTCACATTTCATTCAGACTGTTTTGCACTTCACATACTGTAGATACTGACCCTTATAATCTATATTATTTGTTCATTATCGTGGGTCATAGCATGTTTCTTTCCTTTCAAAATGATGCACTTTCAAATTTATCGTGCTCCTTTAGACATCCTTCATACAATGAATTATTTTTCCCCAAATGTGCCCTATATTTTGGAAAACATATATACTCTTCAAAAGAAGAAACGCATATAACAATATTACAATGTATTATTATTATTCAATATGCACAAGCCATTGATTATGTGACCTAATTTGTTTGCTTTAATGACGGTATAGAGATAGGACAAGCAGTTTAGGGCTTAATTACGATTTTTTGATTATCATAAAATCTCTTTTTAGGTTAAAACATGAAATTTTGAGTTTTCGACTTCTTATGCTTTTATGCATTTTACATGTTCATGAGAAATTTGAATTTTGCCGAAGTCAAAGTTCATTGATACCCATAAAAAAAATTGACTTTAACTTCTTCGGGTCACTTCCGCTTTAATGCAATGCATGCTTACAATGTCCGATGCCATGCGCTTGAACATTGCGACGTGATCGAATGACTCTCATTTGTGAGTAATACTCAGTAAAGTTCAAGGATCAAAAGGTCAAATTTAGAAGATTTTTCTCTCTATGAAACAAATTTCTCTCGGTAAAACTGATGCGAAAATTCAAGGAATGCGACGAACTCTGGATGACGTCCTAGAATAAAACTTCATCATGTGTAGTAATGCCGCCAAATGTAATGAGATTGTCGCTGTTTAGTATGGTGTATCCGTTTGTCCATCGAATCAAAACATTTTTAAATGATATGGCAAACAAGCGCATACGGATCTCCGAAAAAACACAATTTGGCCTCTAAAAGAACATCGAGGGCATATTGTTTTTGAGTCATTTTAACTAACATTTTAAATTACTACAGAGGTTCTCGTTGAATGCTTAAGCCCCGGTCACACTGCACTCCACGTCCAGATCACGTTCAAAAATCTGCTGGACGTGGTCGTACGTGGTAATTTTTGCAATAACTGTGCTTTGTACGGGGTATGACCGCCGGCGGCTGTTCCACTGCTGAAACACTGCCTAATGACGGCTAACAACGTCCAACCACGTCTAAAACTAAACGCGATCGTGACTAGACGTTATACACACGCTTTTACCCGTGATACCAACGCGGAACAACCGTGCAATGGCCGTGCTCTGACCGTGATAGACCGCTTAAGCTTTCGCGTCTTAGCTCGTCTTCTCCAAGTCTTAATCACTGCCGGAACACGGATTATCGCGTGTGTTTCGCGTGCGTTGCACGTCTTTACCACGTACACTGTCCGTGGTTGTCCGCGGTATAAAATTTTGAGCAGTTCAAAACTTCTTTCCGCGTCCAACGCCGTTCAGATTTTTTACCGCGTCCTAGCACGTCTACAAATCGTCTGTAGCGCGTCTTAAAAGCGCACAACATCGTCTGCTTCACGGGTGACCTTTTTTGAACGTGTTTTGACCGTGGTCAAGCCGTAAAGCGCAGTGTGACCGGGCCTTTAGGGTCTGAAAATTCCATTTTGTACATTTTATTTGATTTTGTCTATTAAAATGATAAATGTGATTATTTTATATGTGCACTAAGGATGAAATGAACAAATACTATGCGTTACTTTTTTGATGAGTATATTAACCAGTCTAACCATTACCTATTGAATTTCCCTTCTATGTATCTATGTTAGAACCAGAAGGAATTATATGGTCCGTAGCCAGTCAGTCAATATTTCATTTGATCTCCATTTGTACATGCATTTCGAAGTACAATGTTAGGTTTAAAAATCCCATGATCCCATGCACTCATAGTAATTATGGGAAATCTGACCAACCAATCAAAAGTGAGCTTACTTTTGTTTCCTTGTAGATACTGATAATATCCCCCAATGGGAGAAAGAGTTACAACAGGAGCTACAAGATTACGAGCTTGTTGATGGAGCGGGAGACGTGGATGACGCCGATATTGAAAACGAGATTCTACAGCAAATTGAGCAAGAGACTAATTCCGTTTGATCCCGCCATTTTCGTGTCATGTGATGTCTATATTTGTACTTTTTTTGTTCATATGTCCATGCATAAAAAGGTTTCGGTCGTGATGATTTGATTTGTTAAGATATGCTGATGTTTCATTCATATAATCAAATGTTTTTTGAAATTATTATCTTAATTGAAACTTAACGATTTTCAAGAAAAAAAGGTGAGTATTGAAAACCATACTGTTGATTCAGAATATCCAAGCTCAGATTATGTTAAAACAAGTTGCAATAATTATTGTGTTTTGTAGAATACGTACTTTGCATCAAAGAGCTAGAAATTGGGACATTCTAGATTAATTTCCACATTTTTTTCTGTAAAAAAGATATTCTAACAAATAAATTTCCAATTTTAATGAAAAAAAGATATGTTAACTGCATAATGCATTTTGGAACTTGTCGACAACACGTATATTTCTGTGTTAGGTAATACGTTGAACCTTGGGCTTTCAAAATTAGGGGGTACGATTCCCTATAGATACCCTCCTCCAAACTTATGTTGACTTCTTTGACAATGATTTATATAATTTTGACATTTATCATAGATTTAAGGGTCATACATGTATTATAACTACTGGAAATTATTATATTCATATTATATCATATTTATGTACATGTACTTGTATTGTATCTGGATTTGTACACGTATCATACCCTTCATTATTGTGAGGGTATCATAGTGTTAGCTTGTGTGTCTGTCTAGGTTAAACCTACTGCATTTTACTTTCCCATTTTTTTTAAGAATAACATGATCTGCATATCTTTCTTTGGATTCATGCAATGCAGCAGCAAGTATGACTGACACTTACAAAAATAATAAAGCGATCTGAGATCCGTATCTTAGTTAGAATATTAACATTTTAAAATATATGCTGAAATCTGATTATTATAATTAGGAAACAAATTCTGGAATATACTTCGTACAGATTAGACCAATAATGGGGCCATATATTCGCTTGTCTTGGCGATTTTAAGCTAACTGCGGAGAGAGAAAATGTTTGCATTTCACAAACATACATTGTTGGGTTTCTTTTTGTAGATTAAAATGAAATCGTGATTTCTTTCCATGGGTTTGTGTAAATGTACAGTAACTTATTATGCATTGAAATGAAATTGTGCATTTTAAAACCATGTGGAAGTACATATCTACATGTATGGCTGTAATGGATTTTTTTTTCATTAAAACCCGAATGAAACATGTTCAGATTTTTTACATTATTCTTGGATATTGGACATAGAAAACTATGAAGTCATAAACCTAAACAGGTTGGAGGACGAACTTTTTGCACCTGATTTAAATATGATAACCAACTTTTTGCACTTGATTTTCCATCTGGATCTATTCAACTTGTATTCCGTCGCGACGTCACCAACTCAAACAAGGTCTTAGGCGACACAGGATTTCAAAGCAGGGAAAAGCGACCGGACATTTCAATGATTTCATCACTTCTGACATATATTAGGGGTGTAACAATATATCGATATATTGCGATATTTTCAAAATATGCATAGCGCCACATAACGCGCCCTTAAAAATTATATGAATAAATCAATTAATCACTTTGATTTTCGTCAGTTTAGGCGAAAAACAAGAGACCTGTGGTCCACATCGCTCACAATTGAAATGAATTATGACGAAAACAATCGAAATGATTCAATGACGTGCGCGTGTTTCTTTCAAGAACAGGACATTGACTGTGTGAAATTCTAACAGAAAATATGAACATTATCGACAAACATACATATAGGATCTCAAATGAATTTTCATTCCATACGATGTATTTTGAAACGAGTTGTGGGTATATCCCAGAGCCTTTGCGAAGGGATATAAAACGCACAACGAGTTTCATGATACATTGATGAAATGAAAATTCATTTGAAATTCTTTTTATCACATGTTTCTGCCGACAAATGTGTATTTCCAACGTGAAATCAACGTTTATGAGAACTAGAGGCGAACTACGCTGTGACCTAGAAATTTCCTGCTACGCCATGAGAAGTAGTTCCACATCGTATAGCTTTTCTGTGCATAAAGAGAAAAATATTTCAATTTTACTCATTGTTTAGTACTTTAATACAATAATTGTTTTAACAGCAACAATCTTAATCATTGATAATGAAGTTGCGTCTAAATTCAACATATGACCGATATTTGAAAGGTCACAGTGTAGGTGATGAGGCTCCAAACTTGACCAATCGCTTTCAAGCAGAGCGATATGTAACGTGTACAGTAATCATAACATTTGAATATGAAATGGCTTTATGAAACTGCATAACGGGTGTATCATGTGATAAAAAGAGGAACCTGATTTTTCATTAAAAATTATCAAAATGATAGGAAACAATACACAGCCAATTGTGCCTCATATGAAATTCATGTGAAATTTACATGAACTTTGCATGAAAGTACATATGAAATTTATGTGAAACGAGCACGAACACGAAATTTACATGAATTTTTTCACAAGAAATTCATGTGAAGATTTTTACATGGATGTTATGTGAATTCAGTTTCCTGTGAAGGTCACTTAGAAAAATTCATGTGAAGTTCATGTGAAGGAAATTTATGTGAAATTCATGTGAAATATTTTTCACATAAATCTTATGTGAAATTTATATGAATTTTACATGAACTTTCATGTGAAATTTACATGATGCTCATTTCATATTAATTTCATGTGAGGCACAATTGGCTGTGTATACCACAATACAGTTGATGAAATATCGCGATACGCTCTTAGCGTACATTTTATTGTCTTAGCCAGCGGTTTACTTGTAATTGTTGTATCATTCCGTCTGTCTTCCCTATCCGTCCTTACTTTTATTTTTGGTGTCCCTCCATTGCATGATGACGATCACCAGTATTTATCTGTTATTCTCGATTTACTGTAAATGTTCTCTCAAAAGTAGTGCGATTTCTATCATTAGTGTGTCTAAGAATATAAAACATAGATCTATAGCTAAGACAACCCAGAAGACATTTTTTTTTTGGTCTAAATTGTGTAATTCCTCTTGAACTAATTAGATTTTTTTATACGTCGATATTTCCCCTGTTTTCGAATAACAGACGATTGTTGTCAATATCAAACGTGTCTGAGATTTTAAATTACTGTGAACTTTTATATACAAAAGGACGTTAAATTAATTCCTTCCCAAGTCGATATCGCAACGACATAAAAAATATATAATCGAAAGAAGAAAAAAAGGCAATTAAGCTGATCTATTAAACTTGGAGACGACATAAGATGTCTTCCATACGATACCAATAAGTTTACCTAAAAGTGCATGCAATATACAGAAAATATGTCATCAGTCTATCTGTAAGTGGACCGCTTCTACCGTGCCTGGAAGCATTGTGACACGCCTTTGATCCTACGGGAGTCACGATCCAAGCTCTGTTACAGTTTGAATTAGAAAGGTCCAATATCCGGCCGTATTCAAGCTGAAACGCGATGCTATAATTGAATTTATTTCGTTACAACCTCAAGGTACATGGCAACCGAAAGTGCGACTGCAGATGCGGGAACGAACTGTGTGAGAGATTTTTGTATGTGCCGTTTCATAAACTTTGGACACTCTCACTTCTTCTTTTGGACACCAGAAAACATTGACGTTACGTCGTTTAATGTACATGTGTATACATTTAATTTGACATTCCAAGTTATTCTTCAGTATTGTGTTTCAAATGGTACTCTCGTTTTGTGTCGCTCGAAATATGTTTGTCTGGTGTTCCATGATTTGGTTATGTAGGTGGCTCCGTGGCCCTAAAGTAGGGAAACCACCAGAAACTTGGGAATATATTCGGTTGTTCCTGTATTCCTTTAGAAAGCAGTATTTGTGTACAATCAATGCCTTCAGGTTGGAGAACTGGAACTGAAACAAATAGCTGAAGATGTTTGCGATTTCAATGACTAACTCTTAATTTGTTTATCAATGCGATTCAATTTATTATTAAAAAGAGTAGTGGGTTGGCACTCCAGTTTACTTCATTTTTTCTGTAATAAAACTTGTTCAGCCGCCTTCAGCAAGCAAAGCAAAATTTCTAATTGCCCACTGTCTCGTATGATATCAGGCTGAAAATGTACATTCAATATTCCCAAAGGTTGTTCCAGTCTCCAAGAACTCTTGTCAATCTCGTTAATGATAAATCTTATATGTGACACAGAGTGAAGTTTGATCGCCCAGACCAAATAGTTCCATTGACATTTACTGCGTATCAGAAGATCGGGTAATTACGCACTCCCATGCAGTTTGACATAGATCGGCCTGATTAGGTTCTGAAATAGTCGCTGTCCTAGAAAACTTTTGTCATAAAATCAGACAAAGACATCTAATTTACCTGTTGTCGTTTTATGATTTATGATATTATAATTACCTGAAATTGGATCGAACATGAATGGTTGATATCGATTTTCAATAAATTTGCGTAGAATTCTTGGTAAACGGTATTCTCAATGAAGCATGCAACAATCTGTGTTTAAAAGATAGACGATAAAACTGTCAAAGTTTGGCAGTTCATCAGATTATTACCAATTAGAACGACATGATTAAAGATATTTATACATTTTATCGTATTTATGATATACTCTTCTCCAAACCAGAATATTCTCCGCCGGAAATACGATCATTCATATGCCCCGCCGGAAATGGGATTCTTTTTATGCCCCACCGGAAATGCGATCATTAACGTGTATGTCCCACCGTAAATGCGATTGTTTTATGCCCTGCCGCAAATGCGATTATTTCCCGCCAACAGATGTACTGTCTTCGCCATGTCTTTCTGTGTCCTTGTAGACACATTTCAATTTTGAAATATATGCTTGACCTAAAGCGATGAAACTTTATACCATGGGATTAGATTAAACTACATTGATATCCTCTTCTAATGACGTTTCCCTTTTTATCCTTTTTATTTCTCTGTGATAGGCTAATGATTGCGCCGTCATGTAGTTACATGTATCAAGTGTGATGGACGTACTGATGTAGAAGTAGAAGTAAATGAACCAGAACGACAGACATTTTGAATTATCAGATTTATGAAAAGATATTCATAAGAACTCTTGAAATATTGTTCATGGTCAGCTACAATGAGCAACAATCATAACAAAACAATTTTCTGGCCTAAAGGCAAGGTCGATCTGGACTTGCGTGAACCCGGCAAAGGCGATTTGGATGTGAACAAATGTGATAAGAAACCGAAAGTTCTGCATAGAATCAGCCGTTGCATAATAGTTTGTGAAAGCTTTGTCGTCCATGCAGACTGCAGATTTGAACAACACTTGTGGAGAAGGGTGTGTTTGTCCCTGTTTTAACTTTTGTTTACATTGATCGTCTGTACAGTCTTGTTTTGCCACATGTCAAGACGCACGTACACAATTCTATTACTGAGTACAATCATCATGTTATTATTATTTCATTATCAGTCCATTCCTATTTCTTTAGCACTTCTTGACTCATTCATCAAATGTGTAATACATGGACGTGAGTCTACGCACGTTCAGTTTGCTGGGTTGTGTCGTATAAGATTCATGCTATACGTCAGTCATATTATATGGAAATAATACCTTATCTTGTTGGTCGTCATGTAATAAAATACACTTAGGTATATTGAAGAATCTTCAGTAAGACTAACCTGCACGGACCACAGCGGATCACACCCACACGATACAACGAACATCAGATAAAACAACATCAGATAAACAACATCAGATAAAACAACATCAGATAAAATAACATCAACAAACAACATCAGATAAAACAACATCAACAAACAACATCAGATAAAATAACATCAACAAACAACATCAGATAAAACAACATCAACAAACAACATCAGATAAAACAACATCAACAACATCAGATAAAACAACATCAACAAACAACATTGAACAATAAGACACACAACAACACCCACACAGAACGGTCTTACAAGAAATCGGAAAAGACGTGCCAAAACCAAAACATGACGAATGACATAACATACATAGAAGAGAGACCAATGTTCACCCAGCGCCGACTTTGGACGGCCATCTGCTATATAATCACGAATGGTGTAGTTATCCGGATTACGTGCGCACAATCCTCTCGCCTACCCGGATCGGATACACAGAGGTAAACAAAACCCTCTCATTGTAAAGTGAATTTCAAATCACAAGCAGGACAGTTTTTGGGTATCAGTGCTATGTTGTAACAGTTACAAAGTCATGTTAACTCCGTGAGAGACAAAAGCCCACTTTTACCTTTTGTTTGATACTCAAGTGAAAACTGTATAAATGTCAATATGGCTTGATTTAATTATTGCAGGTTTATAGGTTTATAACAATTTGATGTCTAAAATGAGGTGATTTGAAACTGTTCGGCGTGGAAGCTGTATAGATCTTATCCATAAAAGGGTAATTACAATTTCAATGACTCTGAAACCTATATATGTGTTTACATGTTTGTAACATTACTGACATGAACTAAATGATATTCAGTGCAGAACGGAAACTATTTCTTCCTCTAAGTAACCTTGATTTAAATATATTGAAAACCGATAAAACTGGGATTAGGTCGTTTCCTCTGGCAGGGTCGGTTAGATGTCAGATGGATGAGTTTTGTCATTGTGAAATTTTATACTTTTATGCTGTAAATCTAGTGGAAAAGTAATAAAATTGTCACAAATTACATTGTAAAATCTATTGAATTAGCTCACCTGATCCTAGATTCCTAGAGGCTCAGTGATGCAACAGTTATTATTCCGAGATTCTACAAAACTGAGTGGTTTGATACCATCTTTAGCCTCTTGTTTCTTATCAAAATAATTTTGATTTTCTATGGAACATAAACCTTAAGGTGGAACAATAACTGAAGATATTCGGGGGGGGGGGGGATTTCTAAAGGTTAAACTTTAATTTTTTTTTTTAAATTACAGGTTTAGAATTCAATTTGAATTTTACAAATTCATTGTATTTGCTTAAAGAAATAGAGTCAGTTATTGAATTTGACTGATTTAATATAGATATACATGTACGTGATGGTTGTAAATAAATGGGTAGAGAGATGAATAAACTATGAATGCGATGAAATGCTGAATGGTGAATCAGGAAACCCGCTCATTCTGAACTATCAAAAATAGATCATTGTTGACAAAAATGAATTATTAATGAAGAACACATCCTCGTTGATTTTGTCCTGGCTACGTGTATAAGGATACACGTACCTAGCAAGGTACCGAGGTCTATTAGACAGGTCCTATCAGCTACAAACATTACGTAACGCTTTATTCAAAAGAAAGGAGGAGGTCTCCAGCAAGACTGGGTTGTAGCACCAACAGCAAACCAAGCCGAAACACAGAGTTGACGTACAGACCAAGAGACGCAAAGGGGAGAAGGAACGCCAAGTACGATATCGAAAGACTACACATTACGCCAAATTAATTGAAGCGTACACATTGTTTTGGCAATGACCAAAATTTGATTGTGAAGGGGGGGGGGGGGCAAATATTTCTGGTAGCTTATTCAAACTTCGATCGGTCAGTACCTAAAAACCTTTCAGGAGGGTGCTTGACCGGGGATTTTGGTTGCTTATTATGTACTACAATTTTAATATGCCATTGAGAAAGTGGTATCGTCAATATACGATGGTCTTCTATGTCATTTTAGGGTTAAATGCCAAGGTTTCTCATGTGAGCAACAGACTTGTAAATAATGTCCATTCATGGTCATATCTGAAATGTCAAGGTTTCTCGGAAAATAGAACTTCTGGTATCAAAATTGCTATGTTCGGAGATTATACATCAGTTTTACTGATTTTCTTGCCGTAGAAAAAACTTCAATCCGAATTAAGATTTCGGGGATGTGTTCTCAGTTTTGTGCACATTTTCATGTTTGCGCATTTTGCCAGAAAGATTTGGCAATGCACCAACATTTTGATCTTGGTCAGACTCACCTTTGATCTTGAAAGTTTGAAATACCTCAACATTGACAGCAAATCACCCAAACTTCTATCAGCGATCGGTTAGTACCCAAAAAAACCAATAACTTTCAGAAGGGAGCTCGACCGGGGAGTTTGCAAATCACCCAGTTATAGGTCTCCTGTATTTTCCGAAGCCATATCGCTTATAGGTATTCGGCTACAGCTTCAGCATTTATGTTCTAAGGAAATAAAAAAGATCAACAACCCTTAGGTTTCATTCCACATGTAACACATTCCCTTGTTTCTTCGCCTGACTCTTGCTGTTCTTCGACAAACTATATTGCTGATGGTGCAAGTTTCTCGTCGATGTGCTTTATAATGATTTCTATATATATATGTGTTACTACAATGCAATAAAAGAAAAGTTCCTCGTCGAAGGTGGTATATTAATTAAAAGATTTATCGTATCACTGAAGATATGAATTATCTTAAAGAACTAAAAGTTGAGTCATCTAAATGCACAAATACAACAAGGTCGCACCTGAAGGTGTAATGTTACATCGCCAAGAATGTTGTAAACAAGTCATAAATTATGAAAGAAAGTGAACAATGAATGCGTTTGTTCTTTGTAAAAAAGTAGAAAGGTTAATAACCTTATAGAAATTCAAACTGAACAATTAAAGATTAAAAGACTGAGGGTGTGAGGTGAGAGTATACGGAAGGCCTTGGGGTCTCATGTACATATTGTAACTAATAATTACAATTTATGCACACAAGTAGTATAGTAAATTAGTTGGGCGCACGAGTTACTTGCGCACACGAGTTAACCAACAGCTGCCTACCCAAGCGCAAGAGTTAGGCACCTTTTGCGCACGAGTTACTAAACTTGTGCGCACAATCTTTACTTAAGTTATGCATGCAAAAGTTTCATTTGATGTCCATGTATTGGAATAGGAGATCTCGGTAGGGGTATTTTTTTTTTTGGGGGGGGGGGGGGGGGTTATGGTAAAATAAAGGGTTGGTCGAGAATAGGATAGGAGATAGTATAGTAAAGATTTGTGTGTAGCTTACTAACTTGCGCACAATTTATAATAAGACACTCCGTGGCTCTCGTATAAAGTGAAAAATATTAATTTCAAACACGTTTATGAAATAAAGGATTAAGGGTCTATTCATATGGAAATAAACATAATTCAAAAGATGGTTTGCGTGATTTATTAAAAAGTTTAAAGCACCTATATTTAAGGTGTTCTTGGAGTAGGGCATTCTTCGTTGCTCTTTTCTGAATCTTTCAGACAGCCTTGTTCGATTTCTCTTTTATTTTCCTTGCGTGCACATATTCCACATGAAATGTCAATCCCAAGCAATTTTAAAGTCGCCTTGTGCATGAAGTTCAAATCTGCAAAAAAAAAAGAGAGAAAACTTCCTGTATATTAGAAAATAATTGGTAAATTATTTCAAAACAGCTTTTGTTGCTTTTCGTGTCTATATATAATCAATATCTACAATCATAATATTGATGGTCATGTTTTCATCTGTTTTGACAGAAATAATTGGATATGAACATGTATGTACACAATGTCATTTTGAATTTCTTTGTCGTCCCTGTGAGAAACAATAACCTTGTTTTCCCAATGGTTCCGCATATTAATAATGATATGTATTTTTCCATGAGATGATCTTTGAGCTTCCCTCTTGAAATATGGATTGAGGACGTTTTACAATATCACAGCTTTGTGTAAGTGGGAAATATAGAATTAAGTTCCTTGTAAAATTCAAAGTTCGTTATAATGCTTTAACATTATGATATGACCTTATTTTGGAAGTGCTACAAACATGCTAGATAACGACGCAATAAGGCGGCAGTGCTAGGAGGCGTTCATTCGTACAGGAAAAAAAAACCGAAATACGTTGAGACAAAAGACAGATCCGTTGTACATGTTTATATATACTCTTCAAAAGAAGAAACGCATATAACAATATTACAATGTATTATTATTATTCAATATGTACAAGCCATTGATTATGTGACCTTATTTGTTTGCTTTAATGACGGTATAGAGATAGGACAAGCAGTTTAGGGCTTAATTACGATTTTTTGATTATCATAAAATCTCTTTTTAGGTAAAAACATGAAATTTTGAGTTTTCGACTTTTTATGCTTTGATGCATTTTACATGTTAATGAGAAATTTGAATTTTGCCCAAGTCAAAGTTCATTGATACCCATAAAAAAATTTGACTTTAACTTCTTCGGGTCACTTCCGCTTTAATGCAATGCATGCTTACAATGTCCGATGCCATGCGCTTGAACATTGCGACGTGATCGAATGACTCTCATTTGTGAGTAATACTCAGTAAAGTTCAAGGATCAAAAGGTCAAATTTAGAAGATTTTTCTCTTTATGAAACAAATTTCTCTCGGTAAAACTGATGCACAAATTCAAGGAATGCGACGAACTCTGGATGACGTCTTAGAATAAAACTTCATCATGCGTAGTAATGCCGCCAAATGTTATGAGATTGTCGCTGTTTAGTATGGTGTATCCGTTTGTCCATCGAATAAAAACATTTTTAAATGATATGGCAAACAAGCGCATACGGATCTCCGAAAAAAAACCCACAATTTTGCCTCTAAAAGAACATCGAGGGCATATTGTTTTTGAGTCATTTTAACTAACATTTTAAATTACTACAGAGGTTCTCGTTGAATGCTTAGGGTCTGAAATTTCCATTTTGTACATTTGATTTGATTTTGTCTATTAAAATGATAAATGTGATTATTTTATATGTGCACTAAGGATGAAATGAACAAATAATATGCGTTACTTTTTTTGATGAGTATATTATAGTATACCATTGGACAATAGTATTACGTACTACATGCACGTAACATTGAAATCGTTTTTAAACAACCAATAACGTTGAAATAATTGCTAGAAGAGAGTATGATGACGATACAGTTGTGTTGTATGATGCAGAGGAACTCACCGCAAAACACCTCAGTCTATAAATCTAAGGACAGGTATCATTGTCATTGGTGTCAAGATTATTGGCAATTTAGCGGTCAATCAGTGCCATTAACATGTACGATTTTACAGAAGCATGTACATGATGGCAATGTCACGATGACATAGATATGTTGGTGATATAAAGTTTATATATATATCACTGTAACAATGTGCAAGGTAGCAGAGCTACCGTATATTTTTTGAAATAAGCAGAAATTTTCGCGATGTACTTATTTTCGCAAGTAATGGAATTTTCCCCCATGGTATGTCAGATGCTAAATGAGGGCAATGAACGTATACATGCTGATTGTATGCTTTGACTTTTTTATTTATTTAAATCATGTTCTTTTCACATTGCGAAATTTTGTACTCACGAAAAAAAAAAAAAAAGTGATCGCAAAATTTGATTCGTGCGAAAAATTCTGGTCATGCAGTAGATGGCAATTTGATATAGAACAGAGCGATGTATAGCTTTTATTGTGCATTATCGTTAAAAATTGAAAGAAAAAAGAAACCTAGTTTCGGAAGAGTTTTTTGGTATATAACATTTTTGGTCACAACGACATATAAAGCCTACAAATGAAAACTAATACTAGGACGTCTCGGCATGAGGTCAATGGAATCTGGACTACATTTGCATGAAAGTGTCATACGGAATAGACAAAATGTCCTATATTAATTGGAACTGTGTCAATGAATCCAATATGTACAGCTTTATCAATCCGTCCAGCTAGCAGGGCTGGAGTTGTGTTTGATCCAGTAAATGTTTTGTAGAAATATTGCAAGATTGGGAAAACGAGTTGTTAATTTTTTTTTACGCTATAGCATCCGCTTTATTTGATATTTCATTCATATTTCAGAAATGTGATTGAAGTTTATATATTGGGTAATACCCAGAGTGCTCCTCTTATGGACGCGATGTTCACATCGTCCATCCGTGGTCACATCAGGCCAAGGTTGTCAGTGTTCTTCTCTCTCTCTTGTATATTTTGTCGATATTATCATGCTTACATAATTATTTGTATTGATTTACTCACAATACATATAAACTTACAAGTATAACATCATTTAGAAAGATAAAATTAATTTACATTAAGTGTAATTATCCAGATTAATTTATATCAAATCCTCAGATGATCACGTGCCTTATTCTTCTTCTTTTAATCACAAGCGTTTGATACACTAAGAATACAAAATACAGAAATATTGGCGCGACCTTGGGAGGTTCAGTTATGAGGGTTAAATACCTAACTGCCATCTGCGCATTTTTAAACGTTGTTTACGATCTTTTGGTATTGAGAACTATTTTTCTGAAAGAATTGAATAATTGGCGGTACCCGTTTAAAATTCAGTTCGAAAATAACTCCAAATTGGTGTTTGCGACCTTTTCATATCTAGGCGCTCAATGAGATAAATCAATCCTTTGTTTCTGCGAAAATAAAAATCCCTAGAATCGAGTAGTAACCCCACTTTGGCCTGTGAGTGGATGCATATGAACAATATTGTAAAATAACATAAAAAGAAACGAGGTAAGTAACAACAGTGTAAATATATCAATTGACTCAATGTCTTACAAATAAGTCTTCTATTCGAAATTCCAATTACTAGTATAAGACTTTGTGAAGTAAATTAATTTGAGTTTTATGTGAAAAAAGAGGGCAATTGAGGGTTTTATTTTTGTTCTTGCAACTCGTGGGTCAATCAGTACATTTCTATTTTCTTCCAGATACTGGTAATAAACAGAGAAATTGGTGTGGGATCGAGAAGGCAAGCGGCAAGAAGATTGCTATTGTATTCGCGTCGTTAATTAAAGTTGGAAATCAGACCAACACATCTGACGTCCCCTTAATTCGTTCTGTGTAAGGAGAGTGAAACTAATCATTGATTCTAATAAATTAAAATAGACCGTACTAATTAACAGGAGCTTACTGACTGATAAACTTTGTAGAGCTGTTTATACTTCCTGGTATACATGTACGATACAGTGTTAAAATTGGATATGAAGTTTTCTTTGTTACATTTTACCTTTCTGATACAAAGGAAAATCATGTTTTACATCATCTTCACCATGTTCACACTATCAGTGAACTGTGAATAGTTCAGATAGTATATGTAAAATTATGTGTTACATCATCTTCACCATGTTCACACTATCAGTGAACTGTGAATAGTTCAGATAGTATATTTAAAATTATGTGTTACATCATCTTCACCATGTTCACACTATCAGTGAACTGTGAATAGTTCTTGATCACAATGTATTAATTTGAATACATCAAATAAAAAATTGAAACAGAAGTAATGAATTAAAAAAATAAATAAATAAAACGAAGCACACATTCTGTAGACACCGGAGAAGGGGATAGTTGGATTAAGTTCTTCATACCAAAGATTTTTTGTCGAAAGGAATTTAATTAGCCCTCTCCCTCATCCCACCCCCATTCACTTCTCACTATTCCCCGGAGTGCACGGAGGACAGCACCGTGTAATTTATGGAGTGGAGTTGTGGAGTGGAGTCTGGAGTTTGGAGTCTGAATTATGGAGTTTGGAGTCTGAATTATGGAGTTCGTAGTGCAGTTTTATATATCAAAGATACAAAATCTATGTTTGTAGGAATCACTCGAGAAATACATAATCACCCTCATTGCCTTCTTATCTCAATGATATTTCCAAAATTTATTGTCTATATGTTATAATGTGATGTGTTATATCATACTTTACATGTTTATACCTTGTTAGGTTATTTTGCAAAATACCAAGTGTTTTTATCTCGTCACAAAGATCAAGAGCAACTGAGTAAAATACACCAATTCAGTTTAATACTGTAACGTAAAGCAGACAACACTCGCGATCCTTGAAGTCAAGATTCACAAAAATGAATAAACTACGGAAGCGTATTAGTGCCAGATTGATAATCTTTTTTTATTTATTTTTTCTTACACTTTTTTCTGTAAATTTTACACTTTTTCTGTAAATTTTACACTTTTTATGACCTGGACTTCAGATGAGACCTCGACGAGGATTCAGACAGAGAAACTCGTAAGGGTATTCCTTCGTATCCATAGTTATTCCTATAAACCCATAGCTTTGTTTCCGAGGGTATAAAACTCTAATTCAAACTCTAGAATATAGACTCCAAACTCCAAACTCCAAACACCAAACTCCAAACTCCAGACTCCAAACTCCAGACTCCATTCCATGACTCCACTCCAAGACTCCAATCCATAAATTACATGGTACCACGGAGGACTGCTTGTGGTTATTATTCGTTGTTATGATCTCTTGCACACAATTTCTGAAATCGGTCAAAGCATGAGTCTAGCTTGTCCTTACAAATATGTATACGTGATGATGTTCATACAGACATTTATTGCTGATATTTCATCAATACCACGTATATAAACAAATAACGAGACCATGTTTACAGGTCCCGTGTCTGTTTACAGATTATCGTAAGGTCATTGACTTGGACGACCGTCTACCATGTCTACATACATGTAGCACGTAAATACCACAAGTTTTATGGGAGGGCTCTGGTATTTTCCAAAATGACATGCATATATATGTAACTTACAACGACTTTTTTTAAAAACGTGTAAAAAGTCACATACAAATACAGAAAAATCAAAACGTTTCAGTCAGGTGCTTCCAGAGGATAGCAGGGAATGGAGAACTGTCATTTTTCGAAATGATAGTACTAACAGTGTATGCAAAGGAAAGCAGTTTGGGGGTACATGGATTCAATGATAAAAAGATACTAAGGGGATGGATTCGCATACTTGATCCCTCTGGAATTCTCCTGATATTGAAAATCGACGAATAACTTATTTGTATCTATCATCATTTGAAACATCCCTTGCCTCTCATGTAGCCCCCCCCCTTCCCCGAAACAAATCTATATCCGTGCATGGGAAGAATGTGTCAAGTAAAGGCAATGACCTCATGGTACAGAGTATACATCCTTCCCTTCTTCAAACTTTATCAACATTAATTTGATCCTGTTTATTAGGTTTCAGTAAGTTGACATAGAACATACTGTAAACAATGCTATTGATTATAAGGAAGGTCAAACACTCACAGTCCTATATCAAAAACTTCACAAGATCAGTGTCCATCCAGACTGTGTCTGGGCAACGTCATTGAGCACACTAGGAAAAGTCAATGCCCTAACATCAGCTGAATTCATTTACAAAAAGTTATAAAACGTTACCTTATTATTTTTATCTTTCTTTTCTTATCGTTATCTTCAAAAGCGAAGGGTGCACACTCATTAATTAATTAGCCCATTCATTAATAATGTATGTTTTAAAAAAGTAGCGGTGCTGGAGAATTCGATCCGACACCCCTTGATTGTTCCTTTATGACGTCACAGACAAACTGACGTACGTTATTTCACAGGCACATACATTTAGCATGACGTTCAGTCATTCTAATGCGTAAACAAGAGGACTTTGAAGGTTTCAATGTGCGAGAAAAATAATCAAGCACCACATATGAGTTCCGGATAGAAAAATATCAGTCCCGGATGGGATGATCAACGCCCCAACCTCGACTAACGCCTCGGATGGGACTTGATTAATCCCACCCTCGACTGATATTTTCTATCCGGAACTCAAAGTGGTGCTAGATTCCATTAATATCGTCCTAAAGGCGCGTAACCAGATTGTTTAAAATTTGAAGTGCTCGAAACTCTTACTGAACACCCCTCCTCTTGATCCGCGCGTAACTATATTGATATTCGAACTCTCCTTTATGACAAAATATTTCATGTCGTACGCATGCGCATGAGTTTTCTTGATGCAGTGTTCGACTAAGTAACGTCCATTTTACATTCTTACAAGTTCGAAGGGTAAGTATTAGATTAGTATTGTAAATATAATTTTGAGATTTATTTCAATTAGGCTCTCAGATGAGTTAGTTGTATCTACAGGAGTATTCTAGCTACTCATAAAAGGGAATTAAAGAAAATACAACCCCAACCTAACCCTCCCACCAGCCTATCAGCATATTACCTACCCCTTGTCGCAACCTAAAATGTAATAACCTAAAATGTAATAAACTGGATTTATTACATTTTAGGTTATTACATAAATCCAGTTTATTACATTTTAGGTGGTTATTACATTTTAGGTTGCGACAACCCCTCCCCAATAAGAAACACATGGATACATATCCAAAATATTGACAAGCTTGGAATAGGATTAAATGATACCACCTTCATGTAATAATGATTAGTCGTTCATTTTGAAGATCAAGAAATATTTGTTAGATTTTACAATGCTGAATTAGTTATATAAATAGTGCATCTTGCGTGGCGACAGCCGTTAGTTAAGGAGTCAAGGTCCTAGATTACTGAATCACCGACATATAAATTTAGATTGTTTCTGCGCAGTAAACAACTAACTTTAAAATCGGCATCTATGTAAGACTTTTTCGAAATAGAAACTTTTTGGTTCCATCATCTTGAGGTATGTATAAATTTAACTGTATACTTAATAAAGTACATGAAATACATGATTGAATTACAATTAGTTAGGCTGTGCATTCAAAGAGAAAGCAATTTTAAGCGGATCTTGCAGTTTTCTCATCACGGGAAGGGGGGGGGGGGTGTTGATCTTTGCGAAAATGATATTAAACATGTACAATATTTGCAAAAAGTACTTGTCCGCAAAAATGTATTTTTCAGAAGGGGAATGGGTGATCGGACGTCGTTGACCCCCCCCCCCCCGAGATGTTCAATAGAATGTTAAAAGTTCTTGATTCCTAGTGTTCAGAGATAAATAACAAAATAATTACATGTATTCTTTCTCAGTATCACGTTTTCTGTATGTATATCATATCTGTCATCATGGTATTTTTATGCTTGACACAAAGTCAATCCATTAATGTCATACCACACTGTGATTAAACAACGTCGCAGCCCACCATGGAGAACAAAAGTGTTTCAAAATTGATGAAAGTGGCGACATCTACGTAAGAAATAACAACTAGCTAGACGTGGTTTATTGTCCAGTAATCCACGAGTCGCATGAACCAATCAAATTATCACCGAGCCGCGAAGCGACGAGGTGATAATTTGATTGGTTCATGTGACGAGTGGAATTACTGGATAATGAATCACGGCTAGATAGTTGTTATTTCTATTCTAATATAGCACGTGAATGGGCGGGGCTTATTGCACTGGAAGTTTGTTGGAGATTTTACATCAGGCGAGTTCTATGGTACATATAGGGAGAAAATCTCAAGTCATGTTAGAATTGTAAATCCAAGAGGAGACAACCGCACCTCGAATTTACAAGCTTGCGACGGAAAGAACCAATAATATGTGATTGGCATAAAAAAGTTTTGCAATGTGCGATTGCAACTGAGAAATCTGCATATTCTTTTCATCCTTTAAACCAAATAATTTGAAAATTGTCAAAAATCAAAATCATTTTACTTCAGACACGACATAATGGAGCCTAAGCCAAGCACAGACGCAATAAAACCTCAGATTGCAGATCCCAAACAGCACTACAACTGGTTCTGCCCTCCAAAGCCAAAAATACCAAGAAAGAGGAGTGGCGACGAGGAAATGCACTACAACTGGTTCTTACCCCCAGGGCCGAAGATCGACATTCCTAGTCGGAAGAGATCGGAAAGCTTCGGAGAGGATTCGTCCGGTGCCGGATCGCCTCCTCCAATCGGATCACCGCCGACTTTTGGAGCGTTTGAACGTCGGCAATCTACTGAAAAGGCGTTGTATAAGGAGTTTCATCCAAACTTTTGAGCTGCCATGCAAGAATGATTTTGAAATGTATCAGAAATTAATCATATTGATCAGTCCATGGATACTTTTGCACTGTTCTTTTTGTTTTGGTATAAAATGAAAAGTCGGTTACTTATTATATGTGTTCATCTTTCATACGGTTCAATATTACTTGCAAACTTGATAAATGATTATGGTTCGCATGTTCTATAAATGTCTCATTTTTGTACAAATAAAAATATTAAATCAGAAAATTCATATATACATACTTTTTTCGCATTTATTATTTTAAAAAGTAACGACGATGAAAAACTGTAACGTTACTTGAAAATGACCATTGTCGTTCTATTGAAAAGGTTTTTTTAAATTTACCAAGGTATTACATTAATGGACAAAATGAAAGTGAAAGTTAACGTACCCTTTATAATATTGTCATATTGACAGCTTGCTTCATGGGCCGAGCATGTATGCTTTTGATTCAACTTATGATAGGCTACACGAGTTTTGGCTCGTTATGTTGGAAGTTGTGTTGGGTCTTACGAAAACCGATTGAGCTCATCTTAAATGGTATTGGAAATTAAATATTTTCTCGTAATAATAAAATAAAATTTCTCGTAATTTAACGAGAAAAGGCATCGAAATGACGAGAAAAATTCTCGTAATAACGAGAAACTTTTCTTGCAATTACGAGAAGACAAGTCTTAATAACGAAAAATGTTTCTCGTAATTTTAAAAATTACGAGAAAAAAAAAAAATGTCGTTATTCCCAAAACGAGCCCAATCTGCTTTAAACTCGGAGAAAAGGAAACTTTCGGTAGAAATGAGAAGTTTACTTTGTTGCTCTAAAATTATATTACAATGTGGAAAAAGAGAAGACCCGAAGTTCTTGAACGATTCAAATGTTGAAACTTGGTATAGAGACGGAGAACAGTATAAAGATGGATGGTATGGAGACAACAGGTTTAGCAATCATATTGATAAATATCATGCATGGGTTGACCTTGAAGTTAAACATTGACCTTGAACAAATAATTTTGATTAAAATTGTATTGAAACCGTATACAACTATAGTAAGAATTGCATCGAACTTAACATAGAGATATGTCAGTAACTTGATGCTTGGACTTGATTTCGGAAATTGACCTTAAAGTTTGACCTTGAAAATTAAGTTAAAGCAATATCCCATTTTAAATGTTGCAAGGAGAAAGAACTCGGTGATTGGACATTCTTTGACCTTAAGGTTTGACTTTAGAGATTTTATTTTCAATTATATTATATTACACAAATAATATAAGAACTATCAAAATAAAAACTGAAGTCATTTCAGGTTTAGGCCTTGGGGTCTGACCTTGAACTTGGCCATATTAATTTGAATGATACTACACTGTAGCATGTACATTGATTTGATATGTTTAATTTCAGGTTTTGAGTCTTTTTACCGTGACCTTGTCAGTATAATTCTAAAGTAAATAGTATATTTATACAAAATGTACTATACAAAATAAATGCGTAAAATAAAATACCGAATCAGGTTTTACTGTAAAACGTGATTCCGTATTTTACTGTACGCATTTACTCCCTGTGGGAAATGGAAATTATGATTGTTTCATGTAATGACCTTGGCATTGAAATGGTAAGTGAAATTGATATCAGGTATTGATACTTTGACCTTGATATTTGACCTTGAGGATTTGATTTTGAATGCAAAAACAGATCACATTGCATTCTGGTAATTTTGACATTCATTACATATAAAAATAGTGTTTAAAATACATTCTGCTTTGAGTAAGTTTTACTATATTCATACGTAATTAGACTTGACCCCTCTTGGAATCGCACATACGAGGGCTGATTGATATGTTGAGAGTCTCGTAGTGATGGATTTGAATTTTGCATTTTTTTTCTACATAATACCCTTCAGTATCTATACACTTTTGCCAACGGTCTTCACTGGTCAGAAAGCCATCCACTACAAGTATGACGTCATCATCGGACTGAAAGTGGGTGCCAGAAATAGCTGCTTTCATGTTTGGAGATAGATGAAAGTCTGATGGAGCAAGATCAGGTGAATAAGGCGGATGCTCAATCAAATTAAAGCCACAATCAGTAATGGCAGTGACAGACTTGTGAACAGGATCATTGTCCTGATGGAACAAGTGAGCTTTCCGCGGCGCTGAAGTTTAATATTTTCCCGTAACTGTGTCAGAAGTGAAGCGTTAAGTATGTGCCATTGATTGTTTGTCCTTTTTGGAGATAATTTATCAGCAGAATACCTTCAGCAACCCAGAAAACCGAGGCTCACATCATATCAATCAGCCCCCGTAATTGTGTCCTTTAGAGGTAGACATAGAAGAACCTGTCATTTTTAAATCTATATAAATTCTATATTGCTATATAATAATCTAATTTAATGGAAACAAAGCAAAATCTTGTGAAACATGCGAAATAATCTGATTAATTCACCACTTTCCCTCGCGAAAACTTGAAAGGTTGCACTACATGCACTTTGGAGTAAATCTGCAATCCCCTTCAATTTCACTCCAAGGCATGTTAACATGTTTTTGTAATGAGATAAAATTTGTTAATGAGTATCGATAAAAAAGAAGTTCACAGAGGTCAATTTTGTTTTTCTTTCCCATGTTTCCGCCGCCCTTGGATTTTTCAGTACTCCGTGAAATGAGACATGCACGGTGAAGGCTGCGTTGTTAATCTCGTCACTGGGAGGGAATTGTCACCTGGCCATGAACTCAACCAAGGGCAATCTGCTAATGTTTACAAACATAGGACTTTTGTCGTATCATTTTTGTAAAGTACAAGGCATATTACTATAAATTTTATGTATTGAACAAAAATGCCTGAACGCGACTCGAATCCTCAAATGTACAAGTATTTTGATATATAAATCATACTTCGGACATTTTATGTCCTGTTTAAAGATACATGTACGTAGAAATAGCATGTATAAATTTAAAAAAAATGTTGTGCTATGTGTTCATAAACATAATAAAAAAATACCGAAAACTCCTTTGATGAAAAAATTGCTATTAAAATTCTCTTAAGGAGAAAGTATACATTTTTCTAGACCAGAAACCCGCTCGTTTTAAATAATAATCAATATCAACACAATAAAATCTTGTACATTAAATTTACTTAAAGTACATCAATACTTTTATTTTATATCAATACTTTCGATTTACATTTTTCGAATTTTTTCCTTCACGCTTGTTTATCCTTAAATACTTCGTGGATATAAATATAGAATTTTTCTTTGTTCTTTATATTTAGCGTTACATAAAATTGTATCAAAGGGTCAAAATATGCTTGTTTTAACAAAGCATACGCGCACGCGCCAAGATGAGTTGACTCCTGAATGACCTTGTGTTGAACATTGAGAGAAAGAAAAACGCGCACTAAAGTTATAGACCATAGTGACCTCTACCTTGAACGTTTTACCCCGAAATGATTCAGATCGATATGTTTATTGACAAGGCCGTTTCGTTCCGAAGATGCCATCCCGGATAATTATTTCCGAAAACGTGACAACCTTGTTAAGGGTTAAAGATAAGGCAACATCGCATCTCAAAATATATTAAGCCATAATAAAAATTGGAAGAAATTGCCGGTATAGCTAATTAAGAAGAAAAGCTTTAGACTATCGAAAGGTGTTTTGCTTCTACGTTGTTTTTGTAGAAGCAAAATACCTAAAAGAAATGATACAGAAATGAACATTTCTGACAAAATCGGAAAAGTCAAATAAATATTGATCCGACACAACACAATGATAATTTATAAAAGACACTTGGTTCAAAACGCAATGTCACAAAATGGTTTTTAAGAATTCCGTTCACATTTTAGAAATGATTAAAGATGTTTAACCTATCCAAACTGATATATCAGGCATTGCGATTTGTTCTTCAGATGATGATAAACAATTTTCCCTGAATACAAATTCATTTAATTGCTTCAAATGACGTCATCAAAGAGAAAGTCTAAATTTGAGGAAAACATCCCAAACATAAACTTTTTTTGAGAATGAAGTCCGTGTTGTGATATTTTTCGCCCTTAAATGTGTCTCAAAGCACAAAATTACCCTACTGCAGCTAGAATCTGACCTTTTTTCGCAAGCACAGTTTTCAGAAACAATACCTCGATCTTGACAGGTCATTTTTACGTGCATTTTCAATGATTTTGGACGTTAGTTTTAAGCTTTTCTGGTATTTCATTTGCTTATTTCAATGCGATGTTAAAGATAAGTTTGCAACAGATAAATAAGAATGACCGAAGACAAAATTAGTTTTCTTTTGGGATCAGAATTGCCAAATATTGATAAACATACCCCAATATACGGATATTCCCACTAAGACATTTAATTTTCAGATTTATTGGCATATTTTGACTACATTTGAATGGAGAAACCAGTATTCATCTATATTTTAACAGAAAATTTGCTGAAAGTAGTCAAACAACAAAATTTCAGAAGGATACCAAACCTGCGGCCATGCATGCAACAGAAGCTAGAAACAACGTGCTTTATTCAGCACTATCATTGTGATAAGTTGCGAAAAAAAGATCGAAACGTGCTTTATCCCCGGTAATTCGAGTGCTGGAAAAAAAAAATTATAATCAAATGCCTAACGAAATCTTTTTGGTCAATTGAAAAAAATCACTATATAATATGATGTGCGTTTCTTTTTTTGTCGGGTATATATCTGCCTCTACCTTCCTTATAGAACTTTGACTATATATAGAGAGAGATGTAAAGGGGCGTGTGTCATTGAAGGTTGTTGGCATCGAGCTCCTGTGCTTAATCCTTATGAAAAATAGTAAAAAGGCATCAATACACCTCCTAATTCTACGTACCAGCATATCAATATCACCGAGTATTCATTGAATCGAAGAATTTATTGTACCTGTTTCAAAAGTTGCCTCTAACAAAGGGGTAAAATGAAAATGAATATTTAAAAAAAAACAAAATATTTAAGACTATGTATTTCATAGATCCGTGTATGCATTTTACCTTCATATAAATATATCTTATAAAATTATGAGAAATTATATAAACAAGAGACCCAAGGGGGCCACATCGCTCATCTGATGTTGAAGGGTTGATAGTAGTACATTTTTTGATAGAGGACCTTGAGCACTTACTTCCTGTTAGGTTTCGTGAAATTCTGTACAGCTGTTGCAGAGGAAATGTCGAAATTCGTCAGCCAATCAGAGCCCTTGATGGCCATATTTGGACTGCTGGGCTATAAAAAATCTAGGCAGAGGCTTCCTGAAAGATTTCGTTAAATTCTGTGCAGATGTCAAACATGCGTCAGCCAATCAGAGTACTCGGCGGACATGTCAACCGATCGGATCGAAAAGCACAAACTTGGAAGACGGTCTTGAGTACTTATACTCTCTGTAATATTTCGATAAATTCTGTGTAAACGATAGCTGTGCAACGATAGCAGAGGAGATGTCGAAAATATGCCAGCCAATCAGAGCTCATGATTGTCATATTGCCACAAACTTGGTAGAGACACTAGAGTACTTGCTTTCTGTACTTAAAGCTGAACTAAGTCTTTAAAAAAACCCCATGACGTAGTAAATTTTTTTAGGAAACGGAAATTGTTAGAAGTGAAACTAACAATCTCCGTCCCCTAGCTAAAAATACACTTGGTCATGTGTTGATTTGAACTTTCCCCCTGATGACGTTTTGCATACTAATGTATCGTGACCCAAAATCCACTACCTCGAGTACTCGAGGGGTATATAAAGAAGCCTGGACGCGTGGACATTGTCATTTGTATGAGATGTCGTCTACCTGTAAAGATGAGTTCAGAAATTAGTAAATTGCATAGAAAATCATACATTAAAATATATAATTTTCAAATAAGAATAAAATTATTTTCTCATATATAGTTATAATGAATGAGATCTGCCCCGGGTACGTGATAGAGGGAGGGGGACTCGGTGGTTCGGGAGTTGGGGGGGGGGGGGGGGGGCGGTACATGTTTCACATATACAGCACCTCCAAAAGAAATTATGGCGTATGCATAATGATATATACAAGTACTATATTTAAAAATCAAAATAAATTAAAGGTACAGATTGGAAAAGTTGGGCGGGGGGGGATTTGCTTCAAGTATATCATCATGAAATTTAGTAAATAACAGATGATTATTTACAAAGATAACATGATCACAAACTTATCACAATGCATATTCATGTAGGGAACTCAATGTTTCAAAATTTGGACAGATCAAGAGGGTTTGGGGTTCGGAGGGGGGGGGGGGGTGATCGAATGGTAGCCCAAAATCAAAGCGTTGAAATAAAATATATGAAGCGAAATATTATTTGCTTGTAATTTACATAATAGATCCGGACGAAAAAAGATCTGGGAAAAAGAAGCGTTGTGAGGTTTCGAGTTCGCGGGAGGGGGGGGGGGGAGGTGCTCGTTACAGGGAGGAAGTAATGCATACTCCAAATGTAATTCAAAATTACACTCTTTTACATACTGAAATGCTTCTTAGCTATGTCTGCCTATAAAATATTCATTTGCAGTATAGCTGTATCTTACACAATTACACAAATACACTTAATGACCCACATTATATATTTACATTGTACCTGTTTACTAAACGTCTAAAATACAAAAATTTCCTAATTTCAAAATTTATTTTTAACAAGTCCATTGTCTCAATCTTCTAAAATTATATCAGAATAAAAAACTGCACATTGCATGGTTTTACTTACATGGTTGATAAAGCAAATACAATCCTATATTACAAATGATCGGTACACATGTTACCATTTACACGCATGTGAAAAAACCGAGTGTTCGATTAGATCTTTAGTAATACTTGTCTTGTAAATAGTAAGTAAGATCACAGTTTCGTTATCCTAATGTTCTATATTTGGGACAAAATAAGGAGTGCTACATCTAAATAAAAATGGCTCATATTTTGATGAATTAAAGCGATCTATACATTTTCCAAGGGGTGTTGTTTCCAAGTCGTCACTGTCAGTGTAGGGGTGGGGGTGTCCCCATTTGGGCATATATATGGTTATTAGTAAAATTCAACTTGAAAACGAAAAAAAAAAAAAAAAAACAGCAATTTTGGACAAATCACAAGAATGAGGGGGAGGGCCCCCATAGTTTGTGGGATTTGAAAGTATTTTCTGAAAGTATAAAGGCCCTACTCAAGAATGCATTTGATTTACATGTACACTTTACCAACTCATGTATTTCGTGGAAATTTTGGGTTAAAAATAACAAATTTTATAAAAATGCTGAAAATTGGAAATGCTTTATTTTATTCAATTTTTTGGAGTCTTTACATACTTTGGACAAGTAATCATATCAAAAGTAGTTAATGAATGTTTTCAGTCATCACATTTCAATTTTGCAAATTGAATGAAATTAAGCAATTCCAACTCTGGGGTATCTTGATGAAATCGGATCTATATGGGGATACCATATTTCCAAAAAAAAAAACAAAAACAAAACAAAACAAAACAAAAAACAAAATTTCCAAAGATAAGTGCAAATATCAAACTTTAGCTTTCAAATTACGTTAGTCTACCATATTTTACACATATCTAAAGCTTCAGAATCTGATGTGAATTTGTCCAAAAGACGGTGAAATTATTGAGTTTTTCCTTTTTCAGCGATTTTTGATAAAAATGAATAGTTTTTACCTCCAATTTTTTTTCTCGTAACAACGAGATTTCTTTTTTTTTTTTCGTAACTTCGAAATTTGCTTCTCGTAACTACGCATTTTTTTCTCGTAACTACCACAATTTTTCTCACAACTACGAATTATGACATGGTACGAACTGGCTTTTGTAGGAAATACACGCTCATGGACTAGAATATTTTATACATATTGGGAGTATTTTATATTTACTTAGAACAAACAACCTTTTTTATCGCAAAGCGATACAAGTCCCCTACCGGTATAAATCTGAGACAAATTAGGGGTTACCATGCGTGTGTTTTACAAAAACTGACAGGGTATCGGCGAATCCCCTGTCAGAAATTGAGTTTTACAGCGAGGCGTCAGCCGAGCGGTAAAACGGATATTTCTGACAGGGGATTCGCCGATACCCTGTCAGTTTTTGTAAAACATCAGTATGGTAACCCTATTCTAATGCTTTGGTCAGTAAGAAGCTAGAAAACGTCTGCTTTTAACGACGTCGCCATAGCAACGCATAACGTCATAGCAAAAACTGCAGTGAAACGTGAATCCCCTTGCAGTTTTTTAATCGCTTAGCCAATCAGAATGCGCGTTACAAACGGAGTGCATTAGAATACATAACTCAATGCATGTGCCGACAAATACCAGTTCGGTATCTGTAATAGTATCAATAAAGAAAAGACAAGAAATCTGAAACTGTAATGAAAATAACAAAGTCAAAGGGTAATAACTCTATTAAAAAAATAGCAATCCAAGGAATGCTTGTGTCGCCTGCGAAGCGGTTTGATTATTATTCTAGAAAGTGGATCAAAATTATTGGTATCAATGGAAAAGTCTTGTTTAATGAAATTCATTTGAAATATCAGACCTCTTATTAACATTAACAAATAAAAAGATATCGTCATTTTCAAATTTTCAGAAAAGAGTGTCATTCATCTAGGTCAAGGTCACTACGTATAAATTGGTATCAAACAGGTCTCATCACAAGAAATATTGAAGACCTATCACCTACCAATTAAAAGATATATACAACCTAAGAAAAGAAGGTCAAATAGATAGGTCAAGGTCAAAAGGTAAAACATTATGGTATGTGTAAATGGTATTGTTACAAGGAAAATACATGTGAAATATCAAAGCCCTATCACCTACCAATCAAAAGATATAGCCAATATTACTTTTCTTGAAAAGTAGGTCAAATATCTAGGTCAAGGTCAAATATAATGTTCTGTGTAGAAAGGTCTTGTCACAAGGAATACACATGTGAAATACCAAAGTCCTATCACTTAACAAACAAAAGATATATCAATTCTTTTTTTTTTTTTGAAAAGTAGGTCAAATATTTAGGTCAAGGTCAATAGGTCAAAAATTATGGTATGTGTAGGAAGGTCTTGTCACAAGGAATACACATGTGAAATATCAAAGCCCTATAACTTACCAATCAAAAGATATAGCGAATCTTATCTTTTTTTCAAAAGTAGGTCAAATATCTAGGTCAAGGTCACAAGGTAAAAAATTATGGTATGTGTAGAAAGATCTTGCCACAGAATTGCACATGTGAAATATCGAAGTCCTAACATTTACCAATCAAAAGATATATCCATTCTTATTTTTTTTAAAAGTAGGTCAAATATGTAGGTCAAGGTCACTAGGTCAAAAATTATAGTATGTGTAGGAAGGTTTTATCACAACGAATACACATATGAAATATCAAAGCCCTATCACTTACCAATCAAAAGATATAGCGAATCTTATCTTTTTTTCAAAAGAAGGTCAAATATCTAGGTCAAGGTCACAAGGTAAAAAATTATGGTATGTGTAGAAAGGTCTTGCCACAAGGATTGCACATGTGAAATATCAAAGTCCTAACACTTACCAATCAAAAGATATATCCATTCTTAATTTTTTTGAAAAGAAGGTCAAATATGTAGGTCAAAGTCACTAGGTAAAAAATTATGGTATGTGTAGGAAGGTCTTGTCACAAGGAATACACATGTGAAATATCAAAGCCCTATCACTTACCAATCAAAAGTTATGGGCTGTGACACCCAAAGTGTGACAGACAGACAGACGGACGGACAGACGGACAGACGGACAACGGACAAAGTGATCCCTAAGTGTCGCTATGCTTCGCAGGCGACACAACTAGGTCAGCTTCAGCAAATATTGAACATGATCTATCAAAAAACAAAACACAGTTCAACATTTGCGATACATGTAATAGTTGAAAAAAAGGTCTGAATTTTACTAGGTCCAAGAACAAGAACTCTTGTACAAATAGGTCCTTTGAAACTAATTTGAACTTCCTCTGAATTACACCGACATATATATTCACATACTAGTGCCAAAAAGTAGTACAATAGCTTCAATAATGAAGAAAAAAAGTCCAGAAAAGTTAAAATATTATGAATGTAATAAGTACTCTTCGACGTGTAAAAAGGAATCAAGACTAAAACTCTATCTTTATAAATCTAAGATATACTCACATATCAAAACTTATTTCAATATATACAATAAAAGTTCCATAAAATTCGAAAAACTAAGGCACGGTCCATTTGATATTCGGGGGGGGGGGGGGGGGGCTTTGGGGTTTTTTTTCGAAAAAAAATTTTGCTCTGAATTTTGATGGAAAAAAATTAATTTGCTTATGGTGTGTCAGAAAAAAATAATCTTGTTTTCACAAGTAGTCTTAATTTGAAGAATTACCTTAAAATTTCGCTAAAAATTCCTGAAAATTTTCCGACTCGCTTCGTTCGCCACAGTTTTCAATTTATATAAAAAAAAGTTTGGCTCGCTTCGCTCGCTGTAGTTTTCTATCAAAACATTAATTTTTAATGGCAAAGATTATATTTGAAAATATCAAAAGAATGCATGTTAATGGGGGAAAAGGGCTTCCTTAGAGGATTATAAATAGACTATGAATATAATGCATTACTATTACATGTAATAGATGCATGTTTCACCATAGAGTCTTATTCATATACAAGCTTCGAAGGAGAACTTCAGTTTTTCCCCTAATTTACAATTCTAAATTCTAAATTTGTCTAGAAAATCCTCCCCTCCCAGACCCTCCTACAAGATATGAAATTTGTTTACTGAGAATAATATTGTTAATAAGCTCTATCTCTCTGTTTAGAAGTGAATTAAATTTTTCATAAAAATAAAGTAATATTTTAGAGTTTTGAATAAAAATCAAGAATTATTTTTAAAACACAAACATTCTTTATATATTGCACATCACTTATTATAAAAGAAATTCCTTGCTCCAACTTTGCAAGAAAAAAATAATTTTGCTCCAGTATGGGGCGAAAAAAAATAATCATGCTCCGACAAAAAAAAAATCCCAAGGCCCCCCCCCCCCCTAATATTAAATGGACCATGCCTACAGACAGACACGCCTCGCTGAGAACGAGACGTTCAGTAGTTTTGGGGAAATCATGCATTCGAAAATCATTGATAAAAGGGAAAAAAGGAATAGCTATTCAAAAATGAAACCATGTGAATGCATGTATAAAAGCTTTGATGAGTTTCAGATAAAATTAATTTTAAATTCCAATTCCCATACTTTTAATGTGGATTAAAAAAAAATCACAGAAATTCAAAGTAATTTTACTCTTTCTTCCAACATTTCAGCTCCAGAGTAGTGCATACAAAATGTATGATGATCGTTCATGGATGATTTAGACCAAACAAAACCCCTCCAACTCGCCACTTTTAATTGGCCGGATTGCAAAGCAATTCCGGTCTATAGATTGACGATGTCCGTCTGTCTGTCTGTCCGTCTGTCTGTCTGTCCGTCTGTCGTCAACATTTTGGTTAAAGTTTATGGTTGCAGCAAAATATGAGGAACATTACGCAGTAGAAACTTTATATCATACATGAAGATTGCCCATGACAAGACCTTTCAATTTCTGCCTTAACATTTGACCTAGTGACCTTGACCTGGAGCTTTGACCTAGTCATGGTTATGGTATCGGGAAAGTGTGTACACTGTAAGGCCACTATGTTCCCCATTCCCTCAACATAAATTTTGGACCCGGCCCTGAAAAGAAAGGGCTATACAGAATTTGATTGGGGGGGGGGGTAGTTATTGAGATGGGGATATTGGGAGGAAACGGATCCAAGACATGGCCCAGGTAGAGTTGTTCGACGAAAAATAGTTTCAATACAAAGGAAACCTATAAACTATTGATAAATAGTATTTTCAAGAATTCTTTAAATTGTTTCTTTCCCATTTCCGATGCGAATTCCATCTGTTGCATCCCAAGGTCTCCACGTTCACGCACCCCCCCCCCCCCTTTTTTTTAACACATCAATGGAAATAAGCATACAAACGTATCATACAAACAAATCATAAATATAAATTTCAATGTATAATGAAGCTTATTCAAATATTCGGTAACTAGTAAACATGTATATTTTACTTGATATGAATTTATAAAAGCCCATTTTCATTATGCGAATAGTCTAATCGAACACGCGATTTTCACATGTGTCTACACAATGAGGTCATGTATGTTGTAGAAAATTGTGTACCGACCATTGGCCTGTATTGGATTGTATTTTCTAAAATATCATGTAAGTAAAACACTATAATTATCATGAAGTTTTGTATTCTCGAAATTTAGCTGATTAATTACATTTTCTAAAAGAAATTTTGAAATGAGGAAAATGCAGAGAAACAGCTATGTACTTGCCTTTCACAGTAAACAGGTATATGTAACAAAATCGTATGTAATGAAAATAGAATATTATAGAAGAATTTAACTATCGTATTTTAGTATGTTAATGTATGTACTTTTATTGTGCTCTTTTTGCATGACAATGTTTCGATATAACACCCCCCCCCCCCCCCCCCCCCCCCCACACACACACACCGGCATCCCCCTCCCAACTACTCTTCCGTTTAATAAATTGCATGCCATTCTTTGATGTAAACTTTAAGCAGTAAACACTGATCAATATACTATTTCACTTCAGATAATATGAATTTTCAATAACTTAACCACCCCCCCCCCCCTTTCCGGCCCAACATGTCTTGGTTGATCATAAACATTGGGCTCCCTCTTCATCTACATGTATTTTTGATCTCCTTTGCTTGTGAAAAGTGAAAAATCAGTTCAATTTACTTTCATGTCTGTTGGTTTGAATGATATACTTGAATCCAACAACATCCCACCCTACCACTATTTCACATATAGATATACCAAATTTTGATCAATGTAAAACGTAGCATATAATTTTTTGACATTGTAAATACATCTAACTATGAATATTTTGAATTCATCTTTTTGGTTCGCAATATTTTATATAAAACATATGAAACAACCTACCCATCCGGTCCCGCCCTCATCCCGTTCTAAAACAACCCCCTCCCACCCATCCCCTTCCACATTTTCCCAAGATTACGTACCCGTCTTTTAATTATTTCAGGCAAACTGAAGATTTCATGATTACTTTATCCATTTTCTATTTCAATGTATGGTTTTCTATGATATTTTCTAATTTCTGAACTCATCTTTACAGGTAGACAACATCTCATACAAATGACAATGTCCACACGTCCAGGCTTCTTTATATACCGCTCGAGTACTCGAGGTAGTGGATTTTGGGTCACGATACATTAGTATGCAAAACGTCATCAGGGGGAAAGTTCAAATCAACACATGACCAAGTGTATTTTTAGCTAGGGGACGGAGATTGTTAGTTTCACTTCTAACAATTTCCGTTCCCTCAAAAAAATTTACTACGTCATGGGGGTTTTTAAAGACTTAGTTCAGCTTTAAGGCAACGGACGGCGCGCTATGACAATAGCTGACTTCGAAACACGCGTCTAGTACAATAAAATTGGTACTATATATAGAGCTTCTCTAAGGTGAGCTAAAAATGTACCCGACGAGTGGCATGGGGCAATTCCATTTTCCATTTTCTGCGCATTAAGAAACATACGTTTTCTTGTATTGCCAGAATAGTATAGAATGTGCAGATGCAGCGATGTTTTGATCAAAATTACTGCCAACTGCGCGTTAACATTGAGCCCTGGGTGACCCCGCCAACAAATCGCTCTACTTATTCTATTCACTTCGTTCTTTTGATACCCATGTAAATTAATCCCAAAATAGTCTCGATTCAATGGGCTTCCTTTTATTCCATATTTATTTATAGACAGACAGAGAATTCAAGTTAACCGAGATTCTAATATATTTTAATATATAGATTCTATATTGTATGACATTTCGCTATGCATGTTTGAGGCATGTTCTGCAGAGTGAAATTTTATACATGTATGGAATTCACTTCTAAAATGTATATTATTCATATGACTTATACGTACTTTGTAATATTGTCTTTTCCTCTCATCCAGTGCACTTTATACACCGATATGTAATGATGAGAAAAAACCAGCATATTCACATTTCTAGTCAGCCGCCCCCTCCCCAAATAAGAAGAATAATATGTTTGAACCACTCACCGCATAAAAAAACCAAACAGAATAGGGTATGTCAGTAGTACATTTCTAGGATCTATACATTATGAATAGACATATTATATATATTAGCACTTGGCGCTTTGTAATCATTTAGGAAACCCATTTAGGCCATTATGATTTGACACTTTATGTAAGGTATAAGAACCCCCTTTTAAAATTTTAAGTCACTATAAGATGCAGAAATTAATAGCATAAAAACCAATCTGTTATAAAGGTACGTGGAACTGTCCGAAAAAATATGCAGCTCAAAAGAGATTTTCTTTTTTTTTTTTCGCGGCCTCATCCTCCTTGAACATTGAATATTATTTTTATAAGTTCTTAAGTATATATACACAAAAGGAGACTTTGTTCTCTAGCATTCATATTTTACATACTTGAGGATTTCCATGCAATATATATATGCTACAAATGTATTCATTTTAGTTTGCAGTCACATAAAATATAATAATTATATGACTTATTTGCACTACAGTTTTGTACACTACATGTACTTGAAGTACATTCTAGCTGATGATTGTGAAATACTTTCAGCATTCATGTATAACATAATAACTAGAACCTCCCCAATTTTTTTTCAATTAATTTTATTACAAGCAAAACTTTGTTTATGAAACACTGTTTCTCCCGCCTGGCTGAGTACAAAAAGAATAATTATAGCTTAAATTTCACCAAAGTAGGTCAAACTGCAAGTTGAAAAGTAGATCAACACTAAAGTCAAGGTCATGATGTCCAAAATTTTGGTGTCAACAGAAGGTCTTGTCACATGGATCATACGTTTGAAATATAAAAGCAGTATCGCTTAAAATCCGTGACCGATGATAAAGCTTTTGAAGACAAACAGTCGGACAGACTAAAACGAATGTATTACAGGGTCATACACAACATAGCCCCCCCCCGTCCTCGGTGTGGTCGTGGTGGATCACCCGTGGATATCCCATGATATTGCATACTGGATAATTTGTTGAAAAAGCTCCATACACAACATACCCCCGTCCTCGGTGTGGTCGTGGTGGATCACCCGTGGATATCCCATGATATTGCATAGTGGATAATTTGTTGAAAAAGCTCCACTTTTCATTTCCCTACCACTGTACTTTAATACCGACAACCCTATGTAGCATTGTAAGCTTGCTTGAGAGGAGGTATGCTAAATTTCCCCTTATTTTTCAAGAGATTCCTGAAAGCATAAATCTACACAAATAATAGGCTTAAAATTCACGGTTGAGATAAAAAAAAAATTACTTTTGCATAAACATATTTGCAAGGGATTGGCGACGAGTAAATTTTACTTATACATCATATCATGGTAATATTTTGGGATTCATCAAAAGTATAATCATGGTTTTTCTGGTTTAACCTCTATGTGAATAGAAATATATAATATTATGTATTTCAATATATCGGTAAAAATTATTGAAGAATAAAAGCCCCATCCCACCAGGCCTCGGTATCACCCCCTTCCATTGTAAAACGACATGCACCTTACATTTATTTTTCCCTTGATATATTTTTGCACTTCACTACGTATGTATATAAAAGAGTTGCACAATAAATGTGACAGAACTAAGGATGGACATGGCACCCTAACCTACTTACATCAGCATCTCTTAAGTAAAGATCAATATATTTCCCAGGAATAGAACGCGTCTAGGGCGGAAGATCGTCCGAGAAGAACAGTGGTTAATAAGCTTATTGATCCCTCATTCAACTTGTACTTGTATGAATGACATGGTACACGAGGCACAGTTTAATGCTCCTGAATTTTTTATATATAATATTTTTTTTCAATTTTTCTTTTCAAAGACGAAAATGCTGTAAAGTCAACATTTTGTAAATTTCAAGTACTAAAAAGAGAATTCCGTCTGTGACCAAATGAGTTCATTTGATTCTAGTTTTTTTTTCTCCACATTTTGATTTAAAAAAAAGATAGAATGAGAACTAGATATGAGAACTAGATATATATAAGTATCCATAAAAATTAATTGAATAGATAAATAAATAAAAAAAGGTTTGCTTTGCAATACAATGTCATTATCGTTCCTGACTGAAAATTAACGATTTAGTACATGTAAAGCGTGTACTTTTTCTCTCTTTTATCATTTATGTTACCTTTTACAACTTAATTAGGGCCCTAAACAGAACTTACAAAGTGAAAAAATGTTCAATTGTGAAAAAAAATTGTGAAAGAAATGTAATTTTTTTTAAATTGTGAAAGAAATGTGTATTGTGAAATGTAAATTGTGAAAGAAATGTGAACTGTGTCCACGGAAGAGGGGGAAATCCCCACCCGCCATACTAGTATGTTAAAAAAAACCCTTATAAATTTAAGAAATGAATCTTATATTTTTTCTGTTGATGCAGGTATCACCCGAAAAATTGGACAGAAAACTGCATCAATGCGCGTAGCGCGTTGATGCAAAAGTTTTCTGTCCAATTTTTCGGGTGATACCTGCATCAACAGAAAAAATATAAGATTCATTTCTTATCATTTAATTATTATCTGTTTATGGATTCTTGGATCTAAAAACAATCAATCACCGCACTATATTTCGTAAGTCGGAGGGTTTTGCAGTGATACGTCTGTCAAAACAAGTTATGGCAGCCGCCATGATTCAAACAGCGAACGATCGTCTCTCTATATCTTTGGAATAAGGACCAGTTTGAGCAAATTCTATATGCACTGTTAATTTTTTTGTAAGTAGAAAAGAAATGGTACCCTTGAAATGATAAGCAAACATCAACAAATTGTATTTTCAGCAACGAATTCATTCGTGTTTGAGGGAACCCCCGGTTCTAAAAATAGTGCTATAAATAGACTTCCGTGAAAAATTGTGTTGATCGATGTATCAACAAAATTTCTCAGCCAATCAGAATCTTCGTTTCTTGAAAATGACAATGGAAATTAAATGATAATAAAATCGCCGGAAAGGTTACAAGATCTATATAGGTCTTTATATGTTCTTTTATTACCTGTACGAAATAATTAAAGGTACATGCGGTCGATTTCTAAATGCATACTAAAGGAAATTATAAATTTATTCGTTCCCAGTCAACACAAAAATAATGTATTATTTGCATGTCATCTACTTATCGAGAAAGTTAGTAACGGAAACTAAGCAAGGAAAAAAAAGAATAAACAACACTTGATTGTCATTAATATCGTAATATGAGTCACCCGACCTTGACCTAGTATTTGCAAATAAACGTAAACAGGCACTTCTCCCTAACCCCTGAATATTTGAATATCAATCATCAGTAGTTGACGCCGCATGCAGGGGTCACCGTACTCCAATACCAACCAATCAATTCACTGACCGATATTTCCAACCAATCGTAGAGAGTGTTGTTTGCGGCATAGGCAGAACCACGAGTATCAACAAAAACAAGAGACCGGTAAGTCGAGCAGCCGGTATGTTTAGGAAATGAGGAATATCTGCATGTTTTAGATGTGACATAGTGTGATTTAACTTGAAAAAGGAACTTTGTGATTAAATGGACAATGCCGCATCATAAGCATCATAAGAATCAAAAGTTGAATCGAGAAGAAGTGGTGCAAAACCTTCCTCGTGATGCAAATGCAAACGTGCACGGTGAGGGAAACGTCAACGAGCACCGCCAACGGAGAAATGGCCAGGCGAATTCGACGGAGTGCTGTGTTCCGTCTGCATGTCTTTGCCAAGGTGAGACTATAAATCCCTCTGATCCAGATGATGCTGTAAGAGTATATTGTAATAATGAAGCTTGTACAATGGGAAATTGGATGCATAAGGAATGCTTTATGCAATGGGAGGATACGGTACTGGCTTATTTGAAGTCCTGCGGCCGTGCAAGAAGCTGGAGTGAGAAGCAACGTTTGCAAAATCTCTGGACGAAAAAAGGATACGATCTTGCTTTCAAAGCATGCGACTGCAAATGCGGAAGGGGGCACCTGCGGAAAGATCTTAATTACGTTCCGCCGCCGAGAAACGACAATGCCGCAAAAGCGAAAAAGAAGCACAAAAAGAAGAATGACAAACCCGTGGCCGTTGTCTCCAATGGGAAACCAGTACCTGCTACGAACGGAAACGCTAATCAATCACAAACCAACAACAATTCGAATGCTGTAAGCCATGCGATTACAAATCATCTGAACAACGTCAATAATAACGCACAGCGTGCGACCGAGCGCGTGGATAACGCCGGTCGATGCCAGCTTATACGTAGCAGTCCGATAGATACACCCGTAACAGAGGAAGGAGGACGATCTATACGAATGCGAGCGAATAGTTGCGAAAGTACAGGTAGCTCTCCGCCCAATTCCTCGGCGTCAACTGGCTCTGCATCTCCGGCTCCCGTCTCTCCGTCGCCGTCGTCTAATGATAACTTTCCTATCAAAGCACCACGCCCGAAGTTCGACTTCCCGCCGGAGACTAATAACTTTGGAATGTCCATTTTCCGACGCCGCCCTGATCTCTCGGCTTTCAATGTGCTACCTAAGCATAAACTGAATCCGTATCATATCAAGATGGATGATGATATACCACAGGGAAACGATGAAATACGCACGTTTGTGCATACGCACCTTAGTACGTACAAGGTTTCGTCCATGAACTGTGTGCTCTGTAAGAACATGCTTCCTGTATTTGACCGTTATCCCATGATAGACGGTACTTTCTTCCTGTCGCCTCAAGCTTACGATGATAGCGTCGTGCAGGTGATATCCGATGGGCGCCTACAGTTCATCAATGCGGTATGCGTTGGCTGTCTAGAAGGTGGAAGTGACGTTCGATGCGCTGCATGTAAGCGGAAGTGGGATGGAAGCGCCCTGTTACTCGGGACCATGTACTCCTATGATATCTTTGCGGCGATGCCATGTTGCCAGAAGCGGCTGACTTGCAAGCAGTGTCGACGTGCAGTCGTAGACGTCACTACTGGTCTGAACTTTTTTAGCGACTATAGTCGCATGATAGCCTGTCCGTATTGTAAGGCGTACGACTACCATTTCATACGACCAATGGCAGACACCTTCGCCGTAAAGCAACCTATATGGAATTAACAATAGACTATTTTTAGCTTTTATATATACTCAAAATGTAGACTGCAATATTTTCTTAAAAGTTTTTGAACTTTTTTCATCGTTCATTGTTGTTAACCTTATTGGATTTATTTTGACTCTGGCGTAAAGTATACACTTTGTTTGATTGGAAAATTGCAAGGCATGCGATTTTGGGACGATTTGCAACGTTGGAATACATGTAACCTCAATTTTAATTCAGTTCCACATCATTTCATGCAAATTATACCTATATAATTCTTGCTTTTTGGCACACTGACTGGCTGTATTTTTCATATCGGCTTGGAGATTTATTATTGATGTAATGAATTCATGTTCTAAAAAAAATGCACCTTGAGAAAAACAATTGAGAATTTAAAAAAAAATATATGATATTGTGTTGTCGAGAAGAGAAAAAAATGAAATAAAAGGAAAAATCCATATGAAAAAAAAATTGAAAAAAATGTACAAATTAAAATTTTTAGATGATGTGGAACCAGCAGGATATTTATAGGTGTTGTGACTGTCTCATTTAATCGAATGTGAGGTAGCGATGGACATTTCCTTTTCACTGCTGATATTTTTTTGATTAAAAGGAAATTTCAAGCAAGTGAAATGTAAATATGCAAGGAATGAGATCTCTTCACGAGGCAGCATACAATTCAGTTTGTTGTACAGTACGTGCGTGCGTAGCTGGATAGACTGTTTTACTGTTTGTGTTGGAGATATACCTTGATTTACTAAGATTGTAAGACAGAGAAAAGGTACTGTAAAAAAAATGGCATTTTTAAAAGTTTTGTTCTCCAAGATATTTTTTGGAAATAAAGAACTTTTTTCATCATATATCACTGTATTTCTTTCATATTCTTTCATATTTACCCCCTTTATCGGACCCCTGCTATGGAGAAAAATGCATTGCTAAACTGTACCAACATGCAAGTTATACAGAATGACGATTTATCCTTTGAATATGCCGACTAGATCTATAAATAGTGTGGTCTAGATACATAGCCTTGACATCACGTGACTATATTGACCGACTTTCCTGAGCTGTTGATATATTTAGCTATGCAGATATAAGTTGTGTATTCAGAAAGTGAACTACTTACATTTTAAATGAATTTAAACAAACAATTGCTATGTATATTTGCTTCGGTTTGATTAACTTGTTGTTATGGTGGAGACGGGAAAGTCGCACGTGCACGTGTTTACAAAGTTGATGATTCTATGAAAATAACTTGGCAACGATAACTTTTTGCTGATTATCTCGTTTCTTTCTGTACGTTGCAGAATTTACAACAGATTGTCAAGAGGATATCACAAATCGATCTGTTTTTTTTTTCTCTCCAAAGGGAGGCTAAATCTGATTGTTTTGTATATATAAGAAAATTGGTCGGTGGGGGTTTTCAAAAACGTTTACCCCCCCCCCCCCACCTAAATCCTTTTTCACAATAGTTTTTTTCTGAACTTCTGATGGGCGTCATTCAAAAAAAAAAAAAAAAATGAAATATAAAAAAGAGGGGGACGTGACGCTTCTCCCTTCTGTAATAGCCTAATAAGGAAATGTGGGACGTCTCAACCCCCTGAAATTAAATTGTTAAAAAGTAATCGCTTGTTGCTAATATATGTACCACGTCTTGCAGATTTTATGGAAAAACACATTCTTGAAAATTTCATTTACCCCCCCCCCTCCTTGCATTGTGTATAGTAATCGGCGTTTCGAGAGCAGGGCATTCACGCCCATTATTCTTATAATTGTTTTGATAATTTTTTATTCGAATGAATATGAAAAGTATTTTACGTGACCACTTAAAATCGCCTGATCCTGTCCTCGAGTTACGGTGAATTCAGACCACTAGAACTGGTTTTCTAATCTATAATGTTACGATATTTTCAAACAAGATATTGCTTAGTGCGCAAATAAAATAGTCCAGCGTCTATCTGTCCAGTTGAATAGCCTGCATGACCGATATATCGCTCTATATAAAGGTGGGCTGATAGCCGTGGCCTTCAAACACCTAAGTTGTTTGTTTACTTATGGTTGGAATTTTGCCCAAGAACTAAGGAAATTACAAGTTTTAATTTTCTTGGCTGTGCTCTATGAAGACTCATTTTTCATACATGCCATTCCATTAACACGATTAAATATAAATATGTATGTACGTAAGTATGTCATATGTCAGACTGAAATTCGTTTGGATAAATGAAAATTAATTTAAGTCGGTTAATAGCAAAGTTCATAGAAACCATAACAATCGGAGGGACGTTTTAAATATATAGACATCCCCTGGGAATATACCTAGATGATTGAGAGATATCTGACTCTGGTATGGAAATCAATACGGGTCATCTTTATACATGATCTGTTCTTCATAGCACGGTCAATGTGAACTGAGACTTGGGCCTCTATGGAAGGACATCTAACAGTGATGGTCATGGATGGACATCGTCTACTTTGCGCCTTATGGAAACTGTCTACTTTGCGCCTTATGGACATTGTCTACTTTGCGCCTTATGGACATTGTCTACTTAACGCCTTGTCTTCTAAAGATGAAATAGTGAGTCTTGACACAAAGCCAAAAATCATGTTAATTTAAAAAAAAAATCATTTCAGTAAAAATCAACATGGAATAATTCAAATCAGAATTATCAAAACATTCTGCAAATGAGCAGACGTGAATGCCAATGGGAGTGATATCAGGTGTCCGGGGAGAGTAAGCATCCCATGCTTGGTGCTATACCAAAAGTATACTGTATAGACTTATTAACAATACATTTAGACCCTGCCTTGTCTAGCATTCACAAAGCAAATCGCTCACTAAATAGATACTGATTATCATTTTGCGCACTAGACACAATATATCCACTTATTAGACACAATCGAGCATACTGATAATAAGACACTGGCCCAGCATCCACAAAATAGACACTGTCAGTATCTATTAATAAGACACTGTCCATAATGTACAAATAAGGCACTGTCTGGCATCCCCTAATTAGACACTTTCCATCATTCACAAATAAGACACTGTCCAGTATCCCATAATTAATCACTGTCAAGGATCCACATATAAGACACTGTCCAGCATCCACAACTAAGACACTGTCCAGTTTCCCCTGATCAGACTGTCCAGCATCCACAAATAATACACTGTCCAGTATCCCATAATTAGTCACAGTTCTGCATTCACAAATAAAAAATTGCCCGGTATCCACAAAAAAAGACAAGGTCCAGCGTCTACTTGTTAGACACAGTCAAGCATCAACAAATAAGAAATTGTCCAATGTCCATTCATTAGATTAGTACTGTCATGTATCTACTTATTAGACAACTTGTAGCATCCACAAATAAGATACTGTCCAGTGTCCATCATCCTCGAGACGCTGTCCCGTATCCACTCGTAAAACCTCTCCAGTATCCAAAAACACTGTCAAGTATCCCCAACTTAACAGTCTGGTATCCATAAATAAGACACTGTCCAGCATCGACAATAAAGACACTGTGTAGAATTCCATATTTAGACACTGTCGAGTATTCACACTATAAGTAACTGTCCAGAGTCCACCCATTAGACACCGTCCAGTACACACAGATAAGACATTGTCCAGTTTAGAAATAAGACTGTCCAGTATACAGTCATTATAGACACTGTCCAGCATCCACAAATAAGACCTTGTCCAGTACATGTATCCACTCATTAGACACTGTCCAGTATCAACTAATTAGACCTCGATTGTCCAATATCCCCTGTCCAGTATCAATAAAATAAGACACTTTCCAGTATCCCCTAATAAGACGCTGTCCAGCATCCACAAATAAGATAATGTTCAGTATTTACTTATTAGTAGACACTCTCCGGTATCCACTAATAAGACAGTGCTCAGTATCAAGTTACTTCCACTTATTAGAAATTGTCAGACAACTTATTCGACATTACCTCTTAGTGCCCTCTGGTTCGCCGAAGGGGATTTATAGTTTTCAGTCCGTCTATTTGTCCAATAATCTGTTTGTCTGTCCGTCCGTCTGTCTGTATGACAGTCTGTCTGTCTACCACAGTTTAGTTTCCCATATTTTGTTTTCGCTGTAGTTGCAGATTCTGAACTGATTTTTGGTATGTGAGTATTATCTTAATACTGTAAACGTGTTCGCGTGGGGGTAATTTTCGCGATCGAGAGATTTCGCGAAAATTTCCCCACGCGAAAATATCACGCTGTATTCTTACTATGGGAAAAAACATTTTTATCGCGAATATTTCCCCCATACAAAACGTCTTTATGTTATAATCGCGAAATTTTCCCCCAGCGAAAATAACCATGTTTACAGTAATTACAGGCAACCAAAGCACAAAAAGCCTGGGGAACCGTGGATGAGATCAAGTCAATTGTCCTATGTTAACATGGACTTCGTCAATTTCATGATATTCTCAGTTTTCTCAAATTCCTGGTCTTTTTTTCGCTGATACTGATATTTGTCTACAAATCAAAATTAAGAGTTAGTTGTTATTGACCGATTCTTACTTAGAAATGTGACATTTAATTTTTTTTTCTGCTTTTATTACAAATTTGTAGATATTTGTAATGTATGCATCTTTTGGCGTATTTAGTATTTAAGCTAGTCTCTCTTGTATATGAAGAGCGATAACTCGAAATTGATTTTCTCCTCTCTTTTTTTCGATTTTTCGGGGGTTAGAAATTCATTTTCATAAAATTTACTGGAATTCTTCGTAGCTCATTTTGATCACGGTCTTTTGTATATATACCCTGCTACAGTCATAAACAAAGTCTTATATTACTCAATATTAGCGGACCATTCTTTAACTTTGCATGTACTCGTAGTTCAATGTATAAAGGAGGTTTGAGCTCTAACTACCAAAAGCTTGCCAATACATGTATGTTGTATTTTGTCAAATGTAAATTGGAAGTGTTGACCGACCCTCTTCTCATCCTTCGATTGAAAAAATCAACAACCATGCATTATTCCATATCTTTCCTATTCTCTATTTACAATGTATAAGCTGTGGTTCTATAGAAGTTTGTCACAGGAGGTTATCGTATAACACATACCTTTGCATATGACGGCGATATCTACTCGTATACTAGAAAACACACGTAGGAATCATTTTAAAATATCATTCATCCTACCAAGTTTAATCAACACCAAGTATGTTTTAGTTTATCGAATAGCACAAAAATTGATTTTCCTGACTTCGAAGTGGATCCCCCCCCCCAAAAAAAAACCTAATGGACGGACATAACCATATATCAAATATATGGCGGAGTAGAAAATTAAATTTATCCTTCCAGATTATTCTTAAGCTTTGTTTGAGATTTTTTCAATACGATCTACAGTTTTGAAGTAGAAGACCACGGATGACGCACTGTGTGAGCTGTCTATCCTTTACACTTCCAGAGAAATAGTAATTCTATACAGAAAGGTCATTATATGTACATACATGTACAAGAAAAGAAAGGAGGGAATTTCCAACAAGGCTTTCTCTTGCAGCACCAAAAAAAAAAAAAAAAAAAAAAAAAAAAAAAAAAAAAACCTATGCGAAAAATACAGAGTAGACAAAGAGTGCTAAATACGACATCAAAACACTTAATACAAAAGTCTAAACATAAACCAACGAGACCAATTAGTAATTAATCGGTGTCCACATAGGACGGCCATCATCTATTACGTTAGTTGCAAATGGTGTCGTTATCCGGATTGCGTGCGCGCAAAACTCTCACTTATCCAATGGTCTCGAAGAACATACAATTGTTATGTATAAAAGCCCCTTTACTGGAAGATAACCATACAAACAAGACAGCAAAACGCAATGGCCAAAGCAACACACAGATAAATATGTAAATGGATATCAAAACATAAGGCGTACAAAAACAGTCCATGCTCCTTCGGCTGGAGCGCGCTCATACATGCAATCACCCAAAGGAGTCCAACCGACATTCAAAGGATAGGTGGTCGAGGCACTGTCCTCTCTTACGAGGTTTGAAAAGGGCCCGTGATGGAGTCCCGTCGTCACCATTCAATCAGAGCTATATTCGTTGTAAATCGTTCAAGCATATGTTCTGTGCAGATTTTTCTTTTGGTGTCTCCAGGGTCGTGTTCTGACGCATTTTCGATGTAATTTCTGTCTAGTACTATTGATCCTCCTTTTTATGTCACCATAAAAGGCAGGTTTTGATATCCCTGGGTAATATTTCAAAAAGAAGCTGAGAGTATTTTTGTAAAAGCCCTTTACTAGTTTATGAAAGCGGAAAACTTGACCTAAAAGTTTGTTAGTAATTTGTAAAATTCTACTCTGAAAATCCAAAACAGTAGTATACCGGTACCGTATGACGGTAATCTAGGAACATCATTGTCAAAGTCGGGGAAAATTTACTACGTAGAATCCAAAATCATCTCTTTTGTCATACACACTCGTATGAATTTCTCCGTTTTCAATTTTGATATCGAGGTCAAAACATGGTGTTTCGGTTTGCTAAGCCGTGCTATATGCCATGTAACCGTTTGGAAGAGCCTCTCTGCTGCTGACTAAATACTAGTAGATTTACAATTAAACTTTCTAGAGCATTAATAATCAAGGTGTATGAAATTTTTACAAAGTAACTTCTATGCCTTTATGTCAGTAAAATTACTAACCTTGATAATTAACCTCTGATCTGGAAATGATTGAAGTTTTTGCTTTGTGGAAAATAATAGATCCTAGGGTTGAAGTTTGAGTCCATACAGACACCAATATGGAACAAGACAATAATTCTCAAAATAAAGCCTGTGTTTGTGAAACACGAATGCCCCCGGTGGCATCTTTGTTAGTATAAACGCCATTTTCTGTTGAGTACGTGAAAGGTCAAAGTCAAGGTGACGAAGTCAAAACTTTTTGCTATCAATGAAATGGTCTTCTCACAAGGAATACACATGTGAAATATGAAAGCCCTATCACTTACTATTCAACAGTTATGCCCAATGTTAAAGTTTTTGAAAAGTAGGTCAAAGGTCAAGGTCACGAGGACAAAACTTTTGGTATCAATGGAAAGGTCTTGTCACAAGGAATACACATGTGAAATATGAAAGCCCTATCACTTACCATTAATGTTTTTGAAAAGTAGGTCAAAGGTCAAGGTCAAGAGGTCAAAAATTTTGGTATCAATGGAAAGGTCTTGTCACAAGGAATACACATGTGAAATATGAAAGCCCTATCACTTACCATTCAAAAGTTATGCCCAATGTTAAAGTTTTTAGTTCGGACAAACAGACAGACGGACAGGCCAAAAACTATATGCCCCCGAATCTGTGATTCCGGGGGCATAAAAATTCATCTTGGGAAGCTAAAATAAAAGATCAATTCACATGGTCATATAAAGTATGGAAAGAGCATTTCTGGCTTTTCCACTCAGCACTGTGCACAAACAGGCATGTTTTCCTAATGCAGTATGTGTTACTATGACCTTGAAGATGACCCTTGACCTTGACAGGTCTCTCTAAAATATTTGGTCTTATCATTTTCAACAATCACTGCAAGTTTGATGGCAGTATAATGCATTATTAAATAAACTATAGCCATAAATGCAAAAGCGTGACTATACAAGACAGGACAGATGTACACCAGACAATGCGATCTCTATAAGTTGCTTTTACTTGGCAAGCCACTTTTTGAAGGGCAATTTAAAAGATGGACAGATATAAACATGGTTCCTGTAAACCTTCAACAAGACAGAGGGGTAAAAGTGTTTGTCAGAAAATTGATAGAGAAATATTATATCCATCGATACATAGGAATTGATTTCCTTCTATAACTTAAAAACAGGAGAATGAGAATCTATTAGAGATGTCCTCTGTACAAATTCATAAAAAAATTAAAACTTTATTTTTTTTTACAACATTTAACAAACAAGTTACACAACTCACGTTGGCTCAGATGTTGGCGTGAGAGGGTCCAAGAAGCAGGAGGAAACCAGAGTACCCAGAGAAAAATCCCCTGCAATGGCCTAGGTGGGGGTCTACCTACCCTCCTATATAAGACCCTTTGCTAAATCTGGGATTTGAACCCAGGACCTTAGAGGTGAGAAGTGAGCGTGTCATTCATAATAATGAGGAAGGAAAGAAACACAGCTAGGAAATTGTAACATATTTAATTCAAACAATGCATACATACATGACTTGATCAATTATTGATCTACTGTAATACCCTCGGTGCTTTGCATTCCCGCAAAGTATGCTTAAATATGAAGAAAGCCAATCTGTACATGTACACTTCTAAACCTTTTGAATGTTGACCTCTTTAAAAAGTTTCTTTTCACTTTTCGTTCAACAAAATGACAAAGTAAAGCTACAAAACTGCAAAAGAAAAATTCACGATGAAAAGTCGCTACGTTTGGACGTTCTCAGACTCGTTTTCCTCTGGTGAAGCGTCATCATCATCCTCATCATCGTCGTCGTCATCTTGATCATAACCATCATCGTCATCAATGTCATCAGGATTGCTGGGCTGTGATTGGTTAATTCCTCCCTTCTCCTGATTGGCTGATTCAGTTTTTGAATTGCTGGTGCTATCTGCTAATGACTTCGAACCAGGCGCTTGTAGTGAGGGAGGATTCTCATTGGGTATTTGGACATTGGTGGCACCCTCTGTTTTTTGGCTTTGATCATCGGTTTTGATAGATGTGGATTGGTTAGAATCTGATTCTGTTGTTTCACAACCAACTTTGGGAACCTCTGTTATGAAATATTAAATATTGGTATGTTATTGAAATGAAACAGATGATTGAGAATTAAGCTTTAACAAAGGAGATACATGTACACGTATATACATGAATATGTATTTTAGTTTATCAAAGCAGTATTTCAAAATCTTCAAGAGATAGTACATTGTATTTCATTATCCATTTATTGTTATTCCGAACAATGGAAAAAGAAGGTTCGAAGATAATTATTTCCTTCTTTTCTTTAATTACTCACAAAAGCACCATAGAAAAACATAGGGTAATTAAAGATTACATAGCTCGCCTATACAGGTTTTTTGTCAGAAACCAGGTTAAAGTTTTTGAAAAGTAGGTCAACGTCCAAGGTCACTAGGTCAAAGGTCATGGTCTCAAATGAAAGGTCTCATCACAAGGTATCTACATGTGAAATATCAAAGCACTACCCCTTATAGTTAAAGAGATATAGCCCAGGTTAAAGTTTTGTCTACGGACGACGACAACGACAACAAAGATGACGCCGAGGGTATGGCATTAGCTCTCCGAACTTTTTCGTCCCGGCGAGCTAAAAACCTACCTATATTTGAGGCCTCCATTGCTTTCCTCCCCAATCTTTCTGCTTGCATGGCACGACATAATGACTCTAATTTCTGGATCTTGTTCATAAGTACAGGCTTTTCCTTGTCGTATAATGTTTTCTGAAAGGATTTAAAAAGTTGATACTCTTATTGAATGAAATAACAATTTCACATAAACTTCTATGATCTATAAGTTATACTTCTATCAAAGTTCATAATTTGATTACCAAAAGGAAGAACAATATTTCAATATTTCTTATCATACTATTTTACAAGTAAATGAAACTAATTTTCTCTAAAGTTTAATTGAAACACTTAATGAAACCAGAAGTCTCTGATGAGACTGAAGCTCTACTGGCTGTTTTGTTAAATTCACTAAATTGACATCCGTTTTCCAACCCTGGGGGGCAGGAGCTCACACAAAATATCAGATGCACATCTACACCAAAACACATAATAATGCAAAAAGAATTAACTCTCAATGAATTATACTTTCTGAGATCTGGTGTTCACAAGATTATAAAGACTCATATAGGAGAAAATGACCACACAGATTTTCAAAGACAGGTCAGTCTTAAACAGCATCTCAGGCACACAATAAATCCACAGACTCATGGAATTGGAAAAAGAAATATCTCTCTGCCGTATCATTTATAGTTTCTGAGAAATGGTGTTCACTAGATTACATGGAGTTTTATAGGAGAGAATGACCACACCCATTTCCAAGACTCTGGAAACAAAATAGCAGGCACACACATAGACAAGTGACTGATTATAATGCAAAAAGAATTATCTCTCTATCAATTATACATTCTGAGAATTGATGTTCAAAAGGTAACATAGACTTATATATGGAAGAAAATGACCACACCCGTTTCCAAGACCCTGGGGTTCAGAGGCTCAAACAAAATAACAAATGCACAACTGGACCAGATACTGATTATATTGCAAAAAGAATTATTTCTCTATCAATTATACTTTCTGAGAAATGGTGTTCACTAGACCCTTGGGGTCAGAGGCTCAAACAAAGCATCAGGTGCACAACTGGACCAGAGACTGATTATATTGCAAAAACAGTTATTTCTCTATCAATTATACTTCCTGAGGATTGGTGTTCACTAGATTACATAGACTTATATAGGAGAAAATGACCACACCCATTTTCCAAGCCCCCGGGGGTCAGAGGCTCAAACAAAATATCAGGGACACAACTGGACCAGAGACTGATTATATTGCAAAAAGAATTATTTCTCTATCAATTATACTTTCTGAGAATTGGTGTTCACTAGATTACATAGACTTATATAGGAGAAAATGACCATACCCATTTTCCAAGACCCTGGGGGTTAAAGGCTCAAATTAAATATCAGGTGCACAACTAGACCATGGATCAAACTAAACGCAAAGAGAATTAGCTTTCTATCATTTATGGTTTCAGAGGAGTTGCGCTCACAAAAAATTGTTAACAGACAGACAGACAGACAGACAGACGGACGGACAGACGGACGCCGGACAACATGGTATCGCATAAGCTCGACTGGTCTTTGACCAGTAGAGCTAATTATGAATCAATTAACAGACAAATGTAATTGCTTAACAAAATTCAACATTAAAACAACAGTAAATTACAATACACACTTGGATATAAACCATTCAGTAGATGCATCAAGGCTAATTTTTGATATGATAAATGTTTCGTCTCTTATCGTAATTACTAAAGCTATCACTACATCAACAGAGTATGAAACACTTTTTAGGTCCCGACATTTCATGGAATGAGAGAACAAGCATGCTTGAGTTATCTGCCCTTACCTCTTCTGCCATTTCTAGTAAAGCTTTATTGGCATTCTCCCATTTGTTCTTCCAGGCAGCACCATCTCTCTCCAGCTTCTTTATCCTTTTTGTCATCTGAAAATAATTATAGAAACTATAAAACTGAATGACTGTCCAACAATTTCATACATGTACATTGTATTACAAGAGTACAACAAATGACACAAAATATGCATGTCGGGGACGTTTTCTCTTGAGTGTATATCCCTCCCACAACGATATCGGTACAGTGAGATAAATGGATCGCACTACACCATTATAATACATGTATGCTTCTCTTTTGTCATGACTTGTTACATTGAATATAATTTATAAAATAAAATTCAAACTTTGATCAAAGAACTATTTCATGTACTATGATTTTAAGTAATCTATACAGACAAGATTTGCACATTTCATCATCATCCTTTTGATTTTTCCCTTAAAAAAGATATGCCGATGCAGATAAACATAGTTTTTTCAGTCAAGATACAGAGTGTACCCTTTCTTTATTCACATCTACGTACCTTGTCCATTTCTGTTTTGAATTTCTGGAACATATCGTTACTTTTGCTGATGGTGGACTGAAATTCTTCATACCTCTCCTTGTACATTCCCAGCTGTGAAAAAATACAATATTCATGATTTCATCTTTATTTATCAATTTGCTTATTGAACAAGCATATGTATACATGAGCTCTGCACTTAATTAAAATTTACATGTATTATATTTCAGTGTTACAGGACATCATACACTTTTATTGTAACATCCGATATATCAAATCTTTTTATCTGGATATTCTATATATAATCCCACCTCTGGCAAATTTCTTGCAATCTGATTGGTTGAAAGGAACCGAATATTATGCTGTATTTTGTTACTGACAGGATATCATTTTTATGTCCTGCTTCAACTGAGACGCTTTACACTGTTGACGTCACCGAGATGCTTTAAAATATGTTGATGTAAGATGCACAAGCCAAAAGCCATCGGCAGGACAAATTCTTTACACAGTGTTTTACAGGGGGATACAAAAATACATTGGGTCAATGAAAAAAGTTGTATTGGGCAAGGCAAATACAACTTTTTTCATCCATCCAATATATTTCTGTATCCCCCCAGTAAAACACTGTATAACTAATAATATTGAAATTAGAATAGGATAACTGTCTTATACAAGATTAATGTTATCCCCTGTCTGATATCTATGTTTTACAATTCTGATGACATCTCACTGGGAAACTGAATTTCTGAAACTGTCTTTTATATGAAAAATGCATGGACAGTGTCTTCTTATTACTTGAAACAAGAAGTTAACTGCATACTGTATTTGCAGTCACATATTCTAGAATAAACAATTTTGATTTTCAAGCATTTATTTAACATGAACTTTACAATCTTCCTGAAGATGATAGTCTATAATACTATACAGCATACGTGTACCTGAGCTTCTAATAATGTTGCTTTCTTTTGCCCTTCTGTAGCTTGTAAAAGGAGCTGGAAAATAGTAAACAAATTGCATTGGGCATAATTATGAACTTCTTAAAACTTTCCTTAATCATTAATCACTGGGATGTTGATTAAACATAGATGACACAAAAAATATTCTGACAAAATACATACATTGTAATTACAAGACATTGTTCGAAATACATGTGTAAAGAGACCAGCTTTTGTCAATATTTAACAAAAAAAAAACAATTTGTATATTGTTTGCTAATTGATACTAATCAAAACGACTGCACTATGAAGAGAAAGTGCACAATATTAAGCAAATGCTCAAGTTCATTCGACTTAAATTCACTTTACGAAACAATATGGTTGGAGATGTTCTGAATAATGACTCTCTACTGTACATTCTATATATGTTACATACCAGTTCTTTTTCCTTTTTATTGCGTTCCTGTTCCTCCGTCAGTATAGAGCTCGCCTGTTGTAGTTTGGCATCTGCCAGCTTCTGTTCTAGCTCTCTATGCTGCATGATCTTCTCAACTTGCTGGAAGTAAGCAAAAAGTAAGGATACAATTCTTTATTATAAATAAAACCTAGGCAACACAAAGTGTAGCATCCCCTCGCATGGCAGGAAAATCAATGTGTCTTCTAGACTGTATACAAGGAAAATCAATAAGGTTCATCCTCTTTTCATAAGCAATTAGTGTATGATGTTTGGTTAAGATCCAATCAAAACTGCACCATCTAGGCAAGAATTTGGACTATCTCAAATCTGTGACCTTGACCTTTTATCCATGACCTATGACCTTGAAAATCGATAGGATTCTTCCACTTGTCATAAGCAATTAGTTTATGATCTTTGAAGTTGTAATACCTTTTCTCTGACTTCATACTGCTCTATAAACTTCTTCAGTTTTGATGCCAGTTCTTGATTCTCTTCCCGTAATTTGATGTTTCTTTCATGATGCTCCGTCATCTGTTGTTGGATATCAGATATTGTTGTCTGCAAAAGATAATTTATGAGCAATTGGTTTTAAACCTACACAAACAAACACTTGACTACACGTTTGAATTTCATGACATAATTTGTAGCATTATTAATTGATTGTATGATTTTGAAAGAGTGATTTATAGAAACACAATCATTATCAGCTTTGTGAGTTTTCATTCTGTAGGAGACAAAACTCTAAAAAAATGTGTGGTGCTAGAGATGAGTGATACAAATCAGTATGCAATATTGAATGTCCAGATACATGAATCAATATTTACCATAAAACTCTATGTATAAAGACAGCAGACAAAGGAAATAAGTCAGGAATTCAGACACATCTACGGCAAAACTTGACATTTTAAACATAGTAACAAACCTGGAATTTGCTTGAAATTTCTTTCCTTTTTTCGTCTTCCTCTCTAGCTCTTTGGAGACTTTCTTGCTGTAAAATGTAAACAATACAATAATTAATTTAAAGATATTGAGGGGGTTATTTAATGCTTTAATGTAAGGTACTGTACTTCCTAACTTTTTTTCAGACTTCTTAAATGGTTCTAACAACAACCTCTTCTTTAAAATACTTAACAAGAAAACAAAGTATCGTTGAAGTGACTCATGGAACTCTAAAACTTCTTCCACTTTATACTTGATTTATTCCACTAAATTATTCTGGCTTACAGTACCTTTACGGATGAAATTTTTAGAATGCACTTGTCTAATGCAATGACTTCGGTATTTTGTTCAGGAAGATACATTGTAACTCATTGACAGCTGTTTGAAAGGCTTTCGGTTTTTGTTTTTTACTGACAATAAGACAGAGTCTATTGCCTAATCCACTTGTCTTCACATTATGGTTCTAAGTATGTATCCATGGTCGAGTTGACCCAAGGATTAAATTTATGTGTGCTAACTTTAGTCATGACTTTTGTTCGGTAGCGTTGACTTACATGAATCTTAAAAATCTTCTTTCAAATTGCTTAAATCTTTGACTTGCATGTGTCTGTGTGTTTACTTTTTCTGATAGTCTAGATCACTTTTGTGTGCAAACTTGCTGATGACTATGTATCTGAATTTATCTTCACAATTTGAGTTTGTGACATTTCAAAGTCCCTCTACATGTAGTTTACTTCTTGCCATGACAGCTTTAGTATGCTCTGTTTGAAGTAGGTCTTTCTCTCTTGTCTATGTGTTTGTACTTACCCTTATGACTTGGTTATGTTTGTACTTACCCTTATGACTTGGTTATGTTAGTACTTACCCTTATGACTTGGTTATGTTTCTGTAGTTCTCTACACAGTCCCTCTAGTTTACTTTTTGCCATGACAGCTTTAGTATGCTCTGTTTGAAGTTGGTCTTTCTCTCTTGTTACCTACAAAATCATACACATATCATTAAAGGTGGATATCATAATGGTATGATGGCACACTTGAAGAGAAAACAATTCAGTCTTTTAATAATGTATGCCAAAAAGTCCTAATGATTGTTTAGATGATGAAGTTTTACATACTTCACATTTGCAATCATTCTAAATATCTGTAACCATAATTGCATGTATAACAGCTGCCAGTCGCCGCAGTAAAACGTCTGTGTAACACTTATATTGCTTTTGAATTATTTTTCTTTCTCTCAATTTGTTTAATTAAGATATGACTGTCTTACTTTTGGTGTTCACGGGTGTATAATTCTGGTTGGTCACGTGCAAATTTCGTGAATCGCAAAGCGATTCTCTGAAAATATGCACGTGTCCAACCAGAATTATACACCCATGAACACCAAAAGTAAGACAGTCATAACTTAAATTCACATTTTTAGTATGTACTGTTTAGATTTTGTAGGATGCAAGATCCAGGAAAAGGGTTTCTCCACAGATTCTTCACAAATAAGATGAGAAATTTGACAGCATGTGTTTGGCTTAGCTTAAATGTTGCCATTTAAATATAGTAGAAATTCAGTTATATACATAAAGAACTATATGAAGATCCATTGTACTTTAATAACCAGGGAAAATATTTATTTTGACTTACCACAGTGAGTTTGCGTTGAGTCTGTTTGAGTGTTCCTTGCACGACCCTGTGCTCCTCATGTAAGTCTGCGTACTTCTTACACAAAGCTGCCAGCTTCTCCTCTGTGGTATGTAAACTACTTAATGCTCTCAGAATATGATCTGTGAAGTAAACAATACAATCCATAAGGAAATTTGAACTTTAACCAATTCATTTATAAGTGAAATATTTTCCCCTTTCCTCCATAGCAATGGTTACTTTTCGTGAATTTTTTTCATCATAAAATTCTATGTTATTTCTCTTTGGCTTTATCTTTTCAACATTCCTTCAATTACTATTTGGTTGTTTGATAGAAAGAATTACTTTCTATCTTGAAAGGAAACCAAGATAAATTTAATTCTAAGGAAATCTAAGTAAAATTTGGGAACATAACAGCCAAAAAAAAGTTGCAAGGAGGAACTCTATTTTTCAAAAGATTCAATATGATCTTCAATATGAAGTCTTCTCCCTTAAATCTATTATCACTATCTATTATCATCTATTTTTCAACTCACCAATGGTTTTATCCTCTTTCTTCTTGCTTTTTGAACTCTTCTCCTCTTTTTGGATTTCCTTGTTGGATTTCTGTTCAGTTTTTTCCATTATTGGCTCCGCCTCTTCCGCCTGCTTGTCTCCGTTAATAAATGGTTCCTTATCCTCATCCTCCAGCCCCTCTGATCCTGTACTGGTGTGCATGGACGCTGATCCACTACCCGTGTCATTCTCCGGTGAAACTTCACGTGCAGCCTAACAAGAATCCCATCAAAGATGAAATAACAAAATCAACAAAATCTAGGACTGTGTCGTGTGAGAATAAATGGAACAAAAACTAGTTTATCAAAGAATGAGACTTTTTTACGATTAAGAAACCACAATGGTTGCTATTTTGATAATGAATGAATGTTATACAGTCATATATCCTACATTTAAAATGTCTGATAGTGATCATTTTAGAAATATAAGAAGGAAATATCGATTCTGCTAACATTATGACCTTGAACTAAAGATGCCTAAATAAGAAGTCAGGAAAGGCTCAAATTTAAATGCACATTATCGTGGATGCATCTCCTCTCTGGTCTACAGCGCGGGTGAAAGTGAGAGCGGGAAGTCTGGTGTAAAAATATCCCTTCGAAGAATAGCTGCGTGACCAAGCAAGGTCAAGGTTATATAGGAAATTTCCTATTATGATCCAGATGTTTCTGTAACTGAGTCGTGGTAGAATGATAACTCTCCTAAGCAAATTAATCTGATAGAAGTTATCTTCTCTTGTACGCCATGTTAAATGATAATATTGACAGACTACATGTAGCAGCAATATTCCTAAATATATAAGTACAGAACAAGAGATGGTAGGAAATGTCAACTAATAAATGTCAGTACCTCTGATTGGTTGACTAAGGAGGATAGAACTTCTGTAGCATCCTGCGTGGAACCCTCTTCCAGTACAGCACCAGTGCTGGGCTGCTCGGTCACTATGGAATCTGTAAATATGTACTTATACATATAAGTTATTTAAATATTGAACAGAATAGAACTGCTATTTAATCCAAAATTTCTTCTTGTTGAACAATAATCCTGTTTCAGACTATTTGCCTGCTTCATAATTAACATGATTAAAGACTATTTCTCATCAAGTATATTGTTACGATGTCGTAGGAAGAGCTACAATCATTATGGACCATTCCTTTGTGAGAATTTTTCTTATTGTCCCTTCAAGGGCTCTGTATCTAGATTTACACCTTTTTTTAAATACACAACTTTCGTAAAAGTCTTTCACTTAACCAAAGTCAACATACCAACAGTTTCCATCATTTGAACTAATTTGAGATTCAGCCCTTTCAGTAAATGGACCTTTTCTTCTGCAGGGGCTAGAAATGAGCTATCTTCTTCTATATGAATGCTTTGGGGTCGAGAAACAGATTCACAAGTGGGTGCCAAACACTCTGTAGGTGATGACACTTCACACACTAAATCTTCTGCTGTAGTGTAAGAATTCGTCAAACACTCAATGTCAGCGTGATGTTGAGAAGGCTCTCCTGATGTAACAGGCGTGTTATTGTTACTTTCTTCCGAAAGTGCTTTTTCTTGTTTTTGGTCTTGAAAGTGATCTTCCTCAATCTGTTGATCCCTTTCTTCTGAAAGTAAATGAGTTGTCTCCTCTTGTTTTTGGTCTCGAAAGTTATCTTCCTCAATCTGCTCACTAGAAGGCGCTGTTAAAGGGGAACTTTCAAAGTTTGATGGTTGACTGACAATAGTTATGGTCTCTTGAACCTCTGTGTTTTTTATCTCAACTGCTTCTTCGCCAGATTCAATAGTCTGAAAGTGAAATTGAAATATAAAATTAAAATGTGTACCAAATGTAGTCATGAAACATAATTAAAAACCAAGAGTCCAGTCTTCCCGAAAACTTGCTAGCCAAACACACTGGGCTACCAGAATATTGCTGGGCAAGTAGAAATTGTTTAAGAAACTATACAAAATCTTAGTGAAATTTATCTTCAGGCTAGGTGCTGAAAAAAAAGTTTGCGGAAACACTGAGAGTCCCCTCCAGCTTTGCAAGTAGGGAAGTAATAACCTTACTGAAGTACAAAATCGATGTAATTCTTATATGTACCTTGAGATGCATGTATTTATCAACCAGAATGGAAGCGAAAAACTAACTGAACTTTTATGCTTTGCTCAAAATGTATAATACATACACCAGTCATTTTTAACCAGTGCTGAGGAGAAAACCCATACAAACAAAACAACTGTTTGTAAAATCATGACAATGTTGTTAAACTTTCACTCATCCTCCAACTCTCCCTGTTATTTACATTGGCACATACCAGTAACCTTGTTAACATGTTTACTTCTTAATTTGCTGCACTAACTACCCTATTTGCTTCTACTTCTACCTCAAAGTAAATAGCTCCTCAGAGCTAATGTTGTATTGTTATATGTATCCGACTTAAAATAAAGATTATTTGATTTGATTTGATATGATTTGATTTTATCACATCTACATGTACATTGCCTTTCTTTTATAATTGACCTAACCTACACTGGTACTTTTACTGGATTCAAGACACATTTTACTACATTTTGTATAACCCCTTGTTAGGTACTAGAAGTAGTAAATTGTGCAATTGACATATGGTCTTATGATTCTTAACAATTTTGATAATTTCAATATTCAAATAAGTCTTCAGCCAAAATGCATAATACTTCAATGGATAAGATACGGTATTCATACCGACTGAAAAGCTCAAAAATTGTCCATGGTTTTTGAAGCAAAATTAAGTGTATGTTTTGATTGGTCTTTACGCATGTTACAAGAAAGTCTAAATGGCGAGTAAAATTTGTCATTGCATGTGTTAAACATCTTCAAATTCAATAGCATCATTTAAGAACAGATAAATTTGCAGCACTGACCAGACATGTACGTTTCGGATACTTAACCCTCGTCAGTGATGTTTATTGATATTCGGCTTCTTATTGAATCAGTAGCATGCCAATCACTAGTATGATATAGACATTAGGCACAAGCTGATTATGAAATCTTAATATTGATATGATTACATGTACCCATACTTTGATTTGTGCCACACTTTATCAGTCTTCATGACTTTTTTTTTTCTTTTCTCAAATAAAATGTAATCTTTTTCAGCCGAAAGTTTTTTTGTTTGTTTCCTTATTACATTCTCCAGTTTTCATATGCTTCCATATATCACTTATCACCAAACCATGGTATCAGTATCTGGCTTTTCATAAACTCATCTGTGTTAATCTCACAGTAATAAACAATTGCTTGTACATATACATAATCTTATCATCAATATATCATGCCTACAAGTCTGAAAATACTCAAAGTTTTCAAATACAAACACCAGAAAAAAATACCACACCTGGTCTATTTTACCCGTATTTATTTTCAATGATTTTTGTGTTCCTCGAAATTTGTTTACCCAAGTTTTTGATCAGTAACATATGACAAATGAGGATGGGTAACCAGCTTAAACTGCTCTTGGCTGCCTAATGGTATAAACATATAAAATTTCCATTTCTCCTGAAAACAACTATTCTTCATGGATTCTTTAAATTACAATCTCCAAAAATATCTGGGTAAAAAGCAAACTTCAATTTTATGGTTGATTATTTGCCAGGTTTACATGTTAGCATGTATATAAATCATGACAACCATCTTTGACAAAACCCATACTTCTGAAATATATTATTCATTATAATCTAGATTATGTACAGAGAATCTCTGTACATATTCTAGATTATAATGAATAATATATTTCAAGTAGAGATGCTAGAAAATATGCATTACACAGAAGTTCACAATTATAATTGTCAAACATTAGTGTGAACCAAGACAACAACAGTTTTCAAAGATAAAGACATACTGCATCTAACCCCTCCTCCCCCCCCCCTGATATTTGCTTGTTCTTCCAGAGTCAGAAAACAGTGGAGTATAGTAGACTTACATGTATTAGATAATTCACAAGCATATGTGTAACTGAATATAAGATTCATATGTGTAGGTTTAAAATAATTCACATAAATTAACCTTGCATTGTTTTTAATACATACATGACATATGCAAGGTGAAAATATCAAACTTTGATATTCGTAAAGTTCACTAGATAAAAGCAAGGCCTGAAAAGCAGTAACCTGATCTCCCTCTTCACCCCCCCCCCCCTCTCCGCTTTGATTCAAGAAAATGATTCGACATTTAAGACATATGCAAACTTTTTTTTTTAAAATAGAGAATTCTCAATGTTGAATTGTTTATCCAATGATAGAGTTGTCCACATTCCAAGACATATTTCACTTTATATTCTTAATCCACATGATCAAAAATTCTTCATAGAACTTCGCATTTCAAACTTCGCTTCTCACACACGCCTCCTATCCTACGTGAAACCAAAGGCAATTATATTCCACCAAGAACACAATCAATAAAAGATAATTACAGAATAACGTCCTTTTGACGGCCACACTGAAATAAAACTTGATGATAATTAACAAGATGGAAGTCCAACCTTGTGCTTGGTGACTTTATCTTCCTTAGAGCCGCAGCAACATGAGAAACAGAACGTTTTGAAGCATGAAAAGGCCATAGTTCCTAGACATTTTCTTCTTTTTCTCTCTGTCTATCACAATACGTGTATCACCACAGAAATCTTGTGTTCTAAGAATGCATTGTCTTTTGCCATCGCAGACGCGGTACCGTACCTTTCCACGATCCTTCTGCTGGGGGTCCCTCGAGAGGGGATTACTATAATCATAGATGTAGCGATATACTATACCATACTATACATCATTACAAGTTATGATATGTGCGGGTAACTTATGTAATTTATTTGTATAACGCTGCAGGAATCGGCCATATGTCGGTCTGGAAGGTAATCTAATAAAGTACGTGGCTGTAACTTATGGACATTCATTATAACTTCATATCGAACAAACGATCAGACGGTGTTTGTCAAAGAATCCCTTGCACAGCAAACGATATCATAGGCGAATCCAATTACTTTGGAAGGCGGAGGTTCCATCTTGATTTAAAAAAGTTTTGGGTCGGAACATATCCTCCAAAACGTCAGAAAATGATTTATTCTGAAATTGTCGCAAACTGCTTTGGAATTAAGGGAGTCGAATATTATTTCTTTCATTTTCTTGTTTTGTCTTTCAACAATAGTGGGAGAAATCAAATTCATTCACTCGTAATTAAGTTTTAGCTTTCGTATTTGTTTTCCCAAAATATTGACATTTTCGGAAATTTGACGAGATAAGTTGATAATCCGCCAATCGAAACGGAAGTGAAAGGGGGGGGGGGGTTAACTTGCATTATCGGATCCTCCCTCCCCCGCAATATCCAAATATAATCAGACTTCTTCCTCATGACCGTGGGGGAGGAGGGGATTGTATGTATAAATACGTTGTAGTAGTAATGAGATCCCCGGGGCCCTTACTTGATGTCAATACATACTGACATTATGGTATGAAGCCAAGACGGGTCGCGTGCTCTATCGGACACCCATATCTCTATTTATTACTTGGCAATGTTCGCACACTACAGCTGAGAACGAGCATTTTTTTTACTCCCCCATTCAACTCAACCCACCCATACACAATGTACATATAGTTAGTCTACCTTTTTATAGATTTCTAGTACCCCCCCCCCCCCTCCTTTCAAGAAAATTTTCAAACCTTTGTCGAGATCCAAACTTTAAAGACACCCTTTTGTCACTAAGCAACAATAGACAACCAAAGTAATGAAACACTTATTCTTGACGTTACAAGTCAAAAGGTCGAACACAAATATAGAGGATCCCCCTCCTAAAAAAATACAGTATTGTAGAAAGATGCATACCTGAGGTACATGTTAATAAATTCCAGGACTCGTTTCCCTCACAATGTGATATGCAAGACGTGCTCATTATGTGTATAACCCTTAAATCATCAAACGAGTTTTCGACAGTCAACACATGTACGTCATATTAACAAGAAAATAACGCTAAACTAAACAAATGTATTTCACAGTTGTAAGTTTGCCCAAAGCATGGGTGTAAGAGTCATTTTTCGGCTTGTTTTTGTGTGGTAAATGGATCATATAGGATAGTATCTTAGAATACAATCTTATTTTTCGTGATAGCAGATCAGTATAGATTTCAATACTGGTAACAAGTCAATATAACCGAGATGGCATATCTTTACGAGTCTAGGAAATTTGCCCAACATTGCTGACATGTAAGTCAGTATAGCCTACTTTACAGGTAAAGGTATTAGAAAAGACCAAATGTCGGGAGCATATGAAAATTGGAGAACGGGATCCTCTCAGAGATAGGCCAAAAGATAATTTCAATTTCTCACAAAAATCTTCTTATCAAAATTATGTAAATTAGCTCTCGACCCAGTAATTCCAAGTTCACAGTACCGTAAGTCTGATCAACGCTTTAGCAAATGTTTAGAGAAGACCCGTATGGGATTTCTGGACTAGTATCTTCATCATTTCGACATATTAAGAAACTAAGTAGTGCAGAGCTTTGGAAAAACCAGTATTGAAACTCTCAAGCACAAATAGATCTAGAGACTCGGGATTATCTGAAATCAAAAAAGCTTTTTTCTTCCATTATTGCATTAGACTAGTCCTAGGCGGGAAGCCCCCCTCCCGCCATCCGTGATCTGCTCTTGAACTTTCTTTACATACGCGGTTTCAGAAATGAGCTACAGACAATAGGTGATGTACTGAAAGGTGCAAGACTATTAATGTTACATAAAGGTTGGGCAGTCAAATTGGCTAAATTACGCACAGATGACACAATTTGGACAATTTTGCAAGAAATTCATGATAAAGTAAATCGTCTGATTTACATGAAATCCCCCCATGTAACCTATCTGATAATCTTTATCTGAAACTCATGTGCAGTACCTGAATTTGAAATCCAGGGAGGGGGGGGGAGGGGCAAGTTGCCAACCCGATCCCTCTAGATTCGCGCATGGAAACAAAATCTATCTTTTAAAATCATGATTTCTTGTTTTGACTTACTTCACCACAACCTCCCCAGACAGAAGAGGCCAAGTTGCCCATTGTTAATCAAAGATCGGTGACCATTCTCCTGCCTCATTATTATAGCATGTTACGATGTATAAAGACTGAAGGTGGTCTCTGTCAGAGTAGTATTGCATATGGTCAGATGGCACCAGAGTTGATCGAGTCTGTGACCATATGTTCAGATGGCACCAGAGTTGGTCGAGTTGTGACACAATCATACAGACTGGTCATAGAGTTACATTGTCAATATACAGTTAAAGTTAATTCAAATGGAACAGTTCTGAGTGAAAAAGGCACAATATATAGAGAAGATGCTTATCTATCTATTAGAACACTTGTACAAAATTTGCCACTAGTCCCTCGATATTCAATTTTAGTTCATCTCAGAGCTGATTCTCTATGAAAGTGGATAGGAATATAATATTATCCATTCCCTCACAATGTAGTCATCACCTAGCAACACAATTATATCCACATAGTATATTAATGCAAAAATCTGTTCACTAACTGTTGATCACTTGTTTCTGGCCAAATATTTGTGACATTAATTGCGTCTGACAATAATTAAGGTACCACTTCTGAAAGGTTCCCTCTATCCACATCAGAGCTAGCAGAGACAGAATTGCTTCCTGGTATCACAAGAAGACGAAAAACACGGGAAAAACACGAAGATTTCGCAAAAAATCTACGAACATCTGGGACAATTCCTCATCTTGCCACTCGACAATGCTAGATGCACAACAGGCTATCACTGATAGGGAAAACAACTTACTCATCGCCAGAAAGCATCAAGCCCATGCAAAACATTGTTCACATAATTAAAAGCATGTTGGGTAAATATTTTCTTCCAAGCCTTCTACTTTAAGTTGATACATTGTACTTGATGATTATCAAACTGCATTAATATACCGGTAGTTCACATATTAAAGTTATTTTCAGTTATAAAATACACCGGTAAATCTTGTATTTCTATTTATAAACCTTTTATTTTGTTACCCAAATGTACTTTTAGTATCATCAAGTAGCAGCAATATTGTGTGGGTGACAGTTGCACATGTGGGATGTGTTGTGGGAACGGAGGAGTGTGGGCATATAAGATTTTGTCATTTCTTTACAATTACACTATGACCTTGACCTTGCAAATACATATGTATGACCTTGGTGATAGGTCACATCTTTGGTCTTGGCCAACAATACCATGTAGGAATAAGCCTGTCAAGTTTGATGATGAATTATCAACCATGCAAGAAAGGTCTAACACATAATACTGGTAATATTTCATATGATATCCCCCTCCCATCATTAATTCCTAGAATGTGTAGATCTCTACTTCCACTGAAAATAAAACTTTATAAATATTTTTTTCCTTAATACTATTACATGTAAAATGTAAGACAGTAGAAAATAAATTTCTTGTTGCTATCTAAATTTCTTCTTCATTCTTTCTTCATGATATTCAGATTTATCTGATTTAAGGACTAATAAAATAGAAAGTTCCTCAATGTATGGGGTTACTCAAATGCTAGCGAATAAGAGATGCAAAAAAGAAAACTGAGGGGTTTCATTAACAAGAGCCCCAGGAGGGCACAACGCTCACCTGATACCCATGGGTGCTCTAATTGACATACTGACATTGAATAAGACGTAAAATTGATAGTGCCAGTATCACGATTTGAGCCTACATTCTTTCTAAAAAGATTTTTGCCGGATGCAGACAAGATTTTTTTTTACAGCCTTTAAAAGTACAAACAAGAAGAAATAGTAACATTTCAAAACATTATCTTTTTTACTGATTTGAATAGACGGATAATGTGATCCAAAGTCATATGCCCAGCTAGTGTATAGTTCAATTATTCAACATCAAAAAATCATTTTGTAAAATTCCACATTAATGTGCAGCAAGTGATGAAGAAACAGACAAAAAGAATAAAACAATGAAATAAACTTAATACTCTGGTGTATGCTGCTTTTAGGGAAACAAATTAATAGGCCCATGATACTGTAAAGCTTGTCCAACTAGCAGACCTACCACATCGTTATTTACTGTTAACTATGTTTCGCCTCATGATAGGACTGTTACCTGGACAAAATATTAGCTGACAGAGTTCATGAAAAGTATCAGCTGCATCGGATTTGCTGATAAAAAACCATTTGGTCCGATAAAAACTCATGTTCTATCTATTATTTGGACAGATAAAAATTCCCAAATGTCTGACCACAGGAACCTGTCGTTTTATGAGAGAAAATGTTTTATTATTCACGACCTTCAAAGCCTCTTGTGTTCGTCTTTAGAAATGTTGTATACATACAAGATGTCGAACACAGTGGCTTAAGGTTGTGAATCATAATTTATTTCCTCTTTTAAAACAACAGCTTCCTGTGGTCCAACATTTCATTGAAAGATTTCAAGAACTCTGAACTGAATTATTTGTTTTCAAGAATTTCAGATATATCAAATGTCCGATACATTCTCAAAATCCTCGGGAAGAAATTACTCATTTGTTTTCAAGAATTTCAGATATATCAAATGTCCTATACATTCTCAAAATCCTCGGGAAGGGATTACTCATTAGATGTTTCTTCAAGAAATCAGTCCGTATACAATTCATCTAAGAGAGTCTAAGACAAAGGAAATTCGAGCTAAGTTTATAAACGATGACAAGTATGGAATTGTTCCAAGTACATGAATAATAACAAGCATGAAAGTGTTCCCAGTATATGCACATTAAATAAAATCTATTAAATACCGGCAGTACTATTTTGTTTGCACGATAGATCATCTATTAATCTCCTGAAATGTATCACGTGTACAGTACTAACACGGTGGGTAATCTCGCAACGCAGAACAATTTATTTTTCAATATTTTTGCGCAAAATAGATAATTTATTACAAAAAGGGAAATGTGATGCAGTGTAACAACGCCCTAACTATGAGTTGTATCCAAAATAAGGTGGATATTATAGCTTTTTATAATGCACAAACACGATCGGCGTTCTACTTTCACTTTCATCTACACCAATCATGCCGATAGTTTTTTGGCCTTATAAAAGGATATTACCTCTCTTACTTTCGATAAAACTCGTATCTAAGGCATCTTTACACTGCATCACATTCCCCTTTTTGTGAAAAATAATTTGTAATACACGAAATTTTAGATAAACCTAGTGTTCTGCGTTGCGAGATTACCCACCGTGACTATTAAATGGGCGTGGAGGAATTAACCAATCAAATCTGTAACACAAGATATATGGCGACTTTGTCTACCATAGATACAAAAATAAAGCAGAGAAAATAATCATTATATAGGGAAATTGTTATATAATATGCATGTATGGAAAAAGTCAACATCTCAAAAATAAATTCAGAGTATATATTTGATTGCATGTGTTATTTCGACGTACGAAAATAAGTACACAAAGCCAAACTAGCTTGTCTGTTTAAAAAATCATGAAAAATCTAAAAGTTGATATTTTGACAGAATTCTTTCACACTTTCTATTCTAACGATAAATATAAAAAAAGGAGAAAAAAAACTGCAAAAGTGGGGTCCTGCCGGGGTTTGAACCACTACTCTTGGGTATGGAAAACCTACATTGTATCTATGAATGTTTTTCCGTAAAAATCCAAATGAGGATATCTTGACAAAATTCTTTCACTTGTAGGGAACCATGAGTGCCTCATACCTACCAAGTTTCATGACAATCTAAGAAAAAAAGTAAGTTAGATATGATAAATATGCAGTAAATGAGTGTGTAAAATCATACACTTATTGAGTTATTTAAAGAAATAGTGCAAAAATTAGCATTTCTGACTAAGTCCGAAGAGACGTCAAAAAAGCGTCAAAAATTTGAGTTCGGAGTGGAACCAAAAATAACAACACTTCTTAAGACATCTCTCTAGATCATCCTGATGCTTTCGGTTTGTCGATACGTGCTTCCGTTCTGAAGAAGAAGTTTGTCAAAGGAGGGTACCCCCTGTGACCTACTTTTGCCTGTGGTGGCGCCACCTGTTGAGGGATCCGGACGAAAAACAACAACACTTGTAGGGGACCATTAGTACTTTATACCTACCAAGTTTCATCAAAATCCCTTTAGCCATTCTTGAGAAGAAGTCGAAAATGTGAAAAGTTTACGACAGACAGACGACACACGACACACGACAGACGACACACGACACACGACAGACGACACACGACACACGACGGACGCCGGACGGATCGCTATGACAATAGCTCACTAGAGCCTTTGGCTCAGGTGAGCTAAAAAGTGTTGTTGTAAAGAATCTATGAGTGAATTATGGAAGCTCTGTCCATTATAGTAACCAGAAGTCTCTGACGAGACTGTAGCTCTCCTGGTTGTTTTGTTTTTTTCACTCATTGACAAGTGATAAGATACATATACATAAATAACAATTTCTATTTTATTTTAAACCAAAGACCATAGCGAGCAGGCGCTCTAACAAATCATAAGTAGCACAACAAAATAACAAATCCATTAGACTGCAACTAGAATATCACTCATATAATTTTTAATATTCGAGATAAAGAATTTCAAAAAATAATGCCATACCCATTTTCCAAGATCCTAGGGGTCAGGGGCTGCTAGCTCAAATGCACCATCACTGACATAATAAGACTACAGATAAACAACTAAGTTTCCATCATTAATAGCTTTAGAAGAGTTGAGAGCACAGCTATAGACGAGAAAATGACCACACCCATTTAAGACTCTGGAAGTCAGGGGCTCAAACAAAATATCAGGTGCACAACTAAACCAAACATTCATCATACTGCAAAAAGAATTAAGTCTCCATCATTTATAGTGTGAGAGGAGTTGCGAGCACAAGATTATATAGAGTTACATAGGAGAAAATGACCACACCCATTTTCTAGGACCCTCGGGGTCAGGGACTCAAACAAAATATCAGGTGCACAACTAGAACACAGACCCATCTTATTGCAAAAAGAATTAAGTCTCCATCATTTATAGTGTCAGAGGAGTTGCGAGCACATGTTTACATAGAGTTGTATAGGAGAAAATGACCACACCCTTTTTCTAAAACCCTAGGGGTCAGAGGCTCAAACAAATTAGCAGGTGCACAACTGGACCACAGACCCATCATATTGCAAAAAGAATTATGTCTCCATCATTTATAGTGTCAGAGGAGTTGCGAGCACAAGATTACATAGAGTTATATAGGAGAAAATGACCACACCCTTTTTCTAAGACCCTGGGGGTCAGGAACTCTAACAAAATATCAGGTACACAACAAGACCACAGACCCATCATATTGCAAAAAGAATTAAGTCTCCATCATTTATAGTGTCAGAGGAGTTGCAAGCACAAGATTACATAGAGTTATATAGGAGAAAATGACCACACCCATTTTCTAGGACCCTGGGGGTCAGGGGCTCAAACAAAATGTCAGGTGCACAACTAGACCACAGACCAAGTGTAATGCAAAAAGAGTTACAATTCTATCTCTTATAGTTTCAGAGGAGTTGCGAGCACAAGAATTGTTTACGGACGGACGGACGGACGGACAGACGCCGGACAACGGGGTATCGCATAAGCTCGACTGGTCTATGACCAGTAGAGCTAAAAAAATATAACTAAGGTTTGTTTTTGAAGAATGGGTCAAACTTCAAGGTCAAGGTCACTAGGTCAAAAAGTCAAGGTCACAAATGAATGTTCTGATCACAAGGTGTTTGCACATGAGGTATAAAATCCCTTCCTCTTAAGGTTCAAAAAGATATGATTAAGGTTAATGTTTTTGAAAAGTAGATCAAACTTAAAGGTCAAGGTCACTAGGCCAAAAGTGAAGGTCTCAAATGAACGGTCTTACCAAGGTCAATCATTATGCAAGAAACTTGTTAATTCTCTTCATAGTTTAATCCCTAATGACTGAAACACAAATTCAGAAATCTCTATCTCAAGGTCAATGGTCAAGGTCAAATCATGGTCTATCACCATGTAAAGCCTTTACTAACGGTTCATGTTGCTGCTCCAAACAATTCTCTCAAAAAAGACTTGTACACAACACTTTAACCAAAATTTTGATGCACTGACGGAGTTCGCCATTTCATGGTCCGGATTTTGCTTAGCAATCTGGCCAAAAAATAAGCATTTCTGATAAAGTCAGAAGAGCTGCAAAAAATACTTAAATTTCTTTTTGCTGGATGCTCATGCCGGAGACAATTTTTGATAACACATTCATATAGATTGTTTAGATGAATCACTTTTCAGATCCATGAAAGATTTTTGAAGAGGGGTACCCTTTTGGGCTCTGTTGGTCCTATCCTGGATCCATACCTAAAGGGATCTGGATTGCGGACAATATTTTGGTAAGGGTACTTAAGTACATGATCATGTGTACCAAATTTCAGCAAAATCTTTCATGTGGTTCAACTTCAAGAAGAAAAGTCCAAAGTGTTTTTAAAGTTTATGATGGATGGATGCAGCGCTATGACAATACATGTGTAGACTAGTAAAACACTAGTTCACTTGAGCTGTATGTCCAATAATGATCTAACAGGCAAAATTATATCCTACAAAAATTGTATTCATTCCAAAAATAAAAGAATTTAAGATATCATGTACATGTAGCAACAAGAGGAGAGTCAAAACTAGCTACCGTACATGAAGAATAAGATTTTTCAGAGTGAATAACCACAGGAGTTCAACACCCACAACCCACTTTTACTTTCTTTTCTCCTTCATGGAGTTTCACTATCTATTTAAAAATTCTAATAGTCAGACTTGAACAGCAAATTTCTCGGAATTAATCTACCTGTATTATACAAATTTAGGCCTTTTATTTTTTATCAAATGGTTTACGGGAAATTTTTAAAAAAAATTGAGTCGAGGGGGAAAAATAAAAATAAAAATAAAATGAGAAATTTAACACAGTCGACCAAAAAAATAAAAATAAAAGAGGAAACGGATCATCTTTTTTTTATTTTTTGAAACTTCCATAACAATTGTTGCTAAGTTTACTGCATTCCTGGTTCAGGCTTTCTACTCTACCTTGATGAAAAAGGTAGGAGTAGTCAATGAAAAAAAGTAGGAGAAAAATAGGAAAAAGTAGGAAATAATAGGGGAAATGTAGGAAATTTTCCATCACTTTTAGCGACAATTTTCAATAAGTATGAAACACAAATCACAGTAAGCAATGATTGTAGACTGGTAATGTTCATCTTTGAGGAAATCACAGAGAGGACGGATTGATTTTTCATGTAAAATATATAGAATGGGCGAGCGAAGCGAGCCGGAAATTTTTTAAAAGCTTTGAATCGGATGTTGATGACAAGTGAAGCAAGTAGTTTTTTACTTTAGAGATGAAAAAGTAGGAATAGTAGGAGGTTTTGAAGAAAAAGTAGGAAAAAATAGGATCAAAATAAAAAGTAGGAAAAGTAGGAAATAGTAGGAAAAAGAAGGAACAGTAGATTTAATGGTCATATTTAACACACGACTTTCTATTGGATAAACTTGGATACGTAAACCAATCAGAAATAGAGACACATCCTATGACATGAGTTGTCTTGATCACTTAAACACTTTACATGTCTGGATAGAGAATTGAAGCGTTTAAAAGATTCAATGATTGCAAATTATAGAAATTTTATTTTGCGAGCTGACAGTTTAAGACGGTCGGTAGAAAGTATAAAAATAAAGGAAGCCATGGCCACTTTTATTTTTATTTTTTTTCAGAAGAAATTAGAGTCGGCGCTCCCGTAAACCATTTAATAAAAAATAAAAGGCCTTATGATCAAAGTATCTCTTCTTATCTTTAAAATATAAACCAAAAATAAACGTAACTCACAAACATTCCATCTCAACATGCTCAAACCATGGTAAACTAGGTGAGAAACATTAAAAATTCATACGGGTCATTTTTCAACATTTAACGAGAAAGTGGACCGGAAAACTAATTTAATTTCCCTATCTCAAATGTCATTGGTTAAGAGCCTATCTCAAATATCATTGGCTGAGAGTCTGACAAATCACTAACTTAATCACATGTATCCAAATTTACCACTGTACTCATATAAATGATTAACCATTCAGACTCCGAGAAGGGCTCCCCCGGCCTGTCGTTAATTTTTTTTACACTTCCCGGGTGATTAGCGGTAGATAGAAGGAAAATGGCTCAGAAACAGGTTAAATATGTTTCTCAGCTTATTCATGGCATTTTGCGTTGGATTACTCGAAAGTTATGTAAATGTTTGGTTAGTTTTAAGAATAAGATACCTAGAGATGAGACAGCCAAAAACTTGATGGCTATATTTTTTCATGGAATACATTGATCAAGCTTGCATACTTCCGTGCCTGTTGGATATTGTAAAAAATGGAAAGTGAAACTCCATCAATTAACATGATACTGGTTGAGAAGATATTTCCAAACTAAAGGTATTTCCGAACAATTCGCTAGTTCGGTTACTTGAAGTTACTTTTTCACAATATTGGTGATACAGACGTCCAGATATTCAGAAAAATAACCAACATGCAAAAGAAAATCTCTAAATAAGTTAATTTAGTATATTTCTTGCGTTTGTTTCTCCTGCTTTTTGTAACTTTTGTCTGTTTGGGAGACGGGGAAAGTGACGTTATTGAGTTAAGAACTTATCTTGACCTAGTTTCAGAATCATCTATTTTCCAAAAATCTATTCTTGTCAACTACATTGAGAGGGGCCAAGAGCAGGATATTCATGAAAAAAGTATATTAATTCCATGTGTTGGAATACCAAAATCATTGGAAATAAGTTAAGAAATAAACGTACATCATCATGGTTCAGAAAGTCGCTTTGGAAATAAATTTTATAAATGTTTTATGATATAAGTTGACATAGAACAGTCAATCTGAAAGTCACCAGACATACCAGACAAACCTGGTAAAATTTGCTTCGGTCTGGTAAGATTTTTCATTTTTTTCTTAATCATGTTAATAAACATGTTTGAATTTCTACAAAATTCAAATATAGGTAATCACAGATTACGAAGCTCACCTCGTGGCAGCAAAATTCAATTCAAACATATTTCTAAGTTCATGTATATTGGCTTTTAAAGGCAAAATCATTCAAGCGGAAAAAGAAGGTCGATTTCATTTTATGAAAGTTTGATCAAAGATACATCCAATATGCAAATTAAGTACATGAAGACCTTATACTTTGCTCAATATTGGCTTTTAAAGGAAAAATAACTCAAGCGGAAAAAGTAGGTCAAGGTCATTTTATGAAATATGACCAAAAATAAATCCAATATGCAAGTTTGGTACATGAAGCACTTATACTTTGCTCAATATTGGCTTTTAAATGCAAAATCACTCAAGCGGAAAAAGTAGGTCAAGGTCATTATATGAAAGTTTGATCAATGATACATCCAATAAGCAAGTTTTGTACATGTAGCACTTATACTTTGCTCAATATTGGCTTTTAAAGTCAAATTCACTCAAGCGGAAAAAGTAGGTCAAGGTCATCATATGAAAGTTTGATAAAAGATACATCCAATATGCAAGTTTGGAACATGCAGCACTTATACTTTGCTCAATATTGGCTTTTAAAGGCAAAATCGCTCAAGCGGAAAAAGTAGATCAAGGTCATTTTATGAAAGTTTGATAAAAGATACATCCAATATGCAAGTTTGGAACATGCAGCACTTATACTTTGCTCAATATTGGCTTTTAAAAGCAAAATCACTCAAGTGGAAAAGTAGGTCAGATGCTGCATCTGATGCATGGGTCCATCTCGGCATCCAAAGATGAATCACTTGTGCAAGTTTGGTTACTGTAGCATTAGAACTTGGTCAGATACTGAGCTACCCCAAACTTCTTAACCATGTCAATCAAGTGGAAAATGTAGGTCAGATGCTGCATCTGATGCATGGATTCACCTCAGCATCCAAAGATGAATCACTTGTGCAAGTTTGGTTACTGTACCATTAGTACTTTGTCAGATACTGAGCTACCCCAAACTTCTTAACCAAGTCAATCAAGCGGAAAATGTAGGTCAGATGCTGCATCTGATGCATGGATTCACCTCAGCATCCAAAGATGAATCACTTGTGCAAGTTTGGTTAATGTAGCATCAGTACTTTGCCAAATACTGAGCTACCCCAAACTTCTTAACCGGACGCGGACGCGGACCCAGACGCGGACGCGCGGGGGTATAGCATAAGCTCACTCAACTTCATCGAGGTGAGCTAAAAATGTCTGGTAAGTTATAAAAACTTTCGCGATGTCTGATAGAATTCTTCTTTAAGGATTAAAGGATAAAATAATAAAGTTTTGAAACATTGATCCATATTCATGATATTTGACCCCAGGAGAGACTAAATGCAAATCGTTCGGATATACCTTCAGTACATACATGCCAGATGTCCCAGCGGGACAGAAATGTCCTGGAAAATCACACCTAAAAAATCTGTCCCACCAGGGCACGAAAATTCCCATAAAATTAAAATTTGTCCCGAAATATCCCGTATTTCAGTGCAAAGTCATTTTTTTTCTATCATCGTTCAAAGAGAGTCAACGGATCTAACTTACGGTGTACCTGAGATTATAGGTGTGAAAACATGTTTTGATAGTGATTACTGTTAGCTTACACCTTTTTATTTCATATGATCATCTTAGGCCGATTGGTTGTTTCTCAGACACTGTCCCCGCTGTGATTTTACACCGATGAGACTTCTTTTCAGATGAAATATCCGTCCTGCCTCATCGCTGGTTAAATTTATAAGTATCAATTTGTTAAAAGGAAATTACTTTATCCCATTAGATATTTCAGTAATCACAGGGCGTCCAGTATTAAAAAAAAGTTATGTTACGTGTAATTTTACGATAGGCGTGCGATAGAATATGCTTCCAGACTTTATTGATCACGCATTGTAAATATTTTTTGAAGATAATGTCAAACAGTTGTACCCTTTGACGACTCAGCTACGTGCCCCTCTTCCAGTCAACAGATTTATATAAATATGCTCTAAAGTAGCAATGACAAATTAAACGACCGGTCTCCACCGACAACCGCTACAGAAACGTACGTAAGCTAACTTGAATAATAGAATATGATAACATTTTGTTCATAAGTCAGAAAATGTCCCGGAATGTGTCCCAGAATGTTAACAATTTTCACCCAGAATTTTGTCATTTGTCTCAGAAAATTTTCATCAATGTCCCAGAATGGCTGAAAAAAATCTGGCATGTATGTTAGTAACTTGCGTAAAATGGCCGATTAAGGGGGGTATTAAAAAAATATATAGGTCGGTTTTCAAAATTATTTTTACATAAGCATTTGCATAAAGGGTGAGCATTATTTGTTCCGTGTTTCATGGTGATTGGACGTATAGAAGCCGAGTTGTTGACGAAAAACTGCAAAAATCGTTAAGAATTGCCTGCTCGACCAGCATGACCAGTATTCACTATTCTTGATGTCAGACTGGTCACATGACCAAATTTCCACCATGTTTACAATGGGATGCAACTCTAGATTTTTCACTGTGCCCTATGAAAAAACTGTGATTTTATTTGCTCTTTCTTACAATCTCCTTTTATATTGGAGCTTGAGGAGCTAAGAGCTACTGTCCGTGGGGCTCACATCGGAAAATGGATAAACGCGATTTTGATAACTTTGTCATGCAAAAAATAAGATAAAATCTATATCATTGAATAAAATTATAGATCTCGCTTGGTCGTAAATTTTGGTATATGTTTCATGGTCGAGGGTTTATGCAATCAAATTATACAGACAATAGAAATTTTAGATGGGGCGTTTTCAATGTTAAATATCAGCGTACGTCGCCGAGTTTAACATTGAGCCTATGGAGAGCGTCATGACGTCATGGGAAAAATTAGCATGGGAAATGGCCTATCTAAAATTTGTTTTGTCTATTAATTTTGATTGCGTGCACTGACTATCATATATTATAACTTATAGTTACGCCAAAATTTACGACTAAGCAAATCTACTGAATGGTATCAATTTTATTCAAAGTTCTGCATGATGAAATAGTCAAAATCGCGATTATCCAGTTTCCGAAGTGAGCCGTGTGGACAGTAATTCATCAATGGTTCCTTCAATGAATTCTTAGCACAATGTAGTTTTGTCCTTGATATAAACGTTAGATTAAAGATATAAAGCCATTTCCATATAATATGCTCTATGATAAACACCGAGTTTATCTCCCAATTATTTTCGGAATTTCTCTGTGCATATCTATAATTGAACATTTGTGTGACATCATGCCGACATAGAAAGAAAAGGAGGATGCAATTGTACATGTAGATCTGTTGCGACGAGTTCCTGTGCGAATAACGGACAATTTTGAAAGATAGAAATGTGACTATGTAGATCCATGTTTGTTCAAGATTATTTTGCATTGTTTTGTTTTACATCATGATCATCAACATGTCCAAGCATGATAAATTTGCAAGATTTCAAAACTGAAAGTACAGCAATCATGGATCAATAAGAAAACATTCATGATGATGGATTTCAAATCTATCTGAAAAAGAAATTCACATTTTTAATCTTCAATGTAACTTGTCCAAATAAAGACTCAGTGGTTGTGGAATTTTCTCAGCTTTCTGTTGAAATTTGACCCCATTCATTTCATCACGGTTGCATTCCGAAAATCACATTCTGGGGATCAAAATACTTGAGCTAAATTGTTATCTGGTTAAGGTTTTCTAAGGAGAGTTTAATGAAAAACAAAAGAACCTCAATTTTTGGGACAACGAGCTCTTTCTTACCACGCTGAATTTTTTGTCTCTCACAGTATGGTGGCTGCCATCTTATGACGTAAAGAAGACCATAACCTCATGCGTACGATCTGTCCAGAGAGTTTACGAGCAGCATTCGGAAACTTTCGTGTATCTTCACATTTTCCAAGAAGATGGCAGCTAGCAGTGCACAGAAAGTCGACAAACCAGCAAATTCTGTCTCAGAAATCTTCAAAAGCATGAGTTATGGACCAGCACCAGAGGCAGATAATGTTGTTAAAGTATGAGCACTTCTGACTAATTGTTTTCTGATGATGACAATGTCTCAATTCAATAGTTTGCAACTCGTCCTGTTTGTAGGTCAAATGTTGACCCATTTTTACATGCAGACTCTATCATGGTTCTTTCTACACTGAGTTAGGCTCTCAAAAGAACGTTAATAGTTACTTTTCTTTTATTTATGACCAAGGGAGCATATAACGATTGGTTTGTCCGTTCGTCCGTCTGTCATTCCGTCCCGCTTTCAATAAATGGTATGTATAAATGATGAGGCCTTCATCTGTTCATATTTTGCATATTTATTTATTTATTTCAGGATAGCACATTTAGCTACAAAATGAACTAGTTTACAATGTAGTCCTGTCTTAAAAATATGTACATATGAAGTAAATTAATTCCATTATACATGTATCACCTAAATGAAATAAAACATAAAATAATCACAGTTCATTTACAAAAAAACATACCTGTAAAACTACATCAATATAGTAATTCAAGAGTCAAAGTAATGCTTCAGATACCTGTTTTTAAAAGATGACAATGTTGTAGAGTTTCTAATAAAATCAGGTAAAGAGTTCCATAAAGATGCACCCGAAATGATTAAAGATCTAAAATATTCTGTTCTTGCTCTCTTGACATAAATAAGATTTACTGCCCAGTCTGTCTTGTGTTTCTTGTATGTATTTCATTTACAAAGCTAAAAACATTCAAATATTCAGGTGTGAGCCCATGTAAAACTTTAAAACAAGAATAAAGTAATCAGACAGAGGCATCAATTTAAGATGTTCAAACAAACTAGATGTTGACACAGACCTCCCAGCAGACATTTCAACGTTGCTTCAACATTGAAATAACGTCAGTACAAAACGTTGAAATGACGTCGAGATTTGATTGGATTTGAAAGTTGAAACAACGTTGAGTCTACAACGTTACATTAACGTTGATCAGTTGACGTTGATACAACGTTACACTGCATCGTTGAGATAACGTTATATTTTCGACGTTTAAGCAACGTTGAATATGGATTGTGTATGGATGTTGAAACAACGTTTCACAACAACGTTGATTTAAAGTAAAAGGCCATGACTTGAGCATCCTGTATGGAAGCTAAAACAAACTGCGTGAAAATGAGATCTATATAAACATGATAAACTTCCCCAAAAACTGACGTTGAAACGCCGAACACCGATAATCACATAATTTAATTTTTTAACTTTCCTTATTTTAACACGTTCAGTAAAGTTCCACATTTAGAGACAAGAATCAAAGTCCATCAGACAGAAAATGGAATAAATATGATATCCCTGTATGACGCTGTTAATCTCAAATTTCTGCTATGAATTATCATTTAATCATTCCAGTTTCATCCTTGTCCCTGTCTGCTTCTGAAAACAGGGAAAATGAAATCAGTATCAATAAAAGAAAAATACTTTTACCGAATTGTTATCGTAATTAACCGCGATAACTGGTCAGATTGAAAGTTGTTTAAAATGGTTTATGGAATTTCAAGAAAATAAGTACCTTTTACTTACGTTCTTTTGTAAATTCTGTTTGAATCAAATGTCAAATTATTCTGAACGTGCCTTCTTGTATGAGCAGTACACTTGTGTACTGATTTTGAATCTAGAGTGACATGGAAATGGTAATTAATTCAAATGGGAAGGTCAGGACGGAAACTGGTCAGATTCTCAGCAGGCGATAACTGACCTACATTATTTATTAGATTTTATCTCGTTACATGTAACTTCGAACGTGTTATTATAAGCTCCAAGACCTTTCCGCAGATGTGTATAATAAGTTAACATAAATTTGTACTTGTACTTTAGCAAGAAAATGATTCTGGAATTTATGTGTAACAATGTTTAAATATAAAGTTGAAGATATAATTTTTGCTTTTCGAAAACTCTCCTTCTTCTTCTTTTTCTTTATAGTTCTTTTTTTTTCTTCGCTCATTTATCAATTCGAAAGAAAATATACATAATAAATATCTATTAGTTTTAATCAATAATATTTTAATTAAATGTTTTATTTCATAAATGATGACGTTAAATGCAACGTGCTCATTTGAATGAAGTTGAATTACCGACGTTGAGATACCATTAAAACATGACGTCGGCACAACGTCGATATTTGGTTGAAAAAAGACTTCAAAGCTTTACAACAATGAACAGGATTGATTAATAAAAATAATGAGCAAAGAACATGTCAAGATATTCTTCCTTCAATATACGTCCTTGAAAACGCATGGTGTCCGTCAATGTATCATAACGACTTCTCATGTTTGGCATCAATAAATGTAACGTTTATAATTAGTTCTCGGTCATTTCATAACATACAAAAGAGAAAGAAGACACGTTGAAAAATTGTCAAATTTTAACGTTAATATAACGTTGAATAATAGTCATGAAAAATCCGACCCTATTTCAACATAAAATCAACGTTTCATCAACGTTAAAAACAAACGTCTAAACAACGTCTATATTTCAACGTTGAAAAAACGTTGATATATGGTTGTTCAACGTCACGACTAAGATTCAACCACAATTCAACGTTGTAACAACGTTGCATGCCCACTGGGCTAGGTATTTTTATTTCTAAAATTATTCTTGCTGCCCTCTTTTGCAATCTAAAAAGCCTTTCTATGTGTGTCTTGTTCGTTGCATTATGCCACACAGTACAACAATAATTAAAATGTGGAAAAACTATAGAATTATAAATTTTGAGTAATGCATATGTATGTACCTTGAGAAGATGCATCTTTTGGAACCAATTTTTCTACCTTGTCCTTTACCTTTGACCTACTTTTTTCATTTTGTTAGAGAAAGTACTTAAATAGTCTTATAAAATCTATTTCTTCCTGAAACGCCCTCAAATTTTGTATAGTTCAATTGATACATATGCTTAATGTTATTAATATTACAGGTTTTTAGAAATTTTCTCATGTTTTTTAATAGCTCGCCGGGACGAATGTCCGGAGAGCTATTGTCATACCCCCGGTGTCGGCGTTGGCGTCTGCGTCTGCGTGCGCGTGCACAAAAACTTTAACCTTGCTTATAACTTTTAAACCAATACAGATTGGGCTTTCATATTTCACATGTGCATTCCTTGTGACAAGACCTTTCCATGGATACCAAAATTTTTGACCTTGTGGCCTTGACCTTGGAGATTGACCTACTTTTGAAAAACTTTAACCTTGACCATATTTTTTGAATGGTAAGTGACAGGGCTTTGATATTTCACATGTGTATTCCTTGTGACAAGACCTTTCCATGGATACCAAAATTTTTGACCTTGTGACCTTGATCTTGGAGATTGACCTACTTTTGAAAAACTTTAACCTTGGCCATATTTTTTGAATGGTAAGTGATAGGGCTTTGATATTTCACATGTGTATTCCTTGTGACAAGACCTTTCCATGGATACCAAAATTTTTGACCTTGTGACCTTGACCTTGGAGATTGACCTACTTTTGAAAAACTTTAACCTTGGCCATATTTTTTGAATGGTAAGTGATAGGGCTTTGATATTCCACATGTGTATTCCTTGTGACAAGACCTTTCCATGGATACCAAAATTTTTGACCTTGTGACCTTGACCTTGGAGATTGACCTACTTTTGAAAAACTTTAACCTTGGCCATATTTTTTGAATGGTAAGTGATAGGGCTTTGATATTCCACATGTGTATTCCTTGTGACAAGACCTTTCCATGGATACCAAAAGTTTTGACCTTGTGACCTTGACCTTGGAGATTGACCTACTTTTGAAAAACTTTAACCTTGGCCATATTTTTTGAATGGTAAGTGATAGGGCTTTGATATTTCACATGTGTATTCCTTGTGACAAGACCTTTCCATGGATACCAAAATTTTTGACCTTGTGACCTTGACCTTGGAGATGATTGACCTACTTTTGAAAAACTTTAACCTTGGCCATATTTTTTTATTGGTAAGTGATAGGGCTTTGATATTTCACATGTGCATTCCTTGTGATAAGACCTTTCATGCCGTACCATAAATTTTGACCTAGTGACCTTGACCTTGAAATTTTACCTACTTTTCAAAAACTTTAACTTGGGCCATATTTTTTGAATGGTAAGTGATAGGGCTTTGATATTTCACATGTGCATTCCTTGTGATAAGACCTTTCATGCCGTACCATAAATTTTGACCTAGTGACCTTGACCTTGAAATTTTACCTACTTTTTGTTGTTGTTGCAATTTACATATGGTTGCCACCGGCGAGCTATGTTGTCATTCTGACAAGACTGGTTGAGATATCTCATTATAAGGAAAGGGGGGAGGGGAGTGCAAACTAATAAGTTTTAAAACTTGGCTATATCTTTTGAACCATAAGTTGTAGGACTTTAATATTTCGCCATGTTCACATGGAGATTTACATGTAAAGACCATTCATATAAGACAATGACCTTTGACATTGTGGCCTTGAAGTTTGACCTATTTTCTTAAACTTTATATTGGGTTGCATCCTTTGAACTATATTATGTTTATCTACTACTGAGTTCATTATTCAAAATTTTGCTTGATGGACATCCATGATTTGTTATTTCTCTTCTCCAACAGGCATGGTTAGATGATCATAACAGGGCATTTGGACATTTCATCAATGGTGAATGGGTAAAACCAGAGGGCAGGAAAACTTACCAAACCAAAAATCCAGCTACAGGTAATAGCATTACTGCAAGTAGAGTAAATAAAAGAACTATCATCATTACTTGTTACTATGGACACATTTAATTACATGTATATAGGTTTTCTAAATATTAGGATGAGTGTCTTTGAAGGTTAGTGTTGTAACGATAGTCGCCGACGTCGCCGCTATCAATCACAAGCACCGAGTATTCTCCTTCTGAAAAGATGCAAAACATACAACAGTTTTAATCAAGAAAAAAGTCTCTGATTATTCTGATAGTGCTATCGATTGTACTCCTTCGATAGTTTCTGATAATTGATAGTAAAAATGTTCCGATTTTCAACACTATTATAGATACACATGTACTGATATAACAGTGGAACTTTATACACTTACTTTTATAAGTCTTATTGATTTTGGTGATGAAAGGTTAAAGGTACAATTATTCAAAAACAGTGTCACAATAAGCTATTTCCTATTTCTTACATGGTAAAAAAATTTACAACTTTGTGCATTACATCGTTTATGCAACTTTCTTGTTCTGTGTAGATAAAAGATGCTGAAAGGTAAAGTGATAGCCCTTTATTATTTCAAGATAATCATCATTTAAGCCTGGTCAAAAGTGAAAACAACTTTTTGTAAAACATTACTGCACTCATGGGCAGCCACAGTTAAGAAAGGACAAGTCCTCTGTCTTGACCATGAGCAATCATATTCTTTCCACCTCTTATGAAAGTTTTCTACTTGTAATGATAATAGACCATTTTCATATTACCCCAGTGTCTACATTTCACGACCTGACACAATTATTTCATGTAGCTTCTCACTCTGAGTTTGTAGCAGATATAGGAAGAAATAAAGTCAAATAAAGTTTATGCAGGAAGAAATAAAGTCTCCCCATATCTATGATGCAAGTCTAGTGGTAATATGAGTTATCTTTTAGCCTGGTTAATTTCATTAAATCTGCTAGTAATATTTAGGTGAGGTACTGGCGTCCACCATCCAGGGTGAGCAGGAAGATGTGGATATGGCCGTCAAGGCAGCAGAGAAGGCTTATCAGTCTTGGAGTAAAACATTACCACATGTCAGGGCAAGGCACCTTTACAGGTGGGTATAATGTATTGGTAGTAAAAATATAAATAGATATGACAGTCAAGGCAGCAGAGAAGGCTTATCAGTCCTGGAGTAAAACATTACCACATGTCAGGGCAAGGCACCTTTACAGGTAGGTTTAATGTATTGGTAGTAAAAATATAGAATATTACAAATGTATATAGATATGACAGTTACAAATGTAAGTCAGCAGAGAAAGCTTATCAGTCCAGGAGTAAAACATTACCACATGTCAGGGCCAGGCACCTTTACAGGTGGGTATAATGTATTGGTAGTAAAAATATAAATAGATATGACAGTCAAGGCAGCAGAGAAGGCTTATCAGTCCTGGAGTAAAACATTACCACATGTCAGGGCAAGGCACCTTTACAGGTAGGTTTAATGTATTGGTAGTAAAAATATAAATAGATATGACAGTCAAGGCAGCAGAGAAGGCTTATCAGTCCTGGAGTAAAACATTACCACATGTCAGGGCAAGGCACCTTTACAGGTAGGTTTTATGTATCGATAGTACAAACGAAAATCTTTCTGAAAATGGAGTATGATCTTGTCAAAGATACAGCAAGTCTCGTCTGTTTGTGTTGCATATGTGATGGTTGGGAAGTTGACCATTGAAGTTAAAAACTAACACTTTTTTAAAAATATGTAGAAAAAGGACATAAAAGTATAAAAATAAGATATTAAATCCTTTTCATACAAGTTAATGTATGTCATAAAAAATGTTTGAATGTATCCATCACATTTTAAGTTGTCAAAGTCAGTTGACTTCGTTAAAGATTCCACAGGTCTCGTCATTTTGTTTCATATATGTATGTAATGGTTGACCATAGCATTTATCAGTTTGGTAATACGTGTTCCTGTCAGCGTAAATACATGTATGTTTTCAAGAATTCTTTGAAAGGAACTTCAGTGCAAATCGAAATTATAACACTAATTTTAATTTAAAGTAGACTTTAAGGAAAAGCATTCCAACAGGTTTCAATTCACAACTTAAAATATAAATTATGTATTATATTATACAAACTTCTGTCGTATGTAATCATCCATTTAAATGTTGTGTACAGAGTTTATTATAATAATTGTATTATAGAATGACACAAGTTCTGTATATGACTGACTACATAGATTAACTTGTGTCCTAGTGTAAGGTTTAGTGAAATTTGAATGAACATGCAATGAACAAATACTGTTGTAAAATGATTGATGCTTTCCTTTCTTTCAGCATTGCTAGACACATTCAGAAACATATGCGTCTGTTTTCTGTAGTGGAAGCCATGGACAACGGAAAAACGTTTCGTGAAACACGAGATGCAGACGTTCCCATAGTGGTACGTCATTTCTACCATCATGCTGGATGGGCCCAACTGATGGATACAGAAATGAGAGGGTGGAAATCTGTAGGTAAGTAATGGTATGGTAAAATGAAAGGAATGGTTAGTTATTCTCTTGCAACAAGAGGGTTGTTACGAGGAAGACCTTGTCAATCTGTCTGGTTATCTAATGAATGTCTATGCAGATGTAAATACAATTATCTGGCTTGTTGAAATATTTGCTGGTATAGTTCATGTTCAGAAGTTGATGGAGCCAAAAATCTTGTCCTCTAGTTTATCTCATTAATCACAACAGAATCTGATAATTTTGTCTCATCTCCCCTTGCCAGACCTTGCCCTAACTTCCCCCACCCCCAACAGTCAAAGTCAGTGAGATTTAGACCAAATTCAGGCTGTTATTGTTGTTTTATACTGATGGGTTGTACAAACAGCCCATCAGTATAAAACAACAATATACAGCCTGAATTCTGTATAAGTGAGATTATGTTGAAGGGGTATGTAGTGATGCCTATGTCTGTATGTCCATGCTAAGTGCACTTTATTCTCCTCACAAACAATTTGTGGGAGATAGAAAGTGATTTCCATCAGTATGTTTCAATTATGGGCAGGGTTATGCCCCATCAATTCAGGAAAAATTCAATATTTTATTGTTTTCAGACATTTAAAGATATACACAGCACGTCTAGTTTATAATTGATTTACATTTAAGGTGTGATTGGAGCCATAGTGCCTTGGAATTTTCCTTTGATGCTGCTCACATGGAAGATTGCTCCAGCCTTAGCAATGGGTAATACTGTGGTTCTGAAGCCTGCCACCTACACCAGGTTATCTGCTCTCCTATTGGCTGAGGTGTGTGCAGAGGCGGGGCTACCACCAGGGGTCTTCAATGTCATCACAGGGGGAGGAGCCATGGGCAGTTTGTTAGCTGATCATCGATTGGTGGATAAAGTTGCATTCACAGGATCCACAGGGGTGATCATTTTGTGATGTTTTATAAAATTTTCGATTTCTATTCTTTTGATAATAGGACTGACATACTAAAGAACAAAGGTTATTAATATAGTTTATACATGTTATTTCAAATCTTAAACTAACTGAAATTTATTTTTAAATTCAAAAAAAAAAAAATTCAGTTAGGTTAAGATTTAATGATTTTGTAATATTTACTTGGTTGCAAAATAATACTTCTATTTATCTACCAAAAAAAATTAAGTTGTAAGTGTAGAGCTATAGTCAATTTTATTAGCTCTACTGGTCTCAGACCAGTCGAGCTTATGCGATCACCCTTTGTCCGGCGTCCGTCCGTCTGTCCGTCTGTACGTCTGTCCGTCTGTCCGTCTGTCTGTCTGTCCGTCTGTCCGTAAACAATTCTTGTCCGGACAACTCCTCTGAAACTGTAAGAGATAGAAAGTTAATTCTTTTTGCATTTTACTTGGACCATGGTCTAGTTGTGCACCTGACATTTAGTTTCACTCCCTGACCCCCAGGGTCTTAGAAAATGGGCGTGGTCATTAAATTCTATGTAATCTTGTCCGGACAACTCCTCTGAAACTGTTAGAGATAGAAAGTTAATTCTTTTTGCATTTTACTTGGTCCATGGTCTAGTTGTGCACCTGACATTTAGTTTCAGTCCCTGACCCCCAGGGTCTTATAAAATGGGCGTGGTCATTAAATTCTATGTAATCTTGTCCGGACAACTCCTCTGACACTATAAATGATGGAGACTTAATTTTTTTTGCAATATGATGGGTCTGTGGTCTTGTTGTGCACCTGCTATTTTGTTTGAGCCCCCTGACCCCCAGGGTCTTAGAAATGGGTGTGGTCATTTTCTCCTATATAACTCTATGTAATCTTGTGCTCGCAACTCCTCTGACACTATAAATGATGGAGACTTAATTCTTTTTGCAATATGATGGGTCTGTAGTCTTGTTGTGCACCTGATATTTTTTTTGAGCCCCTGACCCCCAGGGTCTTAGAAATGGGTGTGGTCATTTTCTCCTATATAACTCTATGTATCCTTGTGTACGCAACTCCTCTGACACTATAAATGATGGAGACTTAAATCTTTTTGCAATATGATGGGTCTGTGGTCTTGTTGTGCACCTGATATTTTGTTTGAGCCCCCTGACCCCCAGGGTCTTAGAAATGGGTGTGGTCATTTTCTTTTATATAACTCTATGTAATCTTGTGCTCGCAACTCCTCTGACACTATAAATGATGGAGACTTAATTCTTTTTGCAATATGATGGGTCTGTAGTCTCATTGTGCACCTGATATTTTGTTTGAGCCCCTGACCCCCAGGGTCTTAGAAATGGGTGTGGTCATTTTCTCCTATATAACTCTATATAATCTGTGCTCGCAACTCCTCTGACAATATAAATGATGAAGACTTAATTCTTTTTGCAGTATGATGGGTCTGTGATCTTGATGTGCACCTGATATTTTGTTTGAGCCCCTGACCCCCAGGGTCTTAGAAATGGGTGTGGTCATTTTCTCCTATATAACTCTATGTAATCTTGTGCTCGCAACTCCTCTGACACTATAAATGATGGAGACTTAATTCTTTTTGCAATATGATGGGTCTGTAGTCTTGTTGTGCACCTGATATTTTGTTTGAGCCCCTGACCCCCAGGGTCTTAGAAATGGGTGTGGTCATTTTCTCCTATATAACTCTATATAATCTGTGCTCGCAACTCCTCTGACAATATAAATGATGAAGACTTAATTCTTTTTGCAGTATGATGGGTCTGTGATCTTGATGTGCACCTGATATTTTGTTTGAGCCCCTGACCCCCAGGGTCTTAGAAATGGGTGTGGTCATTTTCTCCTATATAACTCTATGTAATCTTGTGCTCGCAACTCCTCTGACACTATAAATGATGGAGACTTAATTCTTTCTGCAATGTGATGGGTCTGTGGTTTGGTTGTGCTGATATTTTGTTTGAGCCCCTGACCCCCAGGGTCATAGAAATGGGTGTGGTCAATTTCTCCTATATAACTCTATGTAATCTTGTGCTCACAACTCCTCTGACTAAATTCTTATTGCAATATTATGGGTCTCTGGTCTAGTTGTGCACCTGTTTTTATGTTTAAGCCCCTGACCCTTAGGGTCTCAGAAATGGGTGTGGTCATTTTTCCTATATAAGTAAATGTAATCTTGTGCTTGCAACTCCTCTGACACTATAAATGATGTAGAGTTAATTCTTTTTGCAATGATTGGTCTGTGGCATAGATCTGCACCTGATATTTTGTTTTAGCCTTATACCCCTAGGGTCTTTGAAAATGGGTGCGGTAATTTTTCCTATGTAGTTGTGCTCTCTACTCGTTTAAAGCTATTTATGATGGGGAGTTAATTCTTTATCCAAGTCTTGATGTGTCATTGGTAGTTCATTTGAGCTAGCAGTCCTTGGCCCCTAGGATCTTGGAAAATGGGTGTGACATTCTTTTTAGAAATACTTTATCTCGGATATTATGAATTATATGAGTGCTATTATAGTTGCAGTATAATGGATATGTAGTTTTGTCATGCTACTTATAATTTGTTAGAGCGCCTGCTCCCTATGGTCTTGGTTTAAAAAAAAAAAGAAAGGAAATTGATGTTTTAGAAAAAACAACCAGGAGAGCTACAGTCTCGTCAGAGACTTCTGGTATGAATGTATAACGATGAGGAACAACAAAGTGTTCCACTTATGCTGCAAGAGAAGAAACTTGTTTTACAAAATATTCCAAACTTGCATTTCTAGGATATTTAATCAGAATCAATAGATTTATCTTATTTTTTGTTCTCCTGTGAAGGTCGGTCAAACACTGAGGAGATTGACTGCTGGCAGTGGTAAGAAGTTATCTTTGGAGCTCGGAGGGAAATCCCCTGTTGTCGTGTTCGAATCGGCTGACCTTGACAGTGCCGTGGAAGGGGTTGTAGATGCTATATGGTTCAATCAAGGACAGGTAATGAAAATATATACTGCAGTATACATGTATACTCCACTTAATCTGATACCTGATAATCTGATACTCCTGTTATTCTGATATGATTTTAAGACACCTAACCATTTCCTACATGTACATTGTATATAAACAGTGTAAATCACTAATAGAAATTATCTTTAATCTCTCTGTCAACTGTGATATTTTTTCTATGATACATGTATTTACATCATTTTCAATGAATTATCATATCAAACTCCTTCAAATTGGTATTTTACACTTTCAAACCATTCAATTTGGCTTGAAAGTATTTATATCATTCAATGAATGCATATAATAAAGTCTAAGATACATTCTAGTACAATTAAGAGGCCTATTTTATTGTATTTCCGTGGAATTTCAAACTCCTGATAATCTGATACTCTGGTATGTATCGATCTGTTAATCTGATAATGATCTTCCAACAAATTGACTATCAGATTAAAAGGAGTCTTCTTTATTTAAAATATTTGATATCAATATTGATAAGGATTATGCAGTCTAGAATTTTTTGGAAAACAAGTTCAAGGGTACCAGCGGCAGATAACTTCAAAATAGCATCTCCATAGCTAAATGAGATAATGAGATAGCACCACGGGGGATTGAAACATTTGATGTTGTGATTCCTTACGGAGGTTTTTGCTTGGATTTTTTTCCATCATTTAAGTGATACTGCAAAAAACTGATCAGACATTGCAGTTGGACAATGCCTGATAAGTAAATCCATATCGTTTATATATCTGAAAAATCTATAGTTTTTGCAAACACTTCAAGAGTTTGTCAAAAGGAATGATAGGGCAAGAACGTTTCTGTCGTCGACAAACTATTGAAGTGTTTGCAAAAACTATGAACTTTTCATATACCTAGACAATATTGATTGATTTATTAGGCATTGCCCTACTGCAACGGCTCATCAGTTTTGTAAAGTTTAATTTAGGAAACGAAAAAAAATATGAAAAATCTATGTAAGGAATCACAACAGCATACATGGATGTTTTGATCCCACACGGTGCTTAGGCTTATTGTTTATATTCATACAAACCAGGTATGCAGTGCAGGATCACGTTTATTGGTACAAGAATCCATTCATGACAAAATGATTGAGAAGTTGAAGGAACGTTTGACCCATTTCCGTGTCGGAGACAGTTTGGACAAGGGTATGGATATGGGAGCCATTGTTGACGAGTCTCAGAGAAAATCTATTGATGAATATGTGGAAGATGCTAGGAAAGAAGGAGCTCAGGTACAAAATTTGTATCATAGTATCTAAAGTATTGAGACTTTTCAATTTCCACCATTGTATAAAGAGGATTAAGGCATTATGGGTATAATACTCTACTTCGGGTTGTTTTGAGAACAGAAAAATTAAATACCATGAAGTTGGCTGATAACGCTCAACTTCGGCAATGTTTGGGATCATACATTTTTATGGTGAGTTGAATGAAACATTAGAAAAATATCAAATATCTTAAAAAATGTAAGAGATGGAAGGACATAAGTTCAAGTCTTTCGACGATATTGTTATTATACCCCTAATACCTTGGTAGAATCGCCAATTTGTAGAGGAAGAGGGAAATCCCACTAGGATATCAAAGATTTGCAGTCCACCACAAAGCTTGCCAAGTTGTGGACATTCCAAATCTTTGATTCATAGTTGGAATTTGTTTGTCCCTTTATAAAGTGGAGTTTGAGTATTCAACTTTCTATCATAACTAGTTCATACATGTATTTCATACACACATTGGATCTATTGATGTAACAGAGAGTCAAATATAGATCTACACGTATTTGACATCATACATACATGTAGCTAAACCAATGTAAAGCTCGATATACATGTATGATGTCAAAATGTGGAATTCAATGTACATTTAGAATTGCAAGACAGCGTTGTCTAAAAAAATGTAAATATGCACTGTAGATTATTCTGTCCAGGATGAGAGATACATGTATTATAGATAATATGTTACTTTGTTTCAATTTGAAAATATTATGAAGTTTGACGAAAAAGAGTAAAAGAGACATATTTTGTATTCCTTTCTGCAGATTTTCCAGTTTAAAGAGAGCATCCCCAGTAAAGGTTGTTACTACCCACCAACTATAATCACCAATGTACAGACAGTGTCACGAGTGGTCGTGGAGGAGGTATTTGTTTACACATAGTCCTTAAAATAACAGTATGAAATTATAAATTGACATAGAGATGAACTTACCCTGAATGATTCTTGTGTTTATGTCTTTGCAACTACATTTTCACAAAAACAGGGTAAACTTGGGCAATTGGACATAAGTGTTTTATGGTAATCATGAATCAGCTCACTTCACTTATTTTCCATTATGAACTGTCAAATTTATGTTATTTAGCATAGTTGTAAATTAGTGCATTCTTAACCGTATTGACTTTGCTAGAACATGAATCCCACTAAAATATGTACACATAAAATAATCTACACAACAAATGGGAAAAGTTCCTTTATCATTGTTTATGTTACAGATATTTGGTCCAGTGTTGGTAGTTTTACCATTTAGAACTGCCAAGGAGTCCATAGCTCTGTCTAACAACACCATCTACGGTCTGGGTGGCAGTGTGTGGACTGAAAACGTGTCACTGGCATTAGAAGTGGCACTCAGTATCAAAGCCGGCACTATCTGGGTCAACTGCCATAACCTGTTTGATGCCGCTGCAGGGTTTGGTGGCTACAGGCAGAGTGGCTATGGCAGGGATGGCGGCAAGGAGGTGAGAGGATTGGAAAATACAAAATTCTTTCTTTATCATTTGAACATGCTGGGCTTTAGGTGTACACAATTTCTTTCTTTTAAATGAAAACTTATTTATGTTTGACTTTGTGTGATTCTGATCAGCTTTACAAGGATCCTAAGATTAGGAAAATTGGTTATACATGTACATGTATATTAGCTACATGTACCAGTAGATTTCATTGTAAAGTTTTTAATATTTACATTACTAGTAAATTCCCCATGCTGAAAGCCCTTTAGGCAACTAGAATTATATTCCAATAACTTGGGTTGCTATCGTGACGCCACGTGCAAGTTTTGCTTGTATGGAGAATTTACCAAAGCGAAGATACATTTGCTGCTGTTACAGGCAAAATGTGTGATGTTCATGCAAATATCAAAGGACTGAAGGTCCTGAACGATACCTCTATTCAAAATTTATAGTCAGCAAATGAATGTTGAATGATTTTATTGGCCGGATTGCAAAGCAATTCCGGTCTATAGATTGACGATGTCCGTCCGTCCGTCTGTCCCTCCGTCCGTCTGTCCGTCCGTCCGTCTGCCGTCAACATTTTGGTTAAGGTTTCTGGTTGAGGCAAAATCTAAGGAACTATATGCAGTAGAAACTTTATATTATACATGAAGCATGCCCATGACAAGACCTTTCAATTTATGCCATAACATTTGACCTAATGACCTTGACCTTGGACTTTGACCTATTTAAACATTTTGGTTAAAGTTTCTGGTTGAGGCAAAATCTAAGTAACTATATGCAGTAGAAACTTTATATTATACATGAAGCTTGCCCATGACAAGACCTTTCAATTTATGCCGTAACATTTGACCTAGTGACCTTGACCTTGGACTTTGACCTAGTTAAAGATTTTGGTTAAAGTTTCTGGTTGAGGCAAAATCTAAGTAACTATATGCAGTAGAAACTTTATATTATACATGAAGCTTGCCCATGACAAGACCTTTCAATTTATGCCGTAACGTTTGACCTAGTGACCTTGACCTTGGACTTTGACCTAGTTTAAGATTTTGGTTAAAGTTTCTGGTTGAGGCAAATTTAAGTAACTATATGCAGTAGAAACTTTATATTATACATGAAGCTTGCCCATGACAAGACCTTTCAATTTATGCCGTAACATTTGACGTAGTGACCTTGACCTTCGACTTTGACCTACTCAAAGATTTTGATTAAAGTTCCTGGTTTAAGCAAAATCTATGGTACTGTATGCAGTAGAAACTTTATATTATTAATGAAGCTCGCCCATGACAAGACCTTTCAATTTATGCCGTAACATTTGACCTAGTGACCTTGACCTTGGACTTTGACCTAGTTAAGGATTTTGGTTAAAGTTCCTGGTTTAAGCAAAATCTATGGAACTGTATGCAGTAGAAACTTTATTTTATACATGTACATGTAGGTTGCCTCTGACAAAACCTTTCAATTTATGCTGTATTATTTGACCTATTGACCTTGACCCAGTTGGTGACAAAAACTTACTTTGCAATCCGGCCATACCGTCTTTAGCGGTGTTTTATTATTTATGTAATGATGAATCGATGATGATTTTTTATACATAGGATGCATATGCATGTGAAGCTAATAATTTTCATTTCTATGAGCTCAATGTGTTCTATAAAAAGCAAAAACTGTTTATATTTACTATAAGTGGTATACTTTAAATTACATTTTATTCACACGAGTGTGTTTTAAAATTAACCCATTTGGAAACTAGAAAGACGTTAAGACCATACATGCATGTTTAAAATGACTTACAATCTACAATGTATTTTATAAAAGAGCAGTTGCATGTAGTTCCAGCATAACTTTAAGTTTATTATCATGGGTAATTTCCAAAAATTCTCATTTTAATCACCAGAATTTCCTATTTCTTTAAACAAGTTCATGCTTCGTTTCTACTTTCGTTTCTCATCGGTTTGCCTTGCACATAGGGAAGACATTTCTTACATGGTATAAAGTAATATATTATTACGCCACCAGCGAGCAGTGAAAGCATGAAATAAATAGTTGATTTTTTTAGATGCATTTACTTAATATGAAATTTAAACTTTTTTCAAGAAGGAGGATAATCTTGTTCTTGTATTTTGCATGTGTCAGACAGCAAATTCCTAAATTAGAAAAAGCGCTATATTTATAGATACGTTGCAAAGCGGCAATATCTCAACTGTTACGGTAACAGAAGGAGACTTCCTGAAAGGAAGTATCCTAAAAAATGACCGATAATTAGGATGAATGTAAATATAAGTAATGACTGTCTTACTTTTGGTGTTCATGGGTGTATAATTCTGGTTGGACACGTGCAAATTTTCCGAGAATGGCTTCGCGATTCACAAAATTTGCACGTGACAAACCAGAATTATACACCCATGAACACCAAAAGTAAGACAGTCATTTCTTAATTATCTTCATCTTTTAGGGATTGTTTGAATATGTGCGTCCAGCATGGGAAGAGAGACCAAGGCCAGGGAAAGTAGAAGGTGATCTGAAGAAATTTGGGGCCACTCTACCGAACAGACCCACTGTGGGAAATAATGAGACAGTAGAGATACCTGTTAATGGATTATCAGTACCAAGGTAAGCTTATTTGAATTTTACTAGTAGTCACATATTGTTTTGTTGTTATAACTTTAAAAATATACATGTATGTCCCAAAATTTAAATAATGGAACAAGCAGCTATAAATTCTTTCTTTACATCCATGTCATACAGTGAAGTCAATAGTTACAAAAATATTGACACATGACATCATTTGTGACATCCTTTCCTTGATGACGTTATAAACTCTTCCTATTCTTTAAACTCTTACTGTATATGCACAGAAATGCAGGACCGAGGTTTGTTGCTGCAGTATTTAAGTGAAAAAAACCCATCAAAATTATTGACTGGGAATTCAAACAAGGTGCTTTGTTAGACATTCTGGCAAAATGAAGCCCTATGCCTTAGGCCTTGGGCAAAATTTTGTCTTCAGGTCCAAGAAATCATATGTTGCCATCCTTCCCAGTGAATACTTGATTATGTAAAATCTATAGAGATGGCTACATGCTCAAATCATTCTGGGTCATTATATCACATGTTTTAGGAGAGGAAGATTGCTAAATTTGATAATTTGTTTCTAATCCCTTTTACCACTGATTACAGAAGTATTTTATGTAAATCCTAATAGCATAAAATATCTTCGTCTCAATGTATTGTGCTCAAATAGATCTACATGTATAATTACATTATCATCATATAATTACAGCATAGACAGGACGTATAAGATGTATTATGGCGGAGCCCAAAAGCGACCAGACGCCCCCTACTCCCGTCCAGTGGTAAATCCTGCTGGTAAAGTTGTTGGCCATGTTGGTGAAGGTAACAGGAAGGACGTAAGGAACGCTGTGGAGACCGCACATGCTGCAGCTCCAGGGTAAGACACAGGATTTTAACTTTTCATATTACATGTATTCTTGTGTAATTTTGACAATTCAAATTGTTGTAAAGAAACTTGAGAAAAAGTATTGAAATTTAGGAATAGCTTTTGAAATAAATTGTTTCAAAGTGCGTTTGATTTTTTAATTCAACATGTTCAAGTCCATTTTCTGTTTTACTGGACTTGTATTATGATTAATGTAAAATAGAAATGTAATGTTGATGTGTAATCTCTATCATCTTTTTTTTCAGTCAAAATTTATGCAAGTACGTGTAAATTAAAAAAAAAATATATATAAAAAATTTAAACATTATACCTTTTAAACATTGTAAAGAAAAAAAAAATTGAATTGAAAATGATTAAAAAAAATTTTAGTGTATGTACATTTGTATTTTTATACATAATACTTTCAGCTGGGGTAAGAGAGCTGCACATAACCGAGCCCAGATAGTATATTACATGGCTGAGAATCTTGAGCTGAGGAGAGACGAGGTAGCGGGGAGGATCCAACAAATGACGGGGCGTAAGCTGGAGGAATGTAGGTCAGAGGTGGATATCTCCATACAGAGACTGTTCCACTGGGGAGCGTACTGTGATAAATACGGTGGTGGTATACAGGTATGTGTGTGTTTTTGGTTATTTTTGAGATATTGTAAAGAATTGTCATTGAAACTTAAAAAAAAAAATCTTTAAAAAATTGTAAAGAATCGTCATTGAAACTAAGAAATCTTTTAAAAAATTGTCAAGGATTATCATTGAAACTACAGAAATCTCAATAAAAAAATTAAGAATTGTCAGTGCGACTAGATAATTTCTTTGAAAAATTGTCAAGAGTTGACATTGAAAATAAAAATTATATATAATAGAGATGTTGATTGATTGGATTTTACAATAGAACAATGATTTTAGCCTCCTAACTTTGACAGAATCTTTGACATTTTATACAGTGTATACTGTATATTGGACAAAATCTTGTGTCAAGGTCAAAGATAGATATTTTTTCCTGCAATAAAATTACTATGCTAGTTTGAACAAAATATTAACACTAGAAATTTTGTATTAGGAGACAACCTTATATGGAGCCACAGTGAAGATTCATGAACCAGTTGGTGTTATTGGCATAGCATGCCCAGATGAATTCCCTCTCCTCGGATTTGTCTCCCTTTTTGCCCCTGCTGTCATCAGAGGAAACACTATTGTTATTGTTCCTAGTCAGAAATATCCGCTCTCAGCTCTGGATTTCTATCAGGTTAGAGAAGTGCAAGAATTATGTGAACAATTGCAAATTACTGATTAATCACCTTCCCATGGTAGTCAGTATTTTTGATGACTGGAGTAAATTCCTGTGTACATGTAGGATGGCGTGTGATATGGACTAATTGTGATGTCATCAAATTCTTTGGAAACCTTTCTTAAACTTGGAAATGACAGTATCAATTTAACAGTACTATACAAATTTAATGACATCATAATGCTGATACGGTTTCAAAAGGGAAATAAGTCTGTATTCCACAAAGACTTGATTCTGTCTGTCTAATCTTTAATTAAGGATTGTTTTTCAGCTTTTGCGCTTTATTGGTGTGTATTGGCAGTAGGGAATGGAAACAAAATATGTAAAGCACGAAGTGCTTTTCATTAATTTTGTTTCCATTCCCTACTGCCAATACACACCGATAAAGCGCAAAAGCTGAAAAACAATCCTTATATTTACATTTTATGTGTTAATTAAGTTGTTTCTGTCCCTTTTCATCCTGTTTCTTTATATTTGAAATGTACTGGTCAGGGGCCAGTTCCCGGCTAAAATTAAGCGTTTTTGCAACGTTTCTTTGGCACTTGACATGTAAAGCACGAAGTGCTTTTCATTAATTTTGTTTCCATTCCCTACTGCCAATACACACCGATAAAGCGCAAAAGCTGAAAAACAATCCTTATATTTACATTTTATGTGTTAATTAAGTTGTTTCTGTCCCTTTTCATCCTGTTTCTTTATATTTGAAATGTACTGGTCAGGGGCCAGTTCCCGGCTAAAATTAAGCGTTTTTGCAACGTTTCTTTGGCACTTGACCACACATTGTCATGAAACTCGCACAAAATTTAAGTGTACTCATCCTCTATCATTAAATCTAATTTTCATAACTAGTTCTTAATATCAAACAAATCTTTTATTCGATTTGGGGTGAAAAGTAAAAACACCGTTTCTCATTTCTACTGGACCAGTTCCTGGCTAAGTCTTTCCTGTTTATTCAAAACTTATCATTTTAAAAAAAAATCTACACAAAAATGAAATTTAACACCTTTGTTACAATTTCAAACAGAAATTTGCTAAAAATGATGCCAGTAATTATCCCTTGATGGGGACTGAAATACCCACCCTCTCCCCAGCCTCAAAATTGGTGTCAAAATCTTCTTTGCTGCTAAGTGAATAAAAAATATAACAGATTAAAAATGTTTTTATAGATTTAGAATGACATTACATGTAGAATCACTAATGTAAAATTTCCCCTCAAAATTTGATTGACAAGGCCTTCAAATTAGCTTTAGCCGGGAACTGGCCTTAGCTGGGAACTGGTCCCCGACCAGTAACTGCGGAGGGAGAACGTCATTTGACGTAACAGCAAACGAACGTTCGGCGTTTTTTGCTAGCTTCGAAGTAGTACCTTCTGTACGGAAACATTGTAGAAAAATAAGAAATTGAATTTTGTTTATGGTTGTATTTTGAACATTTCTATCAAAACTGAATAAAAAATGAATCGTACAAAATCGCGATTTTTGTCCCACATTATAAAGACCGAGCGGATTGTTAGTCTGGAGAAATGTCACTGATATTGATAGGAAAACATCTGAAAACTGACTGGAACCCAATGTTAATTTGTTTATAAACCTATGAAATCAATCGGTACCATTATTCATACTTCTGTAAAATTACTCTGTTTCTTCTGGAAGTATTTAGAATAATGCAAAATTCGAGTACAGCCGTGCAAAACGATACAAAATACACGAAATTTTCATGACCTACCTCAACATGGCACAACATTCGCTGATACGAAATATTTCTGATCTGTAAAATTCCATAAGAAGCAAAAATAATTTCACTGATGATAAATGACACAAGTGGAGCAAATCCTCATCCTAAATATTGAATATTTGATCCACTAATGTCTGAATTCGCTCATCCAAACATGGCATCATTCCGTAGACGACAGTGCCGGTCGTCCTTGAATTTCGTCTGATGTGACGCGTGATCGACTTACTACGTCACACTTCTTGGAAGTGTACATGTGGGTGACCTATATTTTGACCCATTTAACGAGGCCCTGGACAAAACGTGTGCGCATCGTTTCGCGCATTCCCGTAACCGGTTCAATCTTTTATCTCTACATCGCACCTAACGCACTGTCATACTATGACGTCACAATCAAATGACGCAACAAAGCATTTAACGCCGCGCTAAAAATCAATAGGCTAGTAATCTGTGTATGTTCGTAATAAACGAACATAAATGCAAAGCATGGTTAGATGATGAGATCGTCAGACTAGGATGGACTCAAGGTTTTTAATATTATCATTATTTGGTGCACCTCCTCTCACTAAATAGTTATTTTATTCTATAACGGGGACCTTTAGAAAAAACGAGAAACAAATAGAAAAATAAATAGAACTTCATCGATCAAAACAATTTTTAATTCATTAATTTTGTAAAAAAAAAAAAACAAAAAAAAAAAAAACAAAAAAAAAAAAAAACAAAACAAAACAAAACAAAAAAAAACCAACAACAACAACAACATGTACTTTCCTGATACTATGTACACATATTTTTTTTTTGCATCATAAATCATCGTATCATAATCCCAATGCTTTGGGGGAGGGGGGGGGGGGGTTGCTAGCTAGTCATATGCTTTTTTTTTGTTCAGAAATGGCTTGATGTTCCTTTTCGTCTCATCGAGAAAATTATCAGCCAAATTGCAGCAAGTAAATCGTCTCACCTTGCTCGCAAATTTCATAATCAACAACGCTGACGAATCTTCATTTTACTTTAATTTTTTTTTTTTTTTTTGCTCTCATGAGGTCGGATGGCATTGTTAAAGTAGAAAATTTTGCGAGGAACCTGCATACCTCTTATGATCGAGTAGAACATATTCAATTATTAAAGTTTTATATTGAATTATTTAAAGTATATTTTAAATATATCCTCGTAATACGTATGAAGGTAAGCAAATGTATTTTACATAGATTTATGTCATTTTCTTTTTTTCAGGGGAAAAAAGGGGGAAGTACTCAGATTAAAGTCGCTACATGATTTTTTTTTTCTCAAGGTTTCACGAGCAATTTATAAATATAACATATTAAATAAAGTACATTAATTCATTGAAACGAGGCGCTCCGGTCCTGCAATCAGAAAAAGTATCTGTATAAATATATAGTATGCATTTTATTTTCAGGGTTTCATTCTCTGAAATTGAGCCGGAGCGAAAATTCACATTTACTTATAAGTAATAGAAGTTTCCGAGATATATACATTTTCCGATTCTTCATTTTTGGGGGTTAATTTCAGTATAGATACATGAGCAAATTTTGAAGGGGGCGCAAAGGGCGCACGCCCTCCCCCCTCTGAAATCGTCGAAGTAAGGTATTTTGGGGGCTTAACCTTTATGTGTATACTCATTTTCAGGCTGTTCTGAGTCGAATGTCGGAAAATTTTCGCTGGTTCGCTGCCGCTCGCCACCTAACTCAATTTAGATTAACTTCACACCATTTGCTAAGCATGACCATTTCATGCTAAAATAGCCAGAATTATAAAGTGATACTACGCCTTTCATACCTTTACTTTACTGTGACTATCTGGACGGTCTTTTTCTGACATATGTACTAAGATTTTAGTCAACAAACATGTACTCTTGCAGCAAAGGGGATGACATTTGGGTTGTGTACCCCAACCCTCTCTAAAACAATTTTAGAAAGTTCGCTGGTTCGCTTCGCTCGCCAGATATATTCAATAATACATAGTTTCAACGTTTTTGTATGAGTTATACATTTTCCATTCTGGTGGTCAAAGGAACCCAAAACATGACCTCGTCCTGGACCCACTGGGGGAGGGAGGAAGCGGTCCCCAGACCCTTTGCCTTTTTTATATTCATGACGCCCCCCTAAACCCAAATCTTGTATCCGCCCCTGAGATAACTCTTACCAATATATAGTGCGGTTCAACCAGAGAATACTTTGTCCTACAGCATACTCCATTCCATAAATGATTATTACCACGATGATGGACGTATCATTGTCTTCAACGTACATTTTAGTTCAGCGGTCGGATATAATCGCATGGAATAGAAATATATCAGAGGGTGAGAGATGGTCCAGCTTGGTCATTGCAACTCATTTGGTCCATTTTATGAATTTAAAAATATTATGCGCAATAATCGGGAAAAGGGGAAATAGGAGTCGCTCATAAACAACTCGACCCAATCTATTCCCGCGCATGGGGGGTAGCCCCTTTCCACTTTCATTATTCTTTTGAATTTTACTTTACATTTGGTACATGTATCCATCCATGATCTTTTATCGTATTCGAATTATTTTTGCAATTTCGCATGAGCATTTAATACTATACTTAATCTTGACAGTGGCGTAGCTAGGGTGATTTCTTTGTGGACGATGATGAATTAAGGATGAAGGATGAATTAAGTACATCAACTCCTCCCTCGGAAGGGGGAGGGTCACTGATACTAGGGAGGGGGGTCGTTTACGGGAGAGTATGGTTTTGGGTTCGGCCGCCTTTATAGTATAGCTAAAACGCCTATAGAAACGCTTATATAGATCCGAGACCTGTCGAGTACGCGATTCTGCAAGGGGAGCATGCAAAGTTTAAAGATTAATGTGTGATATGTGAGTAATCCATGTGACGTTTCCCCCAAAATACGATGTATTAAAGTTTTAGAATAGTGATATAGACAGCGATATTGCTGAATCAAATTGGACAAAAGATAAGGCAATAAGAGAAAAACGCTTTGTTCATTTTATCTTCGAGACTTGCAAGTACAAGTTATATGTTTTAAAATTACACAAATTTGATTTGAGATTGTCCCTTACATACATTTTGTAAATTCTGGCGATAGCATTTGGCTGTCTTTCCCGAGAGGGATATGATACGTCGTATTATCACGCCTCAAACTGATTTTAGCCTATGACGTCGCAGTATTACGGTCACATTGTGTCCTACCTTGACGCCGAGTTAGGTCACTAATTTTTCAAACGTTAGAATTACACAGAGTATGTTACGAAATGGTTCTCGGTATGATAAATTCGTTAAAGGGTTTGTTCCTGTCACACTTCGAATTCCTACTCAAAGTACCTTGAGTAGGAAGTATGACAGGAACAAACCCTATAACTATATGAGCACATTCGTTCTTTATTCAAAATTAAGGGAAGATATGTTAAACAAAAAATGATTTTGAGATGTTCCCCGAAGCTCACACAAAACGGCTGGATATCAAACTTGAAAAAACTTGATATATTCTGTCTTATGTTTCTCTTTATAATATATAAGAATATGCCATCAAATTCTCTGTTTCGGTTTTTTTTTAATTTCACTTTATATCTGCGAGTACAAGTTATGTGTAAAATTGCAAAAATATGCTTTTAAATGGTCCCTTACATATTTGGCAATATCATTTGGCTGTCTTTTTCTGGATAGATATATGCTAACGAATATGATATGCCATAAACAATAAATATACGAGCACGTTCATACTTTATGAGGCCTTCTTTCATAATAAAGGGCAAATATGCTAAAAATATGATTTTGAGATGTTCCCTGAAGCTCAACCAAGCGGTCAAAGTTGTACAGAACTTGATATATTCTGGCTTATGTTTCACTTTTCAATGTATGAACATGTCATCAAATTCTCTATTTCAGTTTTTTTATAATTTCAATTGTACTGATAAAGACAGAGTACAAGTTATGTGTAAAATTGCAAAATATGCTTTGAGATCACCCCTGATATATTTTCAGGATTGAATTTTGCTGTCTTTTTCTAGAGAAATATATACTTACAAACATTATATGCCGTAAACAAGAACTATAAGGACATATTCATCCTTTATGATGTCTTTATTTCAAAATATAAGGCAAATATGTAAAAATATGATTTTGAGATGTTCCCTGAAGCTCACACAGGCGGTCAAACTTCCACAGAACCTGATATATTTTGTCTTATGTTTCTCTTTTCAACATTTGATAATCCTATCAAATTCTCTATTTCAGTTTTTTTTATAAATTGCAATTATAATGCAAAAAATCTTGTTTTTCTATGAAATCATATGGAGAAAACAAGGAAATTTTTGAGATGGTCCCCCGAAAACTTAGCGGTGAAATTGATTCATTTTTCACCAAACTCTTGTATATAAGTAAATGACATTATGATATGAATTTAATCAAAATCTCTATTTCTGTTTTTGAGTTATCTTATTGTCCAGGGCCTCGTTAATCACTGGGGGTAGACGGCATCGATTGATAATGGAATTTTGAATCTGTGTTGAAGCAGTAAATAGAATGGGCATTTTATGGGAAATTAATCCGCATTTGTTCAAATGTCACGTGATAGGCTCTTGCGATTATCGAAAAATGCAGTGCAGTTGGTTTGGTACCTTCATATAAGGGAAACGCAGTAGGAATGTAAATATTCTGTTTTATTTGGCAGGAAGCAGTCCTATTTTGTTTTAAGATTTTCAACTCAACCATTGATGATAGACAATAATGTTTCTGATGTATTACTTGATACCCATAATTCTATCACATAATACATGTATGATAATGTTATGCAACATGTATGTTATATACATTGTACAGCCCTCATTGAATATTTACGTAGCTACAATTATGATAAATTTATGTAAGATATGTAGCTTACATGAATAAATAGAAAAATGAAAATATGAAGTATGGATCACTTTGTGATGACTGTTTCTCTATTGTAGGTGTTTGAGACGTCAGACCTGCCGGCTGGAGTTGTCAACATACTGACCGGTGACCGAGACCATCTGACCAAGTATCTGACCGAGCATCAGGACATTCAGTCCATGTGGTACTTCGGATCTGCCGAGGGGTCAAAGTTCGTTGAGCACGAATCTGCGGAAAATGTCAAGAGAACGTGGGTGAACTACGGCATCAATAGGGACTGGATGGACCCAGAACAAGGTCAAGGTGAAGAGTTCTTGTATCATTCTGTCCAGTGTAAGAACATCTGGATCCCTATGGGTGACATCTTTGCAAATTAGTGCATCTACAATGGAAAATGACTATAATAGGGACAAGTAGATAATCTTCATATTAACCAAAGGGAATTGAGTGCCAAAGACTTGCTATTTTTGAAGTAAATTTTCTTATTTTGTTGGTAGACAAGTAACTGATGATTAAGTATGATTTCGTGTAGACCAGCAAGTACATGTAAATATATGATACAATTAGTTTAACTATACAGTATAATATATCAGTATTCTGAATCTCATGATATTATCAATCTTTTTGATCAGAGATAGAAAGTGTCATAGATATTTTGTTTTCCAATGTCTCACTAATGCCTTAATATACTTTGCATGTATTATTTTAATTGGAAGATGCACATAAATTCTGAGAATTTTGTGTAAATTGATAGAATGTGATACTTCTTCATTACAATGAGGGAGGTAGAATTGAATTTCCATTTCCCCATGTGAATTTTACATGATCTGGTTTAATTCTATATTCATCATGGCATTAATTCAGTTATCTCCAAGCTATAAGTTTTATTATTACCATTTACATTTACAGTATTTTTGGTTGTCTGACAGCTGTTGCTGTCTTACATGTACATGTAGTTGTCTTAAGATCAGTGTGATACTAAAATGCACAATTTGAAATATCTGATAAGAGTTTCCTCAATTTGAACTCTGCTAGAATAAAGTTGATAAACTGGAATGTAAAATGTGTGAAGTGTGAAATGTAAAATGTGTAAAGTGTGGAATGTAAAATGTGTAAAATGTGGAATGCCAGGACCATTCTTTTTATGAAATATATAAAATATTACATTAATTAATATTTAACATGTATTTGATCAATAATGATATTAAAGGGATTACAAACAAGTTATCCAACTTAACAGTTTTCCTCTCCCAAAATTGTAAATGTAAAGATGTAACATATTACATGTAATGTTAAGGAGAGGTACATGTTCATCTTGCTCAACTTTAGCAAATGCTGCAGTTGACCTAGGGTATATCAATGACCTTACTTGGAATGCAGATACTTTTTAATCCCCCCCCCCAAAAAAAAAAATTGCTTAATATAAGTAATAATCAAAGTTTCTCTGAGGTACCATTTTTTGTCTTCAGAAGGTTGACTTATGAAAGCATTATTTTGTTATATTTGTTTCACAGTATTATGTTGAAGCTTTAAAAGGTGTAATTATATATTTATCCAAATTTATTGCTATGGTACATGTAGATGGAGAAATTGTGAAGAATTTGATTGATTGATTTGTTATACTGTTGTGGGAATTCTAATTTTTCTATATTATATGTACATGTACAATGCCCTGTGGAAATTGTTCATGCTTGCATATATTCTAGCAAATTGTATCACATCATTTGTACATACATTTTTGTATGTTATTAAATGAACAACCAGAAATATTAGTTTTTGATTTGATTACACTTACGCATGTACAAACAAGTAAATATACATTGCGTTTTGATATATTTTAAAAACAAACAATACAAATCATTATGACTGTATTGTTAAAGATGTAAATATAATATGAAATCACATTGTCATAATCTACTATGCCTTAATACTTTCACACTATAAACTTATAGATTAATCTGAAAGTGTATCATAATTCTGCATTTGATTTTCTGTTTTCAGATCCTAACCTTACATGTACTTGTTACTATGCCTCCTGAGAAGTAATATTTAATTTTTTTTTGTTCTCTCAAAAAAATATGACTATCCATGGCTTTTTTTATATTAAATAAACCAAGAATAAACTTCATGTAGCAGAATTTTTTTTATTAAAAATTCAGTAACCAAGGGTAACATTGTCTTTATGAAAAAAGTTAAATCTATTATAAAGGATGTTAAGCGAAGAAAAAATGCCAGCTTTTTAATTTTTCATTGGAAATACTGGACACGGCGTCGAAAAGCAAGTTTTCATGATTTCACATTTATTTTCCGTTTTCACAGCTATAGGCAGTTGAATTAAATCATGTCTAAACAACCAATGGAATTTCTAGTGTTCTATTAAATAAATAATGTTTGTTAAATGTTTGATAAAATTATACATGTATATGTATTGATTTATGATGTACTGAGTATAAGATTTGCTGATTTTAACTCTTTCACACGGTGTCAAATTCAAAGAGTAGCTCAAGATTTGTTGTTTGAACTGTGATGCACAAGGAGCATAATGTTTCACATTTTGTTTCACATTTTGTAACATTTTGTTTTGCATTTTGTAACATTTTTCAATGAAATTCTGAATCAGTTGATTATAATCAGTTTATGTATTTACAAGTTCAAACACTCTGTGTTCAAAATCATGAAAGTACCTAACCAGGATTTATATGACTGTATTGAAATCAAACATCTTTGATATTCCAAACAAATCTAAGTCATTCTTTATACTTACTGTGTGTGAAATTATGATAGCTGCCAGTTGTTATACAAGTATGTTATTTCATGTTGGGGTCTTTTATAAGGTGTTATTGCTAAGACAAATCATATCAATAATGTTTGTGTGCTTCCATAAAAATGAAACATTTATAAATGTTTGTTTGCTTTTATTTTCTATATACAATGTATCTGGGTAGACAAAGAGGTTATGCCAAATCACGGTGGGTGATCTCGCAACGCAGAACATTCGGTTTTTCTATAATTTCGTGTATTATAGATTATTTGTTTCAAAAAGGAGAAAGTGATGCAGTGAAAGGATGACTTAGCCATGAGTTTTATCCAAAATAAGAGAAACAATGTCTTTTATAAAGCTGAAAAATGATCGGCGTGATTCGTGTAAATGAAAGTGAAAGAGGAACGCCAATCGTGTTTGTGCGTTATATGAAGCTAAAATTCACCTAATTTTGGATACAACTCATGGCTATGGCATCCTTACACTGCAATGAGTTAAAGAAGATCCTGACGATAATCTCAACAACAATAGAGCACCAAATTGAGCATCGACGGACCCATAGCAAGCTAGAGATGGGACCAGGTGCCCGGGAGGAGTAAGCATCCCCTATTGGCTAGCTGCAGCCGCCATCGATGTTCAAGCACGGAAATGAATACAACATATAAAAATCATGCACTGTCTGAGGTTATGTCTATATAGAAAGTACTATGGCGACAATGTCAGGGAAATATATTCAAAACACTCTCAAACCCCTCGTGGGGAACTTTTTTACGAGCTCCACACGGCAAAGGGCAGAAGTATGACACAAATGAGTTAAAGAAGATCCTGACGATTATCTCTTACGAGCTCCACACGGCAAAGGGCATGAGTGTGACACAAATGATTTAAAGAAGATCCTGACGATAATCTCAACAGCACTCATAATAGAACACCAAACAGAGCATCGACGGACCCATAGCAAGCTTGAGGTATGACCAGGTGCCCGGGAGGAGTAAGCATCCCCTGTTGGCTAGCCGCAACCACCATCGATGTTCAGGCACGGAAATGTATACAACATATAAAAATCATGCACTGTCTGAGGTTATGTCTATATAGAAAGTGCTATGGCGACAATGTCAGGGAAATATATTCAAAACACTTACTATCAAACCCCTCGTGGGAAAACATTCCCCTTTTTGTTATAAATGATATATATTGCACAAAAGTATTGAAAAACCGATTGTTCTGCATTGAGAGATTACCCACCATGCACATTCAAATCAAAACAAAGGGCTATTGTCTTTGTCCTTGAGATAATTCTTTGGCCATCACTTTATTACTTGTCATACCATGAATTAAAACTGAATATGAAAGCAGCCACTTTTGATTTATCATGGTTGACATTGTCATTGACTTTGCAAGTGTGTCATACATGTATCTAATGTATGGACAGCTGACCAAGTTTACATGATGCAGACCTTGTTCTTAAGGCATCGTCAAACTGCCTCAAGTTAGTCATGATGCAGTAACTCAACTAAATGCTTCTACGAGCTTAAAATGGAAACTCCAATATCAATATTGTCATTATAAATTTGCCCTTGTTAAGATTTGACCTAATTTGATGAGGTTTCTTTAATATGAACAATACACATAATACCAACATCACCCTTTTATAAAAGGAAGATTTGATTGTCAATGCCTTTCCTTAGAGTGAGAACGTAGCTATCACAAGACCATTTCGTGACTATTAACGTGATGTTAAGATACGGTAACCATCTTGCATCACAATGCAGTCTACTTGTCATACATGTACATAAAGGGTTTATTTTAATGATATCATTCTCAGCCTGTCTTCCTTTTACAGGAAAGTCTGCTATCGGTTTATATAGTGTTATTTGAAAATGAGAAATATTTGTTTTTGTACCCATTGGTGTGATGTACCGGCGATAACCCTTTACCCAGCAGTCTATCTTGATACATGTATTTGTCTTTCTGCTATTCTGTCCACTATATTTATTACCAGTCGAAACTTGGTAAGACAGTACGTCATTATCTTTTGGTGTATATCGTGGAATGGAGTAACATAACTCTCGTGATGTAAATCGTCATTCCTGCATGGTTGAACAGGTTTGAATGAAACTTCTCTGAATTATTTCAAACTCATGTCAAAGTTATATGTATAGTATGCATTCATGTAACTGTAAAAGAGAACACTGACAAAAAGTAAAATAAAAAAAAAACTTTAATAATTTACATAAAAAACATTTTGAGAGTCAATAAACAAGAACTTCATATGAAAATACACTTCTTGTGTCGCCTGCGAAGCATATAGAAATTTTCAAGACATTATACATATAAAAATGTAGGAATAAACTGTTTTTAAGAAATATGTAAAACAACACACACAACGGTAGTTTTGTCAATTATAAACAAATAGCAATACACTGTATAATGGAATGTAAAATGAAGGAAAGAAATAAAGGAGAAGATACGAGCAAACCTGATTTATATTGTTCGCGAATGTAAATGTCACTGGTGTAAAGAAGATGCACGTAGCATCGGGTACTTACATCCCGTCATGGCAACAGGCGATGCCGATTCGTATGTTTACACCTTCAATATCAATAAACAACACAGTGCATGCTGCATTTGTACACTCAACGTGAAGATTGTGTATGGATAAATGCTGGAAATTACGTTATTTCGAAATTCATTGTAAGATTTACAGTCTATGTTGAGATTATGAAAATGACAAGGAAGTAGTTACCAGTATTTGAGCAAAGATTTGTGGTACCTACATCAAAGAATTTCCGGTACCTACGTCATCGTCATTTTGATTCGGTTGAAATATAGTGTTCTAACTCGATTTTTATGATCATATGCATATTACATGTACCCTTTCTTGATATAAACAATGTCTTCACGTTGATTGTACAAATCCAACATGAACTGCATTATTTATTGATATTAAAAGGTGTAAACATACGAATCGGTACCGCCTGTCGCCATGACGGGATGTAGGTACCCGATGGTACGTGCATGCATCTGCTTTACACCAGTGAATGTGGAATGTAAAACGATGGTTAGAAAAGAGAAGATTTGCAAACATGATATTGTAATTCTCTTTTTTGTAAATCTTCTTCAAGATAAAGACAGAACTAGAATGTTTCAGCAGTAAATATAGCCTTGTTGACCAATGAAATACTCCAGGTATGTATTATATCAAAATAACTTTGTTACAATGTCTTTCCCTCCCCTCTTTTCCTAGAGAAGGAAATCGTGTCAAACCGACAAATATATGCTTGTTTACGAATATGAAATTTAAGATTTTTACTTTTTAATAATATTCACCAATCTCGGTTTTCTTTATGAAGAAATAAAAGTAAAAAGTCAATTTAATTTTACAATAAATGAAAGATAAAAATCAAATTTTATGAATAAAACAACTGAACTGTGACAGGCGGACTGACAGACAGACAGACAGACAGACCGAGAGGCAACTAAGAGTCCCCTTCGGCGTTGCCGGTAGGGAACTAAAAATGAAGGTACAAAACTGTATGTGAAAAAATAAGAAAAATATCAATAGCTCTTGCTAAAGTAGGTCAACACTCACTAGACGCGGTCACATCAAAGAATATGTCAACAAAAAGTGTGACAAAAATGAAAACAATATCAGATATCATCCCGAGTGCAGATTATTGAAATATCCATAAATATCAAAGAAAATCCCCCAAGAATGTTAAATTCAAAATCCGGCCTGAGAACATCTTTGGACCCCACATATAAGCTCTCTATAAAAAAAGCTAGAGCTTTTATTCTGACACGTTCGTGAAACTGCACGTCAATAATAATCAGCCCTGCAAAAGAAAAAAAAATCAGGATTTAAAAGTTTTGGTACAATCAATTCTAGGTTATCTTGTCTCTTACTAGTATGCATATCCTCATTTAGAAATATGTAAAATTGAGCATTTTTTTAGGATAAAAATTAATCGTAAAATGAGATATGAAAAGTTATCGTTATTAAAAAAATTCACTCAGCAGGGTTTTCTTGTTCAATTCTGAATTTACTCATTTTGAATTCATGAAATCTGATTCATTAGAATATGTTACTCTGTATGAAATGTGCTTGTAATTGGTAACGAACAGTTATAGAGAATGAAATTTCAAAGTAAAAAACCACTAGTACAAGCCAGAAGCTTTACAACAAATTGTTTTAATTTTCAGAAGCTTTTTAATTGTATTGAAAAGAAATGTAGGTATTTCAATAAAAAAAAAAGTACTTAAAAGCTCACAGTAGATGTACGGTTGCATTAGACATTCTAACACCCTCTTCATTGTAAGACATGAATTCACATTCACAAAAAAAAAAAAAAACCACAGAAAGACCCTTGGTCCCAAACGTCACACACAAAAACAACACCAAACATTCAACAAAGCACATTTTCAACCGACCTACCTGTATGTACATGCAGGGTACCCATACCATCTACTTTTATAATGACAAAGGGGTGCTTTTAAAACTGTTCTGAATGCATAACTCTCATAATGGACATTTTTTCATGTTCGCGGACTTCGCACTTCTGACTTCGCACTAGGAAGGAACTGCATGTGTCGCTGAGGCAAAATGTTTATTTTATTCCAAATGAACTTAGAATACTTTCTGTGAAAAATTTATTTGTTTTAATGTCTGAAAATACATATCTAAAGCAGATCGCCATTATCATTTCATCCATTTAGTGGTCAGATTTTACTTTTCTACATACACCCGATTTCTTTTATATGACCACTTAATTACGAAGTCCGGAGTGCGAAGTCCGAAGTACGGCAACTTGAAAATGTCTATCAAACATACTTATGGTACTGGGAACAAATACACACAAAAACATCAATCTACCACCAGGGATTCAAGGCAATAAAGTGCGCACGAAACAAATTCACCTTTTTTGGTTTAATTTTATCTCGAACACGTCCCTTTTTATACAGCTATACAGAAATATAAACACATACAGAATTATATTCTATCTTTCGTTTTGAATTTATTTGATTTTAATTAAGACCGTCATGATTTTGCCGTCAACGAGGAAAATAATGTGAAATGCATAATTTTAACAAATACTGCGCATACATGAATACTGAAAGAAAAAGTCGGATTTTATGAATAAAAAATGTCCACCTATAATTTGAAAGGTAGTTCTAATTCAAATTCATTTCGTTTTATTAGAATAGGATCACTGACGAGGGTTAAGTACCCGAAGCGTGCATGTCTGGTCCATGCTGTAAATTTATCAAGTCTTAAATGATGCTATTGAATTTAAAGAACTACTTGGTGAGTGTCACTGCTGGTGGACCAAGAGTCCCCGAGGGCACATGTAGCCAAGTTCGATCAACTTCGGTTGATCGTCTGTCTCTTCAACGCATTTGAAAATTTCTGTTACAAAATTTCTTGAAATTCCTAAAACGTGGGTCCTGTAACATCATATCCCATCAATTCTGCTACATCTTTCGGTACAATTTTGGACATAATAATTTCACACTTTTTGGCCATATTACATAATTTAGACTGAGGATCACTGACGAGGGTTAAGTACCCGAAACGTGTATGTCTAGTTCATGCTGTAAATTTATCTGGTCTTAAATGATGCTATTGAATTTAAAGACGTGAAACATTTGAACTACTTCGTGAGTGTCACTGCTGGTGGACCAAGAGTCCCCGAGGGCAAATGTAGCCAAGTTCGATCAACTTCGGTTGATCGTCTGTCTCTTCAACGCATTTGGAAATTTCTGTTACAAAATTTCTTGAAATTCCTAAAACGTGGGTCCTGTAGCATCATATCCCATCCATTCTGCTACATCTTTCGGTACAATTTTGGACATAATAATTTCACACTTTTTGGCCATATTACATAATTTAGACTGAGGATCACTGACGGGGGTTCAGAGCCCGAGACGTGCATGTCTGGTCCATGCTGTAAATTTATCTGGTCTTAAATGATGCTATTGAATTTAAAGACGTGAAACATTTGAACTACTTCGTGAGTGTCACTGCTGGTGGACCGAGAGTCCCCGAGGGCACATGTAGCCAAGTTCGATCAACTTCGGTTGATCGTCTGTCTCTTCAACGCATTTGAAATTTTCTATTACAAAATTTCTTGAAATTCCTAAAACGTTTGTTCTGTAGCATCATATCCCGACCATTCTGCTACATCTTTCGGTACCAGTTCGGACACAATAATTTCACACTTTTTGGCCATATTACATAATTTAGACTGAGGATCACTGACGAGGGTAAAGTACCCGAAACGTGCATGTCTGGTCCATGCTGTAAATTTTGTCTGGTCTTAAGTGATGCTATTGAATTTAAAGACGTTAAACATTCAAAATCTAAAACGGATTGCACCTTTTAACGAAATTCATTCAGTTTTGTAATCAATGGAAATTACGTGTAGGTCAAAAGTACATGGATTTATTCAAATTCAATTATAGTAAAATTGGAAAGTGTTATACAACATAATATAAATACAATATAATATGTGAAAGTGGCAAGCTGTATTTACGGGGGGTGGGGTGGTGGTGATAAAATATATTCCTTATTTTTTATCTTTTGTCTCACAAAACAAACATACTTTAAAAGTATAACAGGATTAAAGATGATATATAAATTTTATGATTTAAATGCAAATTTTCAGCAATGGCAGTCACGTGGCACACTCAAATGCAGAGGTAAAGTATATTTTAAACTGAATAAAAGTACTAAAATCACGTTTTTTTCTTCTTGTTATTGATTTGTTTAAAGATCAGTACAGACGTGACCATTATCATATGCATTCTTTCCTTGTGTATGCTATTTTCAATTGTGTTAAGTTGAAGAAATTTTAACTTGTTTTAAACGATTTTAAAGGAAATTTTTTAGTCAGCCCTCCCACTAAAATTTGTTAATAAAGAGAAATTGCTTCGAAAAAAGATTTAATATTGGTTTATAGCTAATTTTTATTTTGCAAAAACTGTAGCATCTTTATTTTGGTATTTTATTAACCCGGAATCAAATAACGAACCTTACATGAGATAAAATATCACTGTCTCTATTGTTGCTTTAAGAGTCACTTCAAACAATATCAAAACCAAATAAACTATAAATCATTTAGAAGTATTTATGATTCTTGAACAAACAGTTAAACTAGTAAGCAAATATCACTTTGTGGCAACACATTGTCCACTGAAACAATCTGCTGCATTTACAAATAAACGTGTTCGTTTCTTGCGGATGTTTAAACTCATCCCTACAAATCATACACTAATAAAAGAATGCAAACCATAGGGACTCCAATTCCTCTTTCATCAGCCACAGGGTAACGTGAAACAACATTTCTCTAAGGGGGGGGGGGGTAACATGATCGATTCTAATAAGAATTAAAGTGTTTGTGATACAAACTAACTGTCTGATTGTCTGAGTTATTATATACCTTTTGAAGGAAAAGATGACATAAGCATTTTTTCATCATGGACATTTTACATAGTTACATGTATACATCAGACAGTAGAATAATATCATCAACATACCTTCATTATCTCCTTTTCATTAACCTCTACATATATGCGTGTATACAACTTGTTAAATTCCAACTTTAATACTTTATACTTTAAACTATTCAGTCCGTCTGTCTTGAACCGCCTCTTTCCTTCCCTCAAAAGTTTCATCCTGTTTAAAATAGTAACAATTACATCATGTAGCTGAAAACAAAACTATTGTTGATAACATTCATCAAAGTGAATAAGACCAGATTATACTGTATAAATCAGATCTGCTGTATATATAAATACTATTTAGAATTCCTTAAATTTAACGTCCCTTATTTATCTTATTAAAAGTGTCCATAAAGAAGAATTTGTCTAATAGTTACATTTTGAAACTTTGTGAGATTTTGTAATAAAATGGAATCAAGTATTTTACCTCTGTCCGTTAGGTTCGTTCGCTTTATCCCGGCCGTGAGTGATCATTCTATAACGAGCTATTTTCATTGGATACCTCACTACTTTGTAACCATGATGACCGAGTCTATAATAACGGAAATGTAAAATATTGAAATACACACATTAAAATATATACTTCCAAGAAATACCCAAGAGAAAAGATATTCATTATTTCTTAATTTTTAAAAGAACGTTGGACGTCATACTTGCAATTGCGAACGTAATCCTTACCTATTCCACATATCGTCGTCCTCGCCGCCCCACCCAAAGAAAACGTTGGAAAATCCGTTCACTTTTTCAAATTCTTTTCTGGATATAGCTGACACGCCACCAAATATAGAATTATATGGTAGTCTGAAGAAAAAGAATAAATATGGAATTGAATTGGAAGAAATAATCTCGAACAAGTATCCATGGCAATATGCATGTTGGCAAGAGACAGTCACCAAAATATAGAAAATATTTGACAAAATAGGAGTTAAGAACGATATCAGAGGATATTGTTTTCGAGCCAAGTTCGATCAATTTCGGTTGGTCGTTTCTTCAGACGCATTTGAAAATTTCTGTATACAAAATTGTCTCAAATTTCTAAAACCTTGGTCCTGTAGCATCATATCCCAGCAATCTTGCTACGTCTTTCGGTATATTTAGGACATAATTTTCACAAATTTTGGCCATATTACATTTTTTAGATCGAGGATCACTGACGAGGGTTAAATACCCGAAACGTGTATGTCTGGTCCATGTTGTAAATTTATCTGCTCTAAAATGATGCTAATGAATTTGAAGATGTTTAACATTTGTGTCAACATAAAATATTTGTGAAATAGTCAAAATAATTGATTTTGGTTCACAAAAGAAAGGGATCTCCAACCAGACTCGGCTGCAGCACGCACAGCAAAGCACCAAAACACCCGACGGGAAACATTACACAGACAAGCTGAGGCGGAGAAGAAAAAGAGACATATGACATTGAAGCACAAAAGACTACACACAAACCAACAAAATCACAAATATTTGATGTCGAAATTCATTTGTGAAAATATTTCCATGAAGTCCTATATTGTTAATAAATGAACATAGATGCAAAAAGCATACATCATATTCGATCTCCAACAAGACAAAGTTACAATGAAAACGATGGAACATACACGCATACAAGACAAAAAATATTAAAGGACACCAGGCAATCAATCAAACTATTAAACATCGTGAAAAAACCCACTATACTAGTATATAAAATAAAGACGACCAACTTACAAATAGAAAAGCATGAAACGTACCCAAAACTAAGGGGTGCATTTATCTCTATGATGACTGACATGGCTGTCCTAGCAGGTTCTTTGGCAGAAAATTTAGGTCACGTTTAGACTTTTGCTCTTCTTAATTTCATATTATTTGGAAAACCTCTTTTTCGACCTGATCACTGATGAGATATAACTTGTTGAAATGCGCATATGGTGCACTGAATATATATTTCAATATTGACAATCGACATGGCGGAATCAAGGGGGTGTTGCACTAAAATTCTCTAAAAAAGTAAAATGTTGCTCTTTCTATCGTGACATTTCCTCTTGAAATCAATCTAATTTATGAAACAGTTCAAAAGTCATTTGAAAATTTTTTTTTACCAAAATTCTTTATCAATATTCAAAGATGTTTCTGGCCAAACCCCCCCCCCCCCCCGAGATTAAAATTCTGACTCCGCACATGGTCGGCAAGTGAAATTCAGTAAGAAACAATCAGGACAAACAATGGAAACCAATTTGAAATATGAAGAGATGCGTTTTGAAAATCCAGGAGTACAAGAAATATCTAATAAATTATTTGAACTAAGTGATGGAGTACACTAATCTTGCATGTCATTTCGAACACGAATCTTTGATGCATCATTTGTGCATCTAAACATAATTCGTATTACATGTACAACTGACTTCTGACATTCAAAAAATAAATAAATAAATAAATAAATAAATAAATAAATAAATAAATAAATAAATAAATAAATAAATAAATAAAATAAATAAAAAAATTTTAAACGTCAAGATTGTTGCTTGTTTTGGTCCTTCATCAATTTGACACAACATAATATTACATGTATTTTGCTCTTTCGGAAACATGTCCTTTTATAAAAAAGATAACATCGAAATTAAAAGAGGTTAACGTCCTATCACACCATCCTTCCAGTGCTATTTTGGTCATATATTTTATTTAACTATGCTATGTTCAAATCGACCCTACAGGAAAATTGGAGCCGCACACTCTTTGCTAAGTAGACACAAAAATCAAAAAAAGAGGACGCTACAAAAATGAACTTGGCTGTGTCTGTAAATATCCTGGAAGTGTTTCATCTCTATACCTTCCCGAAGAAAATTTCAAACCAATTTATTATGCACCAGATTTATTATGCACCAGACATGTGTTTCGGTATAAAAATCCTCATCAGTGATGCTTCCAGCCAATGTGATTTTAGACACAGCCAAAATCTATTTCTTTAGCGCCCTCTGGTTATATTTTTTGAATTAAATTTGTGCATTTACTTTGCAGAGAATACGCGGTTCCAAATTTCCTGTAGGGTCGATTGACTAGCATATCCAAATATAACATCTATGTTCAAGTAATACTGATGAGGATTTAATTTCCGAAACACGTGTCTGGTGCATAAGAATTGGTTTGAAATTTTCTTCATAAAAGCAAAAAGTTGGAACACTTCCATCTGCATGATTGAAATTTAAAATAGTTTTTAACATAATAACAATAAAGCAACAAGTTTATAAGATGCTCGAAAAGGAGGAAGGAAAGAAAACTATGATAGATGGTCGAACGTATGTGTATACTTTAATTAATCTCACAAAACATTTATATCAAGGAGGATATCCTGTGAATTGGAAAGATGTACTTCCCCCTGAGCATCAGTGATAAACACGAGAAAATACGTACCAGCAAACAGAAAAATTAGCATATCCAAGATTTAATACATTTGTAGCATAATTCGTCGAGCAAATGCAATGAAAGAAGGGAGGAGATCTCCAACAAGACCCCGCTGCAGCATCAACAGCAAAACTCCAAAACACCCGATGCAAAAACACAAAAGACGAGTACAGCACGAGACGGAAAAGATACACACGACATGTAAACATCAAACACAAAAGACTACACATAAACCGACGAGACCAATGGGCAACCGGTGCCGACTTTGGACGGCCATCTGTCACGCAAGTAGGAAATGGTGTGGTTATCCTGGTTTACGTGCGCACAACCCTCTCACTTCTCCAGTTACCCAGAGGTCTCGAAGAATGTACAATTGTGGTGTAAATCAACCTCCTCACTGTAAGATGACTTCACACAAACAAGACAGCGAAACGTAGAGGCCCCAGAAACACAGAAGAATATGTAAATGGATATAAGAGGGCATGCGTAATACAGTCCGTGCTCTGCCGGCTGTAGTGAGCTCGTGTATGTAATCACCCGAGGAGTCCGACTGACATTCAGAGAGGACAGGTGGTCGGGGCCCTGTCTTCTCTAAAGAGGTTTGGACAGGGCCCGTCATGGAGTCCCGTCGTCTCAGTCAGTCAGAGTGCAAGTATCAAGGATGCGTTTGTACAAGACTGCAGATTGGTCAAGTACCAAGCCTAGTGTCCGTCTGGTGACATTAGGATCATATCCACGGTATAAAAGGCGTTTGATGATTCTGACGCATTTTCGATGTTTATGCTGCCTACCTTCGATCCGTCTAATTTTGTTTATCATATCACCATAAAAGACAGGTTGTGTAATACCCAAAGTAATGTACTCTGTTGCGTGTATAGATCCGAATTTTAAAAGAAGTTGACTGTAATTTTTGTAAAATTTCCAGAAAGTCTTAACTAGTTTATGAAAGCGGAAACCTTGACCTAAAAGTTTTTTGGTAATTTGTAAATTTCTACTGTGAAAATCCAAAATATCAGTACATGCTCTAGCGTACCGGATGAGCTGTGATATGTAAATGCCGTATGACGGTAATTATCTTGGAACATCACCGTCAAGCCAGGGGAAATTTACTATGTTGAATCCAAAATCATCCCTTTTGTCATATACACTTGTATGAATCTTTCCGTTTACAATTTTGATATTCAGGTCCAAAAATGGTGATTCTGTATTTGTAACAGAAATATCAGTTACACATTTACCACAGACAATAGAGTATAGTTAAAGACAAATGACACGTAGGAAAATGTGGCATATAAGTATTTAAATGATCACTGTTTTATGTAGATATACGAATTCATTACGAATAGATTGATGAAAACAAACAAAAATGTCTGTCTATGTAGATTAAACATCCGAAGTACATATAAACAACAACAAAATAGTAAAAAAAACAAGTATTAGCTTTCCAAAAAAGCTTGGTCGATATCAACATCTCTTTAATCCCACAATATTTTTTTTCGTCGACATAAAATTAAAATTTTTTACTCTTAAAATAAAGATTAAAGAGTAGTACTTATAGAAACGTATGTCTTTATAATTCTGACAAGTTAGAAAATAGATACATTTACACTGGACAACTCAAGATGCAACACTCTTCATATCCATTCAGATCGAAATTGTTTTCAAGATTCTTAGGACAATTCCATTATATCACATATTGACCAATCAAAAGCCTTTCTGGGTGTATTCGCGGGAAAAGTGGAGAGTTCCGATTACATGTGTAAGAATTTCAGTGGCGGATTTAGAGGGGGGGGGGGGGGGGGGTTGCGGCAAAGGGGGCGCTGGATCCGCCACTGAATTTGGAGGGAAATAAGGGGAAACTTCTAAAAAGTTCAATCAAATTTTGTGACTCGTACAATCTTGTCGACTTTTTTTATCGCTCATTAATTTCTTTGTTTCGTTTATCAATTTGGTTTTGGTCAGAAAATAAACAAACAAAGTGGTATATCCTTAACGAGAAAAAGCTTAGTCGGATGAACGGTAAGAACCTTTTTAGCCCATTGGCACCCCTGGCATACGTTGTGATCGCGTATTTCTTTGTTGCAATGGATCCAAGGATCCAGAAATGTCGTCCATAGGAATTTTGAAGGCATAGGGTTCACTGTATCACTCACTAATTGGTCATGACGACATGTCCTATTTAATAAGTGGGAGGTCATGGGAATGCCTGTCTCTGGTCACGTGTTTTTCACTAGTCATGAAAACGTTTCTTTCATAAGGATAATTCAATGATGCATTATTGAATCTGACGGACTCAATTAGGAACTTTCTCCTATTGACAGCATCCGGTCTACAAATCTAGTAAGGTCGATTTCTTGAAATCGACCAAAAACATTTACATCGAGAGAAAGAAACTGTTTTACGAAATAGGCGAGAGATTAAATAACCGAGAAGCTCAACTCTCTCCTGCTTGTTATCAAACACTTGTAACTTAGGGGCATTTTCTGACGAAAAATATGAGCAGAGGAAATTCAGGATGAGACAATCATTAAAACTTTAAAATGATTTTATATTAGCCTCTTGATTGTGTTTAAATTTGAATATTTATCTAGGCTGAAATAAAAAGGAAGAAACACTGTTCAAACAGGCTTAAAATATCACTATCAACAATCATGAATAATTTATGCATTTCAAATATTCATTTATTGCTAGCGCAATTCGTGTATTGTGCTATCGGGGAGGGGGGTCGCTTGGTTTTTTTTTTTCGAAAAAAAAAAATGCTCTGAATTTTGATGAAAATAAAATTTTTGCTTATGGTGTGTCAGAAATAAATAATCTTGCAATTGAAATTAATGTGAAGTTTCTGACATGAATTTCATGTAAATTCAATTTCGTTTGTTGGTCACAAATAAAAATTCATGTGAAATTCATGTGAAGAAAACTTATGTGAAATCACGTGAAATATTTTTCACATAAATCTGATATGAAAATTATATGAATTTCACTAATAAACTTTCATGTGAAATTAACATGATGCTCATTTCATATGAATTTCATGTGTTCAAAGCACAATTGGCTGTATACTATCACAGTCACAATCCCTAGGAAATGTTAAAGTAAATAAAACAACTTCTGACTTTCTGCATAGGAGCAAAGTAAATCCTGAATTATTACGAGATCAGGTACTCGGAGATAGCAAACACCTCTCCCTTTCCAGCAAAACAGTGAATGTGTCTTTAATGTATTTGGATTGTCCTAATCTAAGATATTTTAGGCCCTTACCTAAAATATGAAACTTTATAACACCTCGTTGTCCCCAGTGTTGGAAGATATTTTATGTTAGAACAATCCAATACACAGAAATTACAATTTACCGGATACGACTTACGGCCTAAGTGACGGGTGTTGCTAGCAAACAGGAGATGCTTATTCTCCCTGGGTACCTGATCTCATCTCCATCGGGGATTCACTTTTGCTTCTTTAAAGAATGTTTAAGTTGATTTGTGTTATCTAAATATCCATAGAAGTTTTTGTAGAATCGATATTTATTGTAGCTGGTGCTGTAGAAAACAATTTGTGCGGCGCCGCTCACATGTAAATTGCTATATATTTAACTTTCTACTGGTTAGTCTGAAATTTTTGTATTAGTTTTAAAAATATTTAAACATATAAATTTCGGTTGGTAGCTTCTTCAAACGCATTTGAAAATTTCTGTTTACAACATTTTCTCAAATTTCTAAAATCTGGGTCCTGTACCATCATATCCCATCTTGCTACGTCTTTCAGTATGGTCCCTTATTCTGAAGATAGACTTGATGCATTTTTTCACATTTTCATGTCGACATTTTATCACTTACTAGCACTGGATAGACATAAAAGTATTACATGTTCTATTTCTAACAACATTCGAAACCGGTATCTCTAGGTACATGTAGCAGCTAGGACGAGTAAACTACGGAAAAGATGAGAAGGTATGCATCTTCTCTTAGTCTGCAGTGATATACGTAACATTTCTGATTGCCTCTACGCTAGTGGTATGAAACCAATTTGTAGCGCTAGGCTTATAGCTTCTGAATAGCTATTATAAGTCAAGGGTTAAAGTTCTTTTAAAATCACAACCAAAATTCGACAGCGCGAAGATACCTACATAACCCATTCTATATATCATTTTTGAATTCTATACACATTTATTAATGAAAGGTATCTCTTACAGATGGCACCAGAAAAATACTTATTTTGAATTCAGTGTCTGCAATCAGAATAGTCAATTTTCCAGAAAATATCTATGACCGCTTTGGACCTTGATTTTATATGCACTGACTCCAGACATCACATCATTTGGCAATATTTTGAATTGTGACGTCATGTGTGATCGCACTGATTTTAGCTTTGTCATGATTTCTATTTGGACGTCATATTGAAAATATCGCCAAATTTTGTGATGTCTGGTGTCTGTTCGCCTTATTAATCTATCGGGAAATTAAGAAATGAATCTTATATTTTTTCTGTTGATGCAGGTATCACCCGAAAAATTGGACAGAAAACTGCATCAATGCGCGTAGCGCGTTGATGCAAAAGTTTTCTGTCCAATTTTTCGGGTGATACCTGCATCAACAGAAAAAATATGAGATTTATTTCTTATCATTTAATTATGGAAACAGACTGTTTTCTTGGATCTAAAAACAATCAATCACCGCACTATATTTCGAAAGTCGGAAGGTTTCGCAGTGATACTTCTGCCAAAACAAGTTATGGCAGCCGCCATGATTCAAACAGCGAACGATCGTCTCTCTATATCTTTGAAATAAGGACCAGTTTGAGCAAATTCTACATGCACTGTTAATTTTTGAGTAAGTAGAAAAGAAATGGTACTCTTGAAATGATAAGCAAACATCAACAAGTTGTACTTTCAGCAAGAGTTCATTCGTGTTTGAGGGAACCCCCAGTTCTAAAAATAGTGCTATAAATAGATTTCCGTGAAAAATTGTGTTGATCGATGTATCAACAAAATTTCTCAGCCGATCAGAATCTTCGTTTCTTGAAAATGACAATCGAAATTAAATGATTCAGCTATTCGATTTAATTTCCTGTATAAAGATATCTACTCTTAAAACAACATCTTGTTATCTCCTGAACATATGTTGCGACTATATCCGATGATGTAGGCTATATATGAATAATACGAAAGTGTTCCAACTCTTTTAACTTCTTGAAGAAATTTTCAAAGAAATTTTAATGCACCAAACACATGTTTCGGATAGTATTAAAAACCTCGTGTCCCAGTGGTACAAAAAAAGTACTTATTAAACGGCGAAGTAATTCTCTGACAACCAAATGTATTTCAGTAGCGCCCTCTGGTTTTATTTTTAGAATTTAAATTTGAAGGAACATGTATTGGATGGCCTCAAAATATACCCCATTCTATTCTCTTTTATATAGGAAATACACCCCCACTCCCCGTTATCTGTTATAGCGTATAAATTGCAATCTGAGTAACCATAGGCAGGAGACAATGGGATGCTGCTATTCAGGAATGTGGAAGGCGTCACATTTGTCATATATTCAAGCATTTAGATGACCAACAAATGATTGCAACTGTAACGAGATATCGGTTTTATTGTTTTCATCAACCGCCATTCCCTCCCACATTAGATAAAAATGCCAAATATAGGATTAGATTCCGGTATTTTATAGATGAGAGGAGAGCGCGCTACCACTGAGATGATAGACGTTTCACATTAGTACCACTTGGTGAGTGTCACTGCTGGTGGACCAGGAGTCTCCGAGGGCACATGTAGCCAGGTTCGATCAACTTCGGTTGATCGTTTCTTCAACGCATTTGAAAATTTCTGTTATCAAATTTCCTCGAAATTTCTAAAACGTGGGTCCTGTAACATCATATCCCATCCGTCCTGCTTCGTCTTTCGGTTTGTTTAACACATGTACCCTTATATTCTACAGATATTGATGCATGAATGTGAGTTGTCTTGTTTGTGTAGTCACCTTACAGCGAGAGGGCTTAATTATGTGCACAACAATTGTGCGTTCTGGGTAACGGTTAACCGAAAAAAGGTGGGAGAGTTGTGTGCATGTAATTAGGATAACCACACTATTTGCTAATAACGAAATAACGTGGCAGATGGACATCCTCAGTTGGCACCGATTGCCCATTGGTCTCGTTGGTTTATATGTAGATTTTAGTGTTAATTAAAGCGTTTGGTGTCATCTTTGGTGTTCCTTGTCCCTTTTGTGTCTTTTTTCTGTGCTTTTATACTCTGAGTATTCAATGTTTTGCCGTGGGTGCTGTGATCGAGTCCTTTTGGACATCCACTCATTTCTTCTTTAACACGCATGTCTGATGTACTATTATCAATGTGGTCAAGAAGGTGGTTCTTAGGCAGTTAAGTGACCACTATATTTATAGAAATGTCTTATGGATAGAATAATCAAAACCAACAGGAAAAAATAATTGTATAGGTTAAGAAAATTATATCCATACTTTGATGAGGCATTACTTGTTGAAATGCAGATGTTGTGCACTGGAATTTTTACAATAGAACATATATATACGTACATATTCCAATATTGATAATTCTTGGGAGACATGTTCTCACAGGAACATTTTGAGGAAGGCTTGTCATTATGAGCTCTTTACACATGCTAATCAAGTTCAAATACTTTATTTACGTGCCATATGCCACATGGTCATCAATTGAAGTTCAAAACTGACCTGTATTGAAATTTATCCACAGCTGCTGACATGTGTCTTGGTTGCCCATAGCAACCATATATATTTGCGTCATTTTCTGGTATTAAATCAACGTCATGGAACACAAAGCAGGTATAATTGTGAATTTTCATAGCCTCAGCAAATCCTATATTCATGAGTAGTGCTCTATTAAATCGGCTCCCTTCAGCCTATATTCAAAGAGATACAAAATTAAAATAGCAATGAAATGAAATTAAACATGCGGCTGACCACGTATTTTCTTCATTGATCAAGATATCCACCGTGGGGTATCACGTGATACACAAATGATATGTTCCACGGGAATCCCCTTTGATTGAACTAAGTTAATACTGTCTAAATCTACTTTATATGTATTTATTTTAGGCCTATCATATGGTCATTATTATCAATTATATGATGGTAATTTATTCTGGTCAAGAATAGACGAGTATTCGGAGAACACTTAAACAGAATTTTTTCAATGCTCGCCACATGTTATGATATGGTGCACGGACAGATGCAAAATTTTCTGTTTAAGTGTTCTCCAAATATACGTCTATTCTTGACCAGAATAAATTACCATCATATAATTTATAATAATGACCATAATGAAAATACTGTAATAATAAAGAATACTTTACCTGATCTACAACGTAAATCCCATAATCTAACTGTTGTCTTTGTAAAAACGGATGAATGTTATATAAGAACGTCCTAAGATGCTGATCACGATTTCTATATGGAATCACAATAGCTGTGCGATGTCTGGGTACACACTCAGACGGAGAAAATCGTCCTCCTGGTAAAACATTCGGGTAAGTTTTCTCCAATTGTTCATAAGAGGGACTATTTTTATATGTTGCCAAAGGTCCAACTGAAAAAAATACAATATATAGATCTATACATAAGAACATATATCCGTAATTTCACTGCAAGTACAGAGTAAGATTTTGAGCTTTCAGCAGGTTTTATTATCAGGATATCCAAAAACAAAGAGACAAATAAAAGAAATTAATAAATAAAACAAAAACGATAAAATTAAATAAAGCCAAATAATCATAAATGTTTTCTTGTATGACACCCTGGTCTATATTTTTCTGTTAAATGGTATTATTAATTTGATTGTAAATTTGAAGATTGTATGAATTTCTTTATGCAAGTCACCGGATTTAGTTGGCCGCTCCCTGACAATTTTGATTTGCTTAAAGCTCCATTTTATTTTGCGTAAAGATCCATTTTAACAGCAGATACCAAGCAAGTCGTTTTTCTTTACAGGTTCAAAACGCAAGCGATTTAATTTACCCATAGGAACATCAGCAATTTCATAATTCAGATAGCGAAAGAAAAAATTATAGCAGTTTGTCTGTAGATTTTATATATTATAAATATTATATAGAGAATACGTGTCGTTACGGGTATGCAACATACAGCTAGTGCATGCACGTATGCATTTATCGTACAATGTCATGTAATGCGCGTTAACGCATTTCATGCGATAAATGCACTTGCTATACATTTGTACCCGTAACAAAACACAATACCTGTTGCATACCCGTAACAAAATAAATACCTGTTGCATACCAATTATGACACTTATTCTCTATATCTGCACCACAATTGTCTGTTTCACTCTTGTTTTCTGAAATTCTGGTTTTCTGAGTAAAATGGTGACGTAAAAATTCAGGTCAACACGAGTGTAGTTTACAGAATAGCGGCATGCTTCTTTTAACGCAAATTCCCTCTAAGCACAAAAAAATTGACAATGCATCTTCTCCGATTTTCATGAAATTTTATATATTGTAGGGCTAAATGTAAAGAAATAGAAAATCACCAACATATTGTTGCCAAGTGACTTGATTGTCATGGTAACCAATAGTGCTGTATATTAATATTGGAATATTGAAGAGTATCTATATTTTGAAATTTTAAATACGTATCGATACACAAATGCTGAGTATCGATACTTTGAATACATTTGATAAAAAAAATCCTGAACTTTTAATTCGTTTTTGGTTCTTTCTTACGAACCTTCTCTGATACTTGAAACGTTAGACTATGAATTATATCTTAATTATATTCCAATAATTCGGGTTTCCATTGTGATGTCACGTCAAAGTATTCTAACGTAGAGAAAATTTTCCAACGTTAGAATACTTTTGATGCTGTAATTCTTTGTGTATAAGATGCTCGTGTAAATAAGGTGTCTGATATGTAGCAAAATATGTAAAATTTAGTGTTAGAAATGGCTGTATCAGTTTTGGTGTTCATGAGTGTATAATTCGCGATTCACGGAATTCGCACGTGACCAACCAGAATTCTTTGGTAGAAAAAGAAACACTTTCCATAACTGCCATTGTTATCTTTTTATTGCCTTTTTTGATTTCGAAATAATGGAAAACATCCATTTGTTGTTTATTTTTGTTCTGTTTTATGAAGTTTTTATTGATTAAAACATAAAAACTTTATTTATTGATTCATTATCATGATTTATTTGAGAAAAATGAATAAAATGCGTATTGTATTGAAAATATTGAGTATTGAAGCAAAATGTATTGTATTGTACTGAAAAATTTATTTCAGATGCCAAAATATGAAAATTAAACACCTTTGAAGCCCTACAGTGTCTCATGAAAATGGTTCATAATTTCAATCGTTATAAAATTCAAAAATAGAGGCTATGAGTTATTCAATCAGATTCGTCATATTTTAAGATTTTATAAAAACACAGTTACTATAGGGTAATAAATATTGGTTATTCTGACAAAACTCATCAAGACTTTAAATTCTGCTTTCATTGAGATGATAAATAGCGATTTTATCTGGTTTGAAAGAACTTACAATTATCCTAAAATTAGTTAGTTTCCAAGGATCTAAATGACCATAGCAACCGTTTCCATGGGTTTCAAATATCGATAGATTGGACTTTTTGAGCTTGATAAAGTAATTATAATATAAATATCCACTTGATTTATAAAATGTGATAACATTATAATGTCACATTAAAAGCACTCTTCTAAAAACTTAAAAAAATTTGTTACAATGGCAGCCATTTAAAAAATATTGAATTGGAAGAATAAAGGGTTGTTATAATAATATTAATTAAAAATTAGAATTGCTATCTTCAGATAATGGTAGAATTGTTGCCATGGTAACTCTGTATTCTCAGTTTTTCCCGTTATCTAATTGTTTTATCAAAATGAATTAGGATCCAACATTACGGTTCAATCACATATGTCTGTAGAAAATGTGTAAAGTGGATCCTGTCAGGTTTCAAAAAAGCTTAAAATGGCACGTACTTTTTAAAAGTGTTTATACAGTCCGTTTTCATGGCAACCATCATGAATATGAGAATGTAAATAGCGGCAATGTATGCAAAGCGACGCACTTAGTGACATTCCCGACAACCTCAAGCTGCAAGGGAGTCAATACAGATCGTCACATCGTATGAGGTATAATAAACTGTGTCCAATATACAATAACGACATCTTGCATTGGGGATTTGCATACATCACGGGAATGGAAATAAGATATACACCAATATATGTGCGAGTTTTATGCATGTTACCAAATGTTTACGCTTATGCATATGCCATGGTTTCTAGCAAGAAATTTTACTACAGTTGTTTCATTTCCAGCATTTGCCATTCACATAGTACATGCTCACAAGTCTGCCAGCTCAAGCTGCAATTTCATTGAAAACTGAGGAACTTCCTTTTTCATCTGGAGGAACGCAAAAGAAAGAATCTCCTCAGTTTCCATTGAAATTAGTCAAGCTGTTCATGTCTCGTGTCGGTCCATGCCCTGGTGGCAAAGGATGTATAGATGAAGACGTAACTATGGATGAAATAATGTGGTTGGTGTGAAGTGTCGTTTACCCCAAAAGTTAAATAACAGAGGGATACTTGGATCAGTTTCTTGAAAACTAACTTTACAGATAGGAGAACCAAAGGTTCTTTAACATGTCTAAGACTTATTTTAACTCTGTTATGTGAAAAACAAACCCGTCATATTGACTGTCATTTGTGACAAAAATCAGTCTCGGGACATTGTCGGAAACTCATGATTATCTTTTGTAACGCAGCAGAAAAGCCGTGTTGACTCGGTCTGGTTATCGTATCTTTCTCTGACTACACTGCTTATTGGGTTAAATGTTGATTCTCGGACTTCCCGATTCAATATATATGCACAACCAATATAATCCCCTTAGATGTAACTATTGAAAGGCAAGTGCTGCAATCCGTATGTTAACGCTCGTGACGTCACGATTAATGCATATAAGACCAAAAGAAACATTCCGCGACGGCTGTTCCAAGCTGCAAACTGAACCCGCGGTGACATGAATTTTAACGTCACCCTTTTACATAGAAAACGCGATTACAGAAAACAAGAATGAAATAGACATCTATGGTGCATATATATAGAATAAATGTCATAATTTGTGTTTGTTACGGGTATGCAACACACAGCAAGTGCATTTATCACATGAAATGCGCTAATGCGCATTACATGTACGATAGATGCACTTGCTGTTTTGTTGCATACCCGTAACAAAACACAAATTAAGACACTTATACCCTACGTGCATTACATAAAATCTCGCTTTGAGTATTCGGAAAAAGCTTATTCGGAACAGGGCAGATGGATGGATATATACATGTATGACAGCGGCTCAACGGGTCGTTGACACTTTTTACTCATGTACATGAATATGTACTAATAGGGTCACCGAATGTTTCATTTCCCTGTCTCCTTGTATATCAATTGACAAATAAAAGGAGGATGTTCCGGACGCACTTAAAACTGGACAAAACGACTACGATCACTGACCCCTAAAGACGTATACTTAGACATCGTCACACAGTGTTCTTTTGTTTCTGTTACATATTTTCAAGGAAGGGTAAAAGACTTAATCGACAAGGATAAGTGATGATAGACAAGGAGCATTTGTAATTTCGCTCCTTTTGAAATAAGAAAAATAAACAGCAACAAAACAAACGCAAATATAAAAAGAACAAAACAAAATATAACAACCAAAAAAAGAAAGAAAATAAACCCATACACAAAACAGCAAAATTAAACAGAACGAAATATCAAGAGGAGAAGTTTTTCTGTATAATTATACATCAACATTAAAATACAAATGTATAATTTTTTGTAGGTTAGGGGTGTGTGTCCAACTCCTTGCTGTACAAGTTCCATCTATTTGAGTTAAAAGAAAATACATAATAAATTTACTCACCTAATTTTGGTGGTTTTTCGGGACAGAGTCTTGAGCAATTTTCATACAATGTATAGTTCTCAACGGAAACATTATGCTTTTGTAAATAATCACATTTTTGAAAATAAAATTCCATGGACGACAACTCGGCACTGATGTCTTTGAGAGGAGATGGAGAAGTTTCTGTAGTTCCTAGAATGCTGCTAATTATTCCTAACTTTTCCGATATGACCGAAGCATCGTTTTGGACAATGCGCATGCGCTGTAGAAGGTGGTAAGTTTTCTTATGAACGGACAAACTGACTAGAACTTCAATAACAAGCATTAATATCACTATATACAGACACCATCGGAACACGTGTCCTCTTTTGCACAGAGATTCTGCCTTCTCTCCATTTTTCTCATGATCCTCGGCGGCCATTTTGATTTCTTGAAATTTATAAGTAATCCAGTTTTAGCATTTTCTTTGTCTTTCATAAAAGTACGCAATACACCATCTACAAAAGAACGTGACAAATCATTTTGTTTGAAATGATATATACAACAATATATATTTTTATCATTTAATTGAATTTTTTTTTGTAAAAACGGATTAAAAAACTGAGAACGATTGATAAGAAAAATTAGAATCTGCTTCTTCGTACATTACATAGAAAAATGTTACTTCTCTACACAGGCGTGCGTATAATCGGGTTGTATGACATGTATGTATAAACTTCCTTTTAGACAATAATTATGTACGTGCTGAAAGGGACAACTTCCTTGAAATGTTGTTTTCAGCTATTAACATCGATGATAAAAACATCTTCATCCGAACCGCACAGCGCCGAGAGGAAGAGGGTACGGGAGGGATAAAATCATCTTGCTAGTTTTTATGTCTAGTCCAATCTGACGATTCTGGATGAATGAGTGTATGCCGGGTTATTGCATGATGTGAAATGGTGTTTATTAATATTATTATTTGAATACATTTGTCCTTCAAAGTGACATTTTCTGGCTGAGCAAATAATACTACTGTATGATGAACATTATATAGATACAAACTGAAAACTATCAAATGTAATCTATCTAAATGCGATTCAGAATTGATCCATTTACAGCCTTATTATATAGTATCCTTAAAATCAGTGCACACTAACTGACTGTGATGTACATTTGTTGGGTTTTTATTTGTGATGATTTGACTCAGTTTTTGTTGCTGACTGCTGCTGAGTTGACGCATCTTGTAGTAAGGCCCGTGCATGTTGTAATAGAACTAGCGCAACCTTATCATGCTTATGGACATCATATTTGGTTGTGATCAAGGAACTACAATCTATGGACATAAGATGTAAGACTTTTTTCCAGAAGCTTTGACTATATAATCATTTTACGTAATTTGAACTGAAGATAGAAAAAGTGTCATTTTGGTCGACACCAGTGCGTCTTGAATCTATTTATATCCTCTCATGGCCCTCCACCCAATTACTCAAGCCTGATATTGATTCAATTCTTACCTCTCCCCTCTCATTTTCAGTTAAAATCCTGATGCTGAACAAGTTTACACACATACTAATCCACCACTATTTTATAATTTATGTGTTAACATATATGTCTTGTTTCCCTAGTTAGAAAACCTAAGAGGGTCCTTCCTTCCTATTTTTCCCTTTGTCGCATATCTCCGTTGCTCATGTTTCGTATATTGATTGCAGACCCCATATCTTACCTAGTGAGGTATAATCTTGATAAGGAATTCAAACAGTTCTAATCAGTCGCCCGACGTCACATGTTTATTTTTCAGTCCCTTCAAGATAAGGGGTAATCAAACAAACTTCGCGAATTAACACTTGAACGTGATTGTTTACGGGGCCATCCCTATATTCGAATGCAAAATTACAGTTAAAATCTTTTCCGGAAGTGATATGGATGTACCAAGAGGGACGAGAAGTAATTTCCTGTTTTAAAATAATCCCGACGATGTAAGCTTTGCAAAACTTATTTTGTGAACATTTTTATTCCAACGTACGTTCCCGTATTATTTTTCAATTCAAAAGAGAATATCTATTGACCCCCCGAAGACGTGAAATTTTTATATGTAATTCATGTTAGTCACTGCGCAAATGCAATAAGAGCAGGTAGAATCAATAAATGAATAAATTTGGCTTATATACACAATGTTAAATTATGGCTTAACGGCGGGAACAAGTACAAGCTGAATATCATTTTTATTACGCGTGTATTTTACGTCTGATTTCAACTTCTATTCAATGAATGTCAATCGTAGAAAATTTTTCACATGATCAAAATATCTCACCGCTTCCGGAAAAAAAATCTTTCAATTTAGTGAAATCTTGGGCGTACTTAAGACTGTTAGCCCCCGAGGATATCTTTCGCCTATGATTTTACTGTGCTTTTGAACTGATTTGAAATATACTAATTTGATAAATTCTGAAACTAAGGAGTATCTCCCGCAAGGCAGAGCTCTGTCCTTATTATCTGGCTATGTGACATAAGAAATAAATCTTATATCATTTCTGTTGATGCAGGTATCACCCGAAAAATTGGACGGAAAACTGCATGAATGCGCGTAGCTCGTTGATACAAAACAATTTCCGTCCCATTTTCGGGTTGTATCTGCATCAACAGAAAAAAAATAAGATTCATTTCTTATCATTTTATATCCTCTACTCATGGAACAATCAATCCCGCACTATATTTCGTAAGTTCGAGGGGTTTCGCAGTGATACAACTGCCTCCCAAGACGTAAACAAGTTATGGCAGCCGCCATGATTCAAACAGCGAACGATCGTCTCTCTATATCTTTGGAATGAGGACTAGTTTGAGAAAATCCTATATGTAAAGTTAATTTTTTTTGTAAGTAGAAAAGAAATAGTACCCTTGAAATTTTAAGCCAACATCAACAAATTGTATTTTCATCTACAAGTTTATTCGTGTTTGAGTGTGTCCCTGTTTCTAAAAATAGTGCTATAAATAGACCTCCGTAAAAAATTTTGTTGATCGATGTATATACAAAATTTCTTAGCCAATCAGAATCTTGGTCTCTTGAAAATAACAACGGAAATAAAATGATATACATGTACATTTTAGGTCATGTAAAGAATTTCTCTCTTGATGTAACTATTATATGGATTTCGTCTCTTTCGGCTTTGAGCATCATTGATGATACATTACTTGTTGGAATGCTCATACTATTCTAGGTGCCATTCACGAAACCCAAAAATTTGTTACGCACAAAATGTTTTTGCATGAAAGTGTTGTCAATACCCTCTTATTTGATAATCCGGCTGATGCCACTCTGGCATCCTTGGGCATTTCGAAATTTTGGGGTAAAATGGAATTTTTCGAAGAAAAACCGTTAAAAATAGAAAAAAATTCAATTACTTTTTCCATGCTGCAGCTAGATCAACAAAATTGGTACCAAAAGAACGACAATTTTATTGTCTTTAAGTCTCAAGCTCAATTTACCAATTTACTTGTCCATAAAATGGGGAAAACTATGGATTTTCGAAAAATCGTTGAAAATTGGGAAAACACCATATCTTTTTTTATTCTGTAGCTAAATAAACAATTTTGGTACCAAACGCACAATAAATTTATTGCCTTTCATTTTAATTAATACAGAAGTCAGATTTGCAATTTGCTGGTACGAAAAATTGGGAAAAACAACTACTCTTTGATGAAAAATCGCTGAAAATTTGCAAAATGCAATGACTTTTTCAAACTGTAGTATGAGGTTCCGCAATTATGGTACAAAAATAAAGGTTTTTGTTATTGTCTTTTATTCCGAATACATATTTAGCAACTTGCTCATAAATAAAATGGGAGAAGAAGAATGAGGGAGAAAACTTTGATTTTTGAAGGTTTTTTCCATACAAAGTTGGGACTTTGAAAAATGCAAAACGTTTAGAGAAAATCTAGAACAAAGATATGTGTATTCAAGTCAACAGTTTTAAGAAAAACAATTTACTAGTACATGGAGTCTTGTAGCAAGCTTTTGAAAGATGTGGGTGAAATTAGACACATTGTTCAAAAGGAAGCGGCTACTGTCTATGATACATAACGTGCATGTTTTGTCCACGCTGTTAATTAATCTGCTTTTAGATGATGCTAATGAATTTGAAGACGTTTAACATTTGTACCACTTGGTGAGTGTCACTGCTGGCGGACCAGGAGTCCCCAAGGGCACATGTAGCCAAGTTTGATCAATTTCGGTTGGTCGTTTCTTCAAATCGTAATCCAGGATAACCACACCTTCAGCTATTTCCGTGGCAGATGGCCGTCCTAAGTCGTCACCGGTTGCTCGTTGGTTTATGTGTAGTCCTTCTGTGTTGTGCGTTGACGTTCCCTGTCCCTTATGCGTCTCTTTTTGTGCTTGTCTGCTTTGTGTTATTTGCATTGGGGGTTTTGCTGAGGGTGCTGCAACCTGCTATTGTTTGAGATCCCCTCCTTTGTCTCAAACACATTCAAAAAATTTCTGTTTGCAAAATTGTCACAAATTTCTGAAACCTGGGTCCTGTAGCATCATATCCTAGTCATCTTGCCACGTCTTATATTTTGGACATAATTATCACACATTATTGGCCATATTTCATTGTTTGGATTGAGGATCAATGACGAGGGTAAAATATCCGAAACGTGCATGTCTAGTCCTCGCTGTTAACTAATCTGCTTTTAAATGATGCTAATGAATCTGAAGATGTTTAACATAGATGATTTCTGCCAGGGTTGTGAAGTTGTTTTCAATCATTGAAGTGGAGCTTAAAGACCTGCTTAGTGGTGACATTGTTCAATGTAAAAAAGATTACTTCAGTTTTTCAACTTCGAAATATGTTCTTAAAATAAGCTCCAGGTTATCTATTCGACAAGAATGCCTAGGAGCTGGTGATCGATTGATGTATGAAGGGCTCTGGTGTATCAACTGACCATTCAATGGCAGAATTAATACCTTGATTGTTTCTGGTCATATAATTCTAAAAATAACTAAACACTTCAGATGTTCAATGATAAGTGTTCCAGCTATCTACCTTCTTGAAGAAAGTTTTAAACCAATTTTACCGACCCAGACACGTGTTTCGGATAGAAAAATCCTCATCAGTGATGCTTTCAATTAAAGTGACTTCATGGCACAGCCAAAATCCTCTCCAGCAGCTCCCCTGGTCCTATTTTCTGAACTTGAAATTGCTATTACTTTGCAGAGAGCAAATTTAAATGGTATTCAATTGACTCCTACTTACGATCACAATGACATAAAAGATTCAGTCAAGAAAGCTACATCTCATGAAATGAAGTGCAACTGATTGATAATACATGTACTTGCAATCATTTGATCGAGAAAGCAATCCGATTGATTAAGAACTCGCATTCTACACATTATTCTAAAGATGTAGGTATTGCGAACAGATCATGATGATGGATACCATCAACATATGATGGTACAGGAGAGACAAATGTTGCTCTGTGGGAAATCTTTTGAAGTGGTGTTCCGTGTCAAATTTGAGAGAAGTTAATTCAGATATTGAAAAGAATCTAGACAGTATATCTGATGTCAGGTCCAGTGTACGATTGAATGAAATGGGCTATAAGAGAAAGGAGGGGATCTCCAACAACACTAGGTTGCAGCACCCACAGCAAAATCCCAAAACACCCATGCAAAAAAACCCACAGAACAGACACCCACAGAAAGAGACGCAAAGGGACAAGATCATAGAAACATGAAACATAAAAGACTAAACCTTAACCAACGAGACCAATGGACAACGGGTGCCGACTTAGGACGGCCATCTGCAACGTAAATAGCAAACGGTGTGGTTATCCTGGATTACGTGCGCACAACCCTCCCACTATTCCGATTTCCCAGAGGTATCGAAGAACGCACAATTATAGTGTAAAACAACCTCCTCACAGAGTTCAAAACTCTTGGATGACCATTACCACCAACTTTATTAATTGAAGAATTTCGATAAAATGTCAAGAAAAACGAAATATTTTTAGCCATGCATAAGGAAACATTCTTAAGATCAAACCTGGATCTGCTGAAAGAACTAAATTTAAAATAAATGTTGAGACCTATTGTGATAATATTTTGCCAATTGCGTCTGAACCTCTATCTGTTACTAGTATCCTGTTGATTTGTTGTAGTCGCACATGAAATCTGAGCTGTGTAACAAACAGATGTGACAAATTCTGTGCTCAATTTTCTTTAATTCTGTAAATGTTTTGGAGTACAAAATTGTCAGAGTACGATGAAAAGGAGGCATTTTGATCAACCATGTAAGAGGGGTTCTTTGTTGTTAGAAGTAGCTGCACACAAGAATTACAATTGCATGTTGATGAAAAAACAAGGCAATAAGAAAGGAGGTGATATCCAACAAAACTGCGTTGCAGCACCAATATCAACACATCAAAACATCTCAAGTAAAAATACAGAGAAGACAAACACAGAAAGAGAAACCAAACGGGCAGGGAACAGCAAACACGACATCAAACATCAAATAAGCAATGTATGAATTATGCAATTAAAATGGAACATTCTTTTCGTGAAATGATGCGTGATGTTGTAAGATGATGCTAGGACATTTATACTATTTGGAATGATATATCTAGAGTAGAATAAATGGTAATAAGAGAGTGCAAATCTAAAACTATCAATATGCAATCATTTTGATACGAAAATTGTTGTTTTAGAATTTCTTTAAACCGATTTTTTTTACAATTTAAAACCTGTTTTCAGCTAAAACAAAACAAAACAAAACAAGAAGATTCAATTTGCTTGAGTGGAATTCTGAATTTAAAGCAATGAAATCATTTTTCTTGCTGTTGTTCTAACTACAGCATGGAAACAACATTGCAATATCCCAATTTTCAGCGATTTTTCATTCAAAATTCATTCTTTCCCCCATTTTCGTACTTGCAAATTGCTAATCTGATATTTAAAATAAAAGGCAATACATTTATTGTGCGTTTGGTACCAAAATTGTTATTTTATCTAGGGTATGAAAAAAGATTTGACATATTCCCAATTTTCAACGGTTTTTCATCGAAAATCCATAGTTTTCTCCATTTTATGGACGAGTAAATTGATAAACTGAGCTTGGGACTTAAAGGCAATGGCATTGCTGTTCTTTTGATACCAAATTTGTTGTTCTAGCTACAACATGGACAAAGTAATTGTGTATTTCCAATTTTCAACGGTTTTCGTTGAAAAATTACCTTTTTTCCCAAAAATTTCGAAATGCCCAAGGATGCCAGAGTGGCATCAGCCGGATTATCAAAGTAGAGAGTATTAACATCACTTTCATACAAAAACATTTTGTGCGTAACATTTTTTTGGATTCCCCCCAAAATAGCCATTTGGCAACTAGACTATACGGTGCACTAAACTTTTACGATAGAAAATATATTTAGATATGAAATTTCAACCACTAGGCTGGTATCTCTGTTTGTTGACTTTGGTCTACATACGACAATAATGGAAGATTTTTTATGCATCCTAAATATTAGAACATGAAATTTTAAATAAGCTCACTAGTAGTGTCTGATATTGTAAAAAAGGCTGGTTACCATGACAACATAATTAGCTGATTTTGATATATTGATTTCAAAATGCTGTTTGTATTTTTCCCATTTTACTTCTCTCTTAATGGGTATATGATACGAAAATGGGATTTATTTATTTAAAAAAATTGCATCATGATGAACAGATAAAAATTGCTAGATTATATCCAACACAAAGAGCTCTTTCAAAAACATATGTTACCATGGCAACCATTTTTCAAATCATTTTTGTAAAACAGAAATTTTTAATCCAAGGAATTTCATATTCAATACCAATAAAGATCAAGTAAGCCTCTATCAAAATGCAAGAAAAAAGTTTCAAATGATTAATGGTTGCTATAGTTATTTGGCCATACATTGAAAAAAATAAGCATTTTTGTTGTTTTTCGAACTCTTTTCCTCAAAAAACGAAACAGGCTTAAACAACATATATGATAAAGCAAAGTCTTAACTTAATATCATATTTTTTTAAAAATCAGATTACTTAACTCTTGATGCCCGTATCCAATGACTCAAAGTTGGCCTATGTGCAATTTTAAACAATCTTTCCCATAGCAACGGGCTATTTCCTGAATATTCTAATAAAATTGTCTTTCATGTAATGAAAGATCTACTTGAATACATTAATTATCATTATTTTGAATTAAAATTCAATGATCTAGAAAACAAAGGACTCTAAATATTGTCTAAAATTGCTTTCATTTTTGCGATTTGAGGTCATGTTGCCATAGCAACGAACACACTGTTAAACGTCTTTAAATTCAATAGCATCTTTTCAGCTACATATAAATTTACAGCATGGACCAGACATGCACGTTTCGAGTACGTAACCCTCGTCAGTGATACTCAATCTAAACAATGCATATGGCCAAAGAGTGTGAAAGTTATTATGTCCAAAAATGTTCAGAAAAACGTAGCAGGATGGGTTGGATATGATGCTACAGGACCCACGTTTTAGAAACTCAAGATTTTTTGATAACAGAAATTTTGGAATGCGTTGAAGAGACAGTCAATCAACCGAAGTTGATCAAACTTGGCTACTTCTACCCTCGAGGACTCCTGGTCCACCAGCAGTGATACTTACCAAGTGGTTCAAATGTTAAACGTCTATAAATTCAATAGCATCATTTAAGAACAGACAGATTTACATCATGGACCAGATATGCACGTTTCGAGTATAGAACACTCGTCAGTGATCCTCAATCTAAACAATGTAATATTGTCAAAGAGTGTGAAAGTGACAAATATGGATAATGACCATATTCCAATACACAGTGCAAAATCGATAATTCAGAAAATCATAAACCGAAGGAATACAAAATCAGGATAAAACAAGAACCAAAGCAACAAAGAAAAGCGTTATTATATCCAAAAATGTACCGGAAAACGTAGCAGAATGGGTGGGATATGATGCTACGGGACCCTTGTGTGAAGCTACCATGTGTGTTTTTATACCAACTTGTCAACAAATTTGGCCACCAAGGGCTCTTATTGAGTGACTCATCTACAACCACTGAACAGAATTAAATGCAACCTTATAGGAAGCAAGTACTTAAGGTTCTCTACCAATGTTCGTGTTTTCCGCCGATCAGTCTACAAAGATGGTCGCCTAGGGCACTATATGGCTAACGCATTTCCGACATCTCAATTTTTTCAAAATATGCAGCACTTCTGGAGATGAAAACTTAAGGCGAGGGGTACCATCAGAAAGACGTCTGATTCAGGAATCACTCCTGAAAGTATTGGAATTAAATGAATAAACCTTGGTACCCTATGCATACCAATTTTTATCAAAATCCTACAAGCCGTTTTTGGTGGAGAAGTAAGATATGTGAAGAGTTAACGGACCGACGGACAATGAGGTGTGACAATGACAAATATGGATAATGACCATATCCCTGTATACAGCACAAAATCAATAATTCAAAAATCAGAAACCGAAGGCATACAAAATCAGGACAAAACAGGAACCAAAGCAAACAAACAAAAACCTCCACCATATGAAAAGAAGCGAACTCCCGATATGGGAGTGAGACCAGGTGCCCAGGAAGAGTAAGCATCTCCTGCTTGCATGCAACACCCGTCGCTTCAATTCGGTAGAACTGTCACATCCGGTTACTTCCATTTTGGAAGATATAGAGTACAATCTTTGGTTGGATGGTTCAAATGGTCTATGACAGAATATCATCCACCATTCTTGAGAGTGGAACATCATAGTGTATGACGAGTTCCCCATATCGACCGTAGAACTTCCTCAGTGACGATGTTAGTCGGTCACAAACATATCCCTGACTGAGAAGCTTATCTGAAAGACGCCTAGCTCTCAGAACAAAATCCGTATATTTGGTACTTGCTCTGGCATAGCGTATCAACTGAGATATGAACACGCCATAAGCAGGCGATGAAGGGATGTTGCTACTCAGAAAAGGAAAGTTTGTAATGCTGAAATTGAAGTCGTCACGTTTGTCATAGAGTGAGGTGTTCACGTGACCATCAGTGTCGTAGGACAACATTATGTCCAAATAGGATGCTGAATTATTTGTCTCTGTGGTTTCTTTGACTTCAAGCTCCGAAGGATAGATACTACTCAGGTAATCCGCGAATTTTGGATTATTGATGGACAACACATCGTCTATGTATCTGTAAGTGAAGTTAAAGTCAGAAGCTAAGTATCTTTTCCCTTCAGAGACCAAGGATTGAATGAATTCAGCTTCGTACGAGTAAAGGAAAATGTCGGCAAGGAGTGGGGCACAATTGGTCCCCATTGGAATTCCGACAATTTGCTGGAAGACCTTTCCTCCAAACACCACAAAAATGTTGTCGATCAGAAAGTTTAACATCTGAATAATGTCTGTTTCAGTGTACTTATTATCAGAATCGGACTTTTCTTTTACAAAGTAGGTTTTGTCATAGTTCACAACAATAAATTTGTATTTGCGATTACCGTTCTTACTTGTAAACGCATTATTTATAATTTTTGCGAGTCTTTCTTTCAATTTAGAATGTGGAATTGTAGTGTAAAGTGTCGAAAAATCAAATGCTTTGATCGAATGGACTCTACTAAAATGAGTGGATTTCAGATGTTCTAAAAGTTCCTTCGAATTCTTTAAAATCCACATCTGGTTGATACCACTGCGAGAATACACTGTCGAACAATATTTTTGAAGCCCAGATTTGATTTCAGATAAAACTTTGGTGAGTAAGATCGATACAGATTTGGTAGAACATTTTGAGGAACCAGCGATGAAACGTTGTTTGTACGGATTCTTATGCATTTTAGGAATGCAGTACAAGTATGGTAAATCTAAATCTAAATTGGTAGTGTCGAAGCCAAAGGAAGTAAGAGCTGATTTGTGGTTATCTATTATTTCAGAGGCAGAAAGGTTTGTTGGGGTGTAAGTGGGATTTCCAGGTGTCGAATTTAAACCCAACTCTTTAACTAGACTGTCGAAATAGTACTTTTTGCAAGTAAATGTGAAATTATTTGAGGCTTTGTCCGCTGGTGTGATGACATAATGTTCTTGGAGGTAGGTGAGCTCTGTGATTACATCAGGGTCTTTAAATATAGACACGAATCTGGTGTTCACAGTTGATTTTAATCGGTTAATTCTAGATAAAAGTAACCCTCTGATTGATTTTATCCACTCGGAAAGGGTGTCGAGCTGTACATCCTCTTTCTTTGCCCAACGTCTTGCATATTCCTCACAAGAGTCCATGATAATTTTGACATTTTGGTTCCATGTAAAGGACATACTTTCTCTGTATTTGGGACCCTTTTTTTAGCAATTCTCTCAACTTGTCGTTCTTGACTATACTAAGGTCACCAGTAATAACGTGTCCACAAGGAGAGTAGTTGAAATCTGATGAAGAACATTCGCAGGGAAGTGGATGTAGTGAGGGATTACTTAAATCAATACACTGCAGGAATCGTTTGTAATTGTAAATTTTAGATGCAACTGTTGGTGTGTAGCTATAGGAAATACAAGGAGTTTCTTTTCTTTTGAAATATGGTGGGATTTTTTCTGTGACAGTTTTGTGATTCAAAATTTGACCCAGATTCAAGTTATCAATACCTTTGTTTGCAAATCTTACTTTAATGAAAGGGCGGTTTGTTTTCTCCTCTGATTTATCTGATCTAACTGCTTGAAATAAACGAAAAGTAGAAATGTCCAATATGACTCCTTGTAGTCTGTATTCTGGGGAACGTGTATCGGTATATGTGAGGTCCTTCGTACAATCGTAGATTTCGTGCAACTTTCGTAAAGGAACAGAGAAAATTTCTTTTGAGCCATTGGCTCAGAGGAGCTAAAAATAAATTACATAATGATTTGTTTACAAAAGTGAGAGAACAATTTAGAAATATATCATTTTCTTTGAATTTTTCCACTCATTTTAGTAAAGTCCATTCGATCAAAGCCTTTGATTTTCCAACACTTTACAATACAATTCCACATTCTAAATTGAAAGAAAGACTCGCAAAAATTATAAGTAATGCGTTTACAAGTAAGAACGGTAATCGCAAATACAAATTTATTGTTGTGAACTATGACAAAACCTACTTTGTAAAAGAAAAGTCCGATTCTGAAAATAAGTACAATAAAACAGATATTATTCAGATGTTAAACTTTTTGATCGGCAACATTTTTGGAGGAAAGGTCTTCCAGCAAATTGTCGGAATTCCAATGGGGACCAAATGTACCCCACTTCTTGCCGACATTTTCCTTTACTCGTACGAAGCTGAATTCATTCAATCTTTGGTCTCTGAAGGGAAAAGATACTTAGCTTCTGACTTCAACTTCACTTACAGATACATAGACGATGTGTTGTCCATCAATAATCCAAAATTCGCGGATTACCTGAGCAGTATCTATCCTTCAAGGCTTGAAGTCAAAGAAACTACAGATACAAATAATTCAGCATCCTATTTGGACATAATGTCCTACGACACTGATGGTCACATGAACACCTCACTCAAAGACAAACGTGGCGACTTCAATTTCAGCATTACAAACCTTCCTTTTCTGAGTAGCAACATCCCTTCAGCGCCAGCTTATGGCGTGTTCATATCTCAGTTGATACGCTATCCTAGAGAAAGTACCAAGTATACGGATTTCGTTCTGAGAGCTAGGCGTCTTTCAGATAAGCTTCTCAGTCAGGGATATGTTTGTGACCGACTAACATCTTCACTGAGGAAGTTCTACGGTCGATATGGGGAACTTGTCATACAATATGATGTCCCACTCTCCAGAATGGTGGATGATATTCTGTCAAATACCATTTGAACCATCCAACCAAAGATTGTACTCTATGTCTTCCGAAATGGAAGTAACCGGATGTGACAGTTCTACCGAATTGAAGCGGCGGGTGTTGCATGCAAGCAGGAGATGCTTACTCTTCCTGGGCACCTGGTCTCACTCCCATATCGGGAGTTCGCTTCTTTTCATGTGGTGGAGGTTTTTGTTTGTTTGCTTTGGTTCCTGTTTATCCTGATTTTGTATGCCTTCGGTTTCTGATTTTCTGAATTATTGATTTTGTACTGTATACAAAAATAAATAAATTATTGGTTGGCAAAATACGGTGTAGTAATCTGTACTGGAACCAGTGCAATTTTGTATCAATGGTAACTGCAAAAGGCATAAAATTTATAGTCTTTTTGTTTATTTCTTCCTCGTTTATGTTTAATTCATTGCACCATTTGGTTAAATAAAGATTATTTACTTTTATTTTGCTTGCAAAAAGATCATATATAGAGATTTTTTTTCTTATTTTTAATAAGTATCTGTAAATATTCTGGTATATGAGGTAGAGTAACATAAAAATTTTCATACCTAACATGCGGCCATTTGTTTAATATACACTGTCTAATCCCGTAGAATATTGTTATTGGTGGATGGAAATTAAATTTTCTACAGAAATCTGCATAGGACATTAACAATCCGTTTTCATTGAGTAAATCATAGATATAAATTATCCCATAATTTATCCAACTTTTGTAATATATAGTTTTATTACCAATTTTAATATTAGTATTGTCCATATTTTATCCAACAATTTATCCAATTTTTGTAATATATATAGGATCTCAAATGAATTTTCATTTCATACGATGTATTATGATTTATATCCCCGAGCCTTGGCGAGGGGATATAAAACGCACAACGAGTTTCATAATATATCGTTGAGATTCTTTTTATCACATGATATTGCCTAAAAATGTGTATTTCTAACGTGAAATCAACGTTTCCGAGAACTACAGAGGCGAATCACGCCGTGATCTAGATGTCGTCTGCTACGCCATGAGAAGTAGTGTCCCCATCGTATAGATATTCTGTGCGTTAGAGAGAAGTATTTCTATTTTGAATAGTATTCTAATGCAAGAATTAATTCAACAACAACAATTTTAATCATTGATATTGACTCCGGGTCTGAATTTAACAGTTGACCGATATTTGAAAGGTCACATTTGTCAAGGTTTATGTGATTAGGTTCCAAACTTGACCAATCGCATTCAAGCAGAGCGATATGTAACGTGTTATCATATAATATATTTTTGAAATGGCTTTTTGGAATTGCATAACGGGTGTATCATGTGATAAATAGTTTTATTATCAATTTTAATATTAGTATTGTCCATATTGTCCATTATCCATATTCGTCATTGTGCCATAACTCTTGGTAGATAAAATTCATGTTATCTGTTTTTTCCTGAGCAGTGCTCCTGAACTCATACCAACTATATAGCACATCTTTCCAAAATTGATTTTTGTACGATTTATGATGTTTTTTTTTTTTTAAATCATATTCAGGGCCTGTTTTAAAGAGACTTTCAATTTCTGAATGCGTATTACTCTGATATAGATCTGATAATATTGAGTCATTTAAAATAAGTCTTCTCATGCAGCTTAATTTTAAAGATTTGATTAAAACTGATACATTTACCATTATCAGACCCCCATCTTCATATTTATTACAGAGTAGATTCCTTGATATTTTATCGTTTTTATTATTCCAAATGAAGTTAAAAAAAACTTTTCTAGTTCATGTATAAAATTTTTTATATGGATTTGGTATAGAAATGGGCAGATGAGTAAGACGGGATAACATAATTGTTTTCACCACAGTGATTTTGCCAATAGGGCTCAATAATCGTTTAGACCAGCTTGAGGTTAGATATCTTATATCTTTTAATTTTTGTTCATAATACAAATTTATCATTTCTGGTAAATCAACACTAAAAAACTAAACCAAGATATGTAAAAGGACTGTCAGACCAGAAAAGAGGTACATCATTACAAATCTTAAGTTGACTATGTCTTTCTGAACCTAACCATATGCATCTACATTTATCAATATTTGGCTTACGGCCTGAATACTCAGCAAACTGATCTAAAAGAGAGAGTGCGTTTTTCAATGATTTCTGTGATCCATCTAAAAATAAACCTGTCTTATCTGCATACTGGCTGATTTTTATTTCTTTGTTATTTATTTTTATACCCTTAATTTCTTTTTTGTTTCGTATTAGCATGCCTAAAATTTCTACACAGAGAAGAAAAATACATGATGGAGATATCGGGTCGCCTTGACGGCAGCCACGGCCAATTAGAAAGATGAAGAGGCAAATCCGTGTTGAATGATGCATAATTTGAAATTTTTGTTTAGACAGTTGAAATAGCCGAAATTAAAAAGTGTAGTACTTTATCAATGATATTCCAAGAAACCGAATCAAAAGCTTTTTCAAAGTCTATCATAAAGAAAAGTCCCTCTTCATCATCCTGTTTTAATTTATTTATTACATCATAAAGTAGTTTGGTATTTCCCCCTATGTATCTATTTTTCATAAAGCCTGTTTGGTTTTCATTTATAAGATAAGGTAAATATTTTTTAATTCTTGAAGCAAGACAGTTTGAGAAAATTTTGTAGGTAACATTTAGCAACGAGATGGGGCGCCAGTTTTTTTAGAAATTCTCTTGGTTTTCCCCCTTTTAGTAAAACTGAAATTATACCTAATTTTTGACTTATTGATAATTCCCCCTTTTCACAACCCTCTTTAATGGATCTGAATAAGAAATGTTTTAGGTCTGGCCAAAAGAATTTGAAGAATTCGGCAGAAAAGCCATCCGGGCCGGGGCTTTTATTGTTCTTAAGTGAGCTGACCGCTTTCCCCAATTCTGTAATATCAATTGGTTTTTCAAGGTCTATTTTATTTTCATCTTTTAATTGATCAGTCATGGAATAGCCTAAATTATGTTATTCTAGGTTCTGGATATACCAACGTTGCCATGATAACCACAAACAAAATACTGACTTCTTTTACAACAAACTATTTCAATGTCATTAAAATAGAGAGTGTGTTAAGCTTCACTAAGAAAATTGAGAAAACAATTGAGAAACATATCATTTTCGTGTTTCATTCTTCTAGTTGTAGTGCTGCAAAGGTCCATTGCTATGGGTAATTTTATAAGTTTTTTGCAATACAACAAATCACAAGTGTTGAAGTTATACAAATTGCTCAGCTGGTTGAGAGATATTCAGTAAATATCCGTAAAAGGCAATCTAAATTGTCATGAAATTCTAAAATTTACGAAAAAATGCTTAAAATACTGGTTTTAAGATGCCCATTGTTTGGTTGCCATGGCAACAAATTATCAAATACTGACCTTTTTGGCATTTCAACAGTTCAGAAATTGCACTCTTCTATCCAGTACCATATTTGCTTGGTTTCGTCCTGTTTGAATACAGATTCTTGCGACAAAATAGAAATAACGAAAAACTGTGATATTGCTATGGTAACCATTTTCAAACTTGATTCATTTCCTTTAAACCAAAAAGCCAAATCTGAATTTTTCATATTTTGCCTATGAATGATCACTGATTCATGTGACTTAGTTTTCACGTTTTGCCTATGTATGGATTTTTTTCTATGCTATACCAAAATATGTGAAATTTTTAATTTCTGTAAAAGTTCAAAATATAGTAACTTTATCTTCTGAAACATGTGGTTTTCCCCCCAAAATTGAAGAAAAGTTTATATTTCGTATAAAAGATCTAGGTACATTGTTTATCATTGTATGTAATCAATTTTGCCAACTCCAGGTTCTTACTATTTAAATAATACCTGAATATGGCAAATTTTACAATCTTTCAAGCTTCATTTCTGGCCAAAAACAAGATGCCTGGTTACCATGGCAACGGCTGGTAAAAGTCCAAAACAATTCTCATTTTCATGGTCAGGGGGTCAAATTTGCCTATGACGAGGAAAATTATGAAAATCTGAGACATGCGATTTCCAACATATTTTGATGCTTACAGAGAATGGCTCTTAAACACTTGTAGTCCTGTCAAATTTCAATTTAACCCTGAACAAATTGCAACAGAAATAATTTTTGTTGTAAATGATTAAATGATATGTACTTAATGACATATAAAAAATCTAAGAAAATCTAATGAGGGGAAATTAAGTAAAACATATATAATCAATGTGACAATTTATGAACTGTTATTAGAGATTAAAGCTGTTATAAAAAATAAATTGTAAATACATTTTTGTAAATCATGTGTAGTGCTATTATGTACATGTATTTATTTTGTGTATTATCCTTGTGCTATGTTCATTATAATTTGTTATCACATTATATATTCTAATCATTGAGAAATAAATATACGAATTCAAAGATTTCTTTAAGGTCATTTATAATATCGAAATATGCATAATACAGTCAGAAATCGAAACACAGGTAAATTTTTACCATTAATTGGTTAATTGTGTGATTTTAGTAGTTCCATATTTAAGGCAATTATTCCTGTTCTTCCCACCTCAATTCCAACCTTTCATATACCTTTTTTAAAAAGTGGGAAAAACAGGAAGACACCAAATGAACAAACTTCTGAAAAAATCAAATTCTGATGTATACATACATGTATTAAATAAGGATGTACATGTATGAGCTCAGACGGACAGATAGAGAGGTAGGCTAAATGATGGACTCAAAGACAGCTTTTTTTCGGTGTCAGATCAGAAAAACATAAATAATTTGCTTTCAACAAATAGTTCATGGAGTTTATTTTCACGTTGAGTGTATATTACAAAAACAGCCACATAGTTTTACGTACTACTAGGCCGATTTTCTGGCTGCTTCCTTCCCGATCTTCTACACGTACCTTTCCCCTTTCCTCTTGGCATAATTTTACTAACGTCTGCTAGTCTACAGGAAATGTCGCGGCTAGCTTCGGAAGATTTCGTATCAATGCGCAACGCCGCGTAAACTTTCGCATATTTACGCTCCTCATCGCAAGTGAAAAAACAAATACACAATGCTCATTCTTACGTATCCTAGCGCGAAGTCGTAACAATTCGCAGTGCTTCGTTTCCTGTTCGCAATAAGCAGTTCCATTGCGTTTGCATTTCGTTATGATCATATTTTTGAAGACCGTTTTCGTTCAAAATTCGTAAAGTTTGACAAATTTTACGCAAGGCTTCGTTCTATGGATTCGTCTTTATGTGAAGGGGCCTTAAAGCCGGGCTTCCACTGTCGCGCATGTAGAGGAGAATGAGCTACGATCAGAGGCGAATGAACAATCGTGTCACATTCTTGTCTGTTCTCATGAAGTATTTCTTGGCGCGATAGGCACACGATAGCGCCGCGAATGCAACAAGAATGTGCTACGTGTCCGCTACGATAGTAAGAATAGAGAAGAATGCGACGCGATTGTGCCACGATAAAGAGACACTGAGGCGAATGCAGAATAATGAGACACGACTTTAACCAAATAGCGCTGCGATGCAGGACATTGAGAAACGACTTTAACCCGATAGCACTGCGATCATGACAAGAATGCGACATGGGCAAAATCAAAATCATTTGATATATCCAGGAGCATCTATACCTTTGTTGACTTTGACCTCTTTCCAGGTTGTTTTCTATTGAAAGGCATTGTCAAAGTTCTCAAAATATTGATCCGCACACTTTTACATCAACCCTGAGTTAATTATCATTGTCACTGTCGTGTGTGTATGTTGTACTATCGTGGCAATATCGTGTCACTATCGTGTCAAGATCATGGCTGATTCGCGTTGATTTTTTCGTTCGCTTCACATTCTCGGCGCATTCGCATCACATTCGTGTCAGATTCTTTCTTGTGGGGGCTCTATCGTGGCTCCTTCTCCTCCACCTTGGGGAGCAAAAATGCACGCGAATGTGAGGAGAACGCGTTGCGAAAGGATGAGAATGCAAGGCGAATGCGCTGCGCATGTGCCGCGAGTGTGAGGCGAATAAGAATTCAGACGCGAGTGTTTTAAACAGTTTGAAGCATTCGCGTCGGTACCGCGAATAGAAGAGAATGTAGGAGAACATGACACAATAGTGAGACGAGAATGCCCGCGATTGAGAGGAGAATGCGCTACGATTAAATGGCTTAATGGTTTTGAGAATCGATTGTCGCTGTTGAAGTTACTTTGACGTGAGATGATCTCAGTGCGAAAAGTTAAAGTCGAGGAGGCATAGATTTATCCATATCCCGGGCGTACTAAGTCCGCCTTGTAGATCCATTTCGGCTTTAAAAAGAAAATGGAAGGTCCTTCTTCTCAAGCAAACATTGAGATGAATGCCTTTTTTTGCAAGATCTGCTTGCGAACGTACCCACTGAGTAATTTTCTTCTTAAAAGATACAAAACATACAACAATTTTAAACAAGAAAAAGGTATGATTATTGAAATTGTGATATCGATTGAACGCCTCCAATTGTTTCCGAAAATCGATAATTATTTATTTTCGATTTTACAACACTAATTTCAGAAGGTCAGAGTTGATTGAACTCTTTTAGTAATCCTAAGAAATAATTTTCATATCCATTATTTTGTTGCATATAGCCGTGATTTTCATGTCAATTAGCTCTTTCTATTGGCCGTGCCTAAATAATACAGAAAAAAATTAAAATATACATATAGAAGTGTAGATAATATGAATCAAGGCAAAGCCTTTTGTGCGAGCGGAGAGAAAATAGATATGCATGATTATATAAAATAAAAAAATATCTTTCTTTTTTATTTTGACTATGATGGTTTATCTTATCTTACAAAACTTTCTGTTTGATGATTGCCAAAAAAGGTAGTATAAGGCGAGTGGAAACACGGAAGCATTTGATCTACTAAACCTGCAGATGAACATTTTAAAGGGGGGCTTAAAATATGGTTCTTTAAAAATATAGTTCTTTATAATTCATTTTTATTTCGTAAGAACTTGATAATGTTTAGGCTAGCTGAAAATCAATTACTTAAGAACAAAAGAAAAAACAAACATATTCCGACTTCTGACAGTACGAAACCACCCGAGACGAGAAAAGCAATCAGAGCGAAACGTCTCGTTTAAAACCGGAAATGTCGGATTTCCCGTGGTTACGCCGGCTTGTTGATGCTTTATCGTTACCTGATTTACGAAAAATGATTTCAATAAATTTAACTTATAAACAAAAATTGAGTATAACATATACGTCTACTTTGAGTCATAAAAAAATTTAAATGGCAATATCCAGCATCTCCGCAGCAACTCTGTCTGCGAAGGGACGAAAATTTTTGAAAGCATAGTAGTATATTCTCATTCTTCGATTCAGCATATTTTCTCAATAAGAAATGTGTATACGCGTTACCATAAGGGCGAGCTTCGCTCGCAAAGGCCCTTCGGGCCTTTGCAGCGAGCTCCGCTCGCTATAATTTAGAAAAAAAGACGTTTCTACGTACATGCATTACTTATTGCTAGCCGTGCAGGTAAAAAAGGCTTGTTATGACCATGCTGTCGGAGTTCGGATTTAATTAATTTTCCTACTTGAACTACTTGTACTTAAATGTTCGAGAATACATTCATACATTGATATTCAAATATGTCGGATAAAAAGGTGAAGATATACTTAGAATTAGCCGGACTCATAATAAGAGAGAGAGAGAGAGAGAGTAAATTCTAATATTGAAAAATGAATGATTTTCTTTACAATGCAAAACGAGTGTGTATTAATTGAAAATGATTGATTTGTGGCATGTTATCTATAATCTATAAGTGTACACAAACCACTGATCGGATCTCCGTAAGGGTTCTGAAGTGGGGGGGGGGGGGGGGGGGGGGGGGGGGGGGGGGGGGGGCTGACATTTACTTTGTCAAATTATCCACTTGTATTTTCTAACAACTCGAGAACGAGGAAAAATTAGGTATGGCTAACATATCTTTTTTTTTCTGGAAATGTAAGCAATGTCAATACCCATAATCCTCAATCAGAATCAGAATAAAAATGTCTTTCCCAATGATAAATTGTTTCACGAATCAGAAATTATGGCAAATTTAAGTGACCCGATAGCTGACGGTATACTTACAATATTGACTTTTCGTCACAAGCAGCTATAGGAGCTCTCTCAATGACACCCACCCCTTTCAATCTCATATTATATAAGTAGAAGCGGGTGTCATTTGTGGTCTTTTGCGTCAAGCCCATGTGCATGCAGCAGTTTCCCCGAATCATTATTTCATTATCTCCTACAATAAGTTTTCATTTTCTAACGTCTAGAACCTCTACGAGAATCATATAGTTCGAAATATCTGACTAAAAACAAGCCTGCAAGACACGTGTACAGTGAAAGGGTTGACGTGTGAGTGTAACCTCTAAAGGACTCCATATTGAACTTCCAAACCAAAACTCGCTAGAATCTATGACATGCCGTGCCAACGTGTAAATGATTTTTTTTTTTGGTTCTTACAGAGAATTGCTCTTTTAAGTAATTTTAAAGTACATCATCAAATAAAACAAACTCTTTTTGAAAAAAAGAGTTTGTTTTATTTGATGATGTTACACCACTTCCCTAAGGAAGATTACTTTGGGAATTTTAAAGTAGAACATCATCGTCGACTTTAGATGCTAACACATCATTTCATCCAAACGCATTTCGTGGTTTGAATTTGTTAGTTGTTTGTATTCACATCACATTGTTTGGATTCATCACATTCACATCATATTACATTGTTTGGATTCACATCACAGTCACATCATATTACATTGTTTGGATTCACATCACTAAAATAGATATAAAGACGAAATTTACCTTATAAGAAAACACAATCAACAAATGTTTCTTTATAAGCACTGTGAAAATTCAATAGGAAAGAGTCTCATAGTAAGCAGATTAATGCTTGATAAGGACTTCCTACTTACGTAATTGTAGAGTACTTTATTTCGGCGCATTCATAGTTGTATTGTATGTATCACATTGTAAAGCATATGTAGATAAATGACAAGCTATACATGCATGTTTTCATTTGATCTTTTCTTTGCTTGACTTTTTGCTCATCGTATTGATTTCTTGTTCTTTCTGATTTTTTGGTCTATTACGAAGCGATACAATTTTCAGCATATCCCGTTTTCAATAAGATGCGGAGCTCACAATTCTCACATCTAATTTAATATGAATCAAGGCAAAGCCTTTTTGTGCGAGCGGAGAGAAAATAGATATGATTATATCAAATGAAAAAAAATCTTTCTTTTTTATTTTGACTATGATGGTTTATCTTATCTTACAAAACTTTCTGTTTGATAATTGCCAAAAAAGGTAGTACATGCATAAGGAGAGTGGAAACACGGAAGCATTTGTAAAATTGATCTAGACCAGCAGATGGACATTTTAAGGGGGGGGGGGCTTAAAATATGGTTCTTTAAAAAATATGGTTCTTTATAATTCATTTTTATTTTGTAAGAATAATGTTTAGGCTAGCTGAAAATAAAAAGAAAAAACAAACATATTCCGACTTCTGACAGTACGAAACCACCCGAGACGAGAAAAGCAATCAGAGCGAAACGTCTCGTTTAAAACCGGAAATGTCGGATTTCCCGTGGTTACGCCGCCTTGTTGATGCTTTATCGTTACCTGATTTACGAAAAATATTTTCAATAAATTTAACTTATAAAAAAAAATTGAGTATAACATATACGTCTACTTGGAGTCGAAAAAAAATTTAGATGGCAATATCCAGCATCCCCGCAGCAACTCTGTCTGCGAGGGGACGAAAATTTTTGAAAGCATAGTAGTACATTCTCATTCTTTGATTCAGCATATTTTGTTAATAAGATATAACTTATAAGTGAATACGCGTTACCATAAGGGCGAGCTTCGCTCGCAAAGGCCCTTCGGGCCTTTGCAGCGAGCTCCGCTCGCTATAATCAAAGTTTATAATCAAATCCTGGGCACCTGGTCTCACTCCCATATCGGGAGTTCGCTCCTTTTCATGTGGTGGAGGTTTTTGTGTGTTTGCTTTGGTTCCCGTTTTATCCTGATTTTGTATGCCTTCGGTTTCTGATTTTATGAATTATCGATTTTGTGCTGTATACAGGGATATGGTCATTATCCATATTTGTCATTGATACATTGGTACAAAATTCAGGAGTTTCATGAGATTTTTACTGGCTATCTAGTAAAGACAAAGGCATGCATGTTTTTTTTTTACCAAAAGCTGATTCATGTTCTGTATTTCGGTTCTTATATCTAAAAGGTTCATGTCGTGTTAGATGATGTTTACTATGCGAATTTGCTTGACCAGTTGAAAAACGCCTCCAGGGAGAAAAGTCGAGGCAAAATGTTTCAAGCTGTACTACTTCAACAGTTCAAACGCGAGAGTCCCCACTTGCAAAGTTATAGAGGATTCTCTATTATAATAGCAAAAGAACTTGTAATGTACATACCCTGCCCACTCCCAACAATTAAGACCAATAGCCTTCTTTTGATCCAAAACTTGAAAAATGATATCTGTGGACATAATGTTCAGTCTGGTGAATACGGGACAGTGAAGAAATGGGCAAATGGAAAATTCCCTGATCGACTCGTTCGACTGATGACGTTTGAGCTTCGTTGGTCTAAGTGTATCACACTAGAAAGGGCTAGAAGGGGATAACATCGAAAAAAGGTGATGAATATCAACCAGATACTAGTATACGATTGGCTAGTTACTTTTTGACTCACCCTTGTATTGTGAGATGTTCTTGTTTGTAGCGTAATTTCACTCTACGTAGAAAGTGGTACATATATGTAACAGCTCGTTTGTCAATTATTGAAAAGCATGCTTATCATCGTCACATAAACACACCATCACCTAATACTCACATTGCTGAATAAAGTATTGAGTTGCCATATATATGTATATGCTGTGTTGAATCGTCCTCGATTTAGCGCATTTTTGTCCAATTTGTTTTCTATGTTATATTCAACATTTTGCTCTTCCTTATCTTGGTCCCTGTGATATGTACATTTTACATGTTGATTTTTCCCATATTTTTGGATCATATATATACTAATGATCATTTCTGTGAAAGAACTGAAAAAAATCACAAAGGGGAAGGGGAGATTATTATCTATGTGTTCATGTCCAGGTTGTTGTGTGCTATGCAATGATGGCATTTTCATATTGAGATTATTAGAGACAAAGACTATGACAATTATCCATAAATATTATTCTCTTGATGTTGAATAAATGCAGTGGAGTATATAATTTTCCAGAAGCACATGGGTGAACCAGTCTGTAGGTTTTACTCTTTCATCCATTTCTGAATAAATTTTACAATTTTAAATAACACGTTTTGCAAACAGACAAGAATGTACAAAGATAAAAGATAAAGGCAAATATGACATATTCTATTGATACGAAAGGACTAAATAGATATTTATTTTGGCTTTTTCTAAAATTGACATAAATTCAATTTTGCCTTCAGAGTGATGGTACATACATATACAATCAGATTAATTTTGCATTTAAAGTCATTGGTATCATTTTTGATAAAAATTCACAAAATAATTGTTAAATAGTAGCAATTACTTTTTCTAATGACTCTTTGTTCATTTTTTCTCCCACTTTTACACATTGTTTAACAGAATAGGCATCCGGTATGGCAGTATAAACTGGGGGATTTCCTTCAAATACACGTACGGTGCTTTTGAAATTTTGTTACTGGTTTTGGAGGTTATGTGATAGAAGGTAAGAATCGGATGTTGATTTATAAAAATAAACAAAAAGAACCTGCGACTTTCACTTTGTAGGTTCGCCGGTCACGTGATAAATGATCAGAGCTTTAGACCAAACGAACACAAAAGGCCAATTAAGTGGGAACCTAATGATTAATATATCTATAACTTCTTAACAAACATACATACTACATTGAAGTTGTCATTTTTATCGTTAGAATACATATTCTCCAAAATAGAGAGATACCCTTTTAAAATTAACTTCAATTAATGCCTACTTTTAAAGTAAATGTTTATTCTTGTCTTAATTTGTGTACATTACATAACGAGAAACATTCTTTCTATAAACGTAATTTAAAATAATTTGAGAAAATCATTGTATATCCACTCAGCACAACTTACTTGTAACTTGAGAAATTTCGGCATACTTATAGGATTTCAACAATTCTGTGCAGAAAAAATTAGAGACCATTTTAGGTTGTCTTTGGTTAAAAAAGACAAAAAGGATTGAATGAGCAAATTAATATATTGATTTAATACAAGATATGTTTTTCTTAACAATAATCTTGTCATTTTTCTTTTTTTGTTCATATTGTTTCAAGTGGAAAGAAAAGGCGCTATTTTGTCATTCTTTTTTTAATACATTAAGTATGCTATAAAATTTGTTGTTTCAAACTTTTGAACCATACAAAGTTAATATAAAACACTATGACGTCTTGTTGTCTACAATGTTGCCAAATGTTTTGAATTGGAGCCATCCAAGGGCATGGAATGTGACATATTTACAGTTTTTTTTACCTTTTCTGCAAGGCTCAAGCGATGGCTGTTGCTAGCAAACAGGAGATGCTTACTCCCCTTTGGCCCTTGATCTCATCTTTATAAGGAATCTTATAATGATGCTAAAGAATTTGAAGACATTAAACACTTCACAGATTTTGGCCATATTTCATTGTTTAGATTGAGGATCACTGACGAGGGTTAAATGCCCGAAACGTGCATGTCTGGTCCATGCTGTAAATTTATCTGCTACAAAATGATGCTATTAATTTTCAAAGACGTTAAACATTCACTCACTGATCCAGCTTAGAAAAGATCCAAACGCGCGCTCGGGTATCCGTCACTTAAAATCCCAACGTTACATCTTTAGACGTCAATATTTTAATTGATTGGTTGATATCCTTAGTCCATTACTTATCATGTAAAAAGTGTTGGATGAAGTTCGCGTTTGTGATATAGCATTATTTTCAATGTGAAGGTCATTGTGATTTTTAAATGTATTTTTCATAAATGCCTTTTTTTTATGTTGACACTATCGAAATTAAAATTGCTTTGTTTCAGACATACAGTATTGTAAGGAGTGGTTTCTTATTGTTTCAATCATTATTATGTTTTGTTTTTTATCTGAAAATCACTAATCTACTTAAGAGTTGACGTTATTGTTCTGTGAAATTGCTAATGTTACCAATAAACATCGAAGAATTACCTATCAGTTATTCAGTCTCAAAGTCGAGAAGGCAAGGCAAAATAATTCCCATTGGAACAGTTGCGAACCTTAGTATGAACAACATTCAGAAGTGAGACTAGGTTCCAGGGGAGCTGATTGCATGAAGCACCCGTAGAAACAGCTCCTTGCAAACTTGTCCAATTCGGTGATTGATTCGATGTACATTTTGGTTTACCAAGCAAAAAATAACATTAGAATGACCTAAAACGTCTTGAACTCTCTCAAAATCTTAAAGCGCCATTCTAATGATGCGAATGATTGAATACCCGCGCTTCATTATTTCTTTGATAATACTTTAACCTTCAAGAGTAGCTTTGGACCATTCAAATTCGTTTATAATCGAGCTATTAATTGAAATTATCCAAGTTCCCATTCAATGTACTATAGTAATCAGTGGAATGAGGTACTTATTCGTACCATCAATATTATTGATTTGAAATTTACTTTGAGGAAGTATGTATCTATAAATCTATCGAAATATTTTCTCATTTGGGAAATATTGGAAAGTGATGTCGTTGCTTAGGGCATCTTTCATTATGAGAATCTGTAAATAAAAGGCGTTTATGGTAGCTTGCGTAGATTACTGGTCGGTAGAAGTAAAAGAGGCAGCGTTCACGAAAGAACAAAAAGGAAAAGACAATGACTAAAAGCAGAATTCAAGTAGAATTACTGGGTTTTGTCTACACTATTTCAAAAAGTTGTCTCCCAACAGATGACACATCACGTCTTGCAGAGTTGTTCCAGTCACCTGAGACGCAGAAATCTTTTAGATTCCACCGATCACGTGATGCTTTTGAGGCCATTCTAAAATATTTTGAGACCGGTAACTTACATATTCCGAAAAGTGTTTGTCCTAGGGAGTTTATGACAGAGATGGAATTCTGGAAAATTAGTATAAAAAAAATGTGCAAATGTTGTAAACGTAAGATTCTAATACATATGCATGATACGAACAACATAGAAAACTATTTAAGAAAGGAAACTAACAGAGAAAGCGCTCATCAAACACTGCAGAAAATATCTAAGGTGGAAATAACTCGTAACTGCCTTTCGGATGTTCTGGAACAGAGGGGCAACTCTACCTTTGCAAAGGTATATCTTTCATTTCATTAATTCCTCAAGAACATTCAAGGGAGTTAAAGAAGATCCGGACGATAATCTCAACAGCACCCACAATAGAACACAAAATTGAGCATAGACGGATCCCTAGCAATTTAGAGGTGGGGCCAGGTGCCCGGAAGTAGAAAGCATCCCCTGTTTGGATAGCCGCACCCGCCGTCGATGTTCATTCTTATTTGCTGTTTGCAAATTTTCCCCACAGCACTTTTTTCGAATGTACCTTAAACTGAGTGAGCAGAGCTTGAATGGGTTTTACGACTGAGTAAAAAGAAAGTTCTAGCTCATGTTGCAATTGAATATATTCATGATAACTAGATGAAGGATATGAAGAAGATCTGCGACAAGACTGTTCTGAATTAATGACAGCGAAACACACCCGGAGGGTGTAACAAACAACGGACATCAGACACAAAAACTTTGCATTAAGCAACAAAAGCTGGTAATGATTAACGGGAGACTTAGAGACCACTGGAATGCATTTTTAATTATAGTTAACGTATTTATATCTTAATTTACAAAAAAAAAATCTTGAAATACCTGTAGCATGTTAAACGTCTTCAAATTCAATAGCAACATTTAAGACCTGATAAATTTACAGCATGGACGAGACATGCACGTTTCGGGTACTAAAACCCTCGTCAGTGATCCTCAGTCTAAATAATGTAAAATTGCCAAAACGTATGAAAATTGTTATGTCCAAAAATATACCAAAAGACGTAGCAGAATGGGTGGGATATGATGCTACAGGACCCACGTTTTAGAAATTTCAAGAAATTTTGTGACAGAAAATTTCGAATGCGTTAAAGAGACAGACGATCACCCGATGTTGATCGAACTTGGCTACATGTGCCCTCGGGGACTCTTGGTCCACCAGCAGTGACACTCACCTAGTAGCTCAAATGTTAAACGTCTTCAAATTCAATAGCATCATTTAAGACCTGATAAATTTACAGCATGGACCAGACATGCACGTTCATATCCCACCCATTCTGCTACATCTTTCGGTACATTTGTGGACATAATAATTTCACACTTTTTGGTCATATTACATTATTTAGACTGAGGATCATTGACGAGGGTTAAGTACCCGAAACGTGCATGTCTAGTTCATGCTGAAAATTTATCTAGTCTTAAATTATGCTATTGAATTTAAAGACGTTTAACATTTAATTTATTTCAAGTTGAACTACCTACAATACATTTGGGCAGATATCTTATTCTAAATTGTAATAAACAATCATAGTACGGCCATCCTCCTTGTTCTTTTGAATTAATACAACGAGAGAAATTGAAGTAAAACTTCCTTCTCAATCCCACTTTTCCAATTAGATACCATTACTATTCCTTACTCGCACGAGAGATAGAATTGTATTTCTGTGATTGTTTTAATTTGTAGCCTCACCAAAGTTAAACCTACCTATAGCCTTCTACGAAGGGCAAGATGATTACACGAACATGTCACGAAGATGGTCCTTCGTTAGTGCCATCGGGAATTTTTTGGCATGCCAAAGATTTTGACAACACTTCCGAAGTTGTTCCCGAAGTTTGACAAATCAAGCCTGCGGTCATACGATGGTTCAAGATGCCCTTACGAATAGCCCGATGATATAACGATCACATCCGAAATTGAAGAAATCCTTTATCGTGTGACCATCCGCTGTTTAATCGGGACAGTGTGACTTGTTTCAAATACCAGGAGGCGCCTTGCATTTCATATACACAATCCAAAATAGTTAATTATAAACAAAATTTGAAATGTCTAGATATACACCACCTTTCACAAAACCCCATACAATGCACATGTTCATCCTCTCCTTTCATCTACCAATCATGTGGTTACTGGTGACCTTAATGTCGTTGGTAACAGTAAACTTAGAAACCTTCTCAGTAAAGGTCCAAAATACAGGGAACCCCGTTCTTTCACATGGCGGGAAAACTTTGAAATTATTACGTATGCATGTGAGGAGTACGCCAGACGATGGGCAAAAAGGGAGGATTTGGAACTAGACACATTCTCTGAATGGATGAAATCCATCGAGGAATTATTTAAAAAAAGAATTGGGCGTCTTCGGCACTCAGTTAACAACAGACACGATCAATTTTTCATGACCCTATTGTTGCGAAAGAACTTTCTGACCTCCATGAAAAATATATCATTGTTCCTGCTGACAAAGCGGCCAACAATTTTACTTTCGTTTGCAAGTCATACTATTTCAAATGCTTGAGAGAGGAACTAGGACTACATTCAGCACCTGGAAATCCAACGTACACACTTACAAAATTATCTGTATCTGAAATATTTGACAACCACAAATCTGTTTTTGAGTCCTTCGGTATTCATACTGATGACTCTGATCTTGAACTGCCTTACGGCGGTCCTGTAGCATCATATCCCACCCATTCTGCTACGTCATTCGGTACGCTTTTTCGACATGGTAACTTTCATACTTTTTGGGCATATTACATGTACATTGTTTAGATTTGAGGATCACTGACGAGGGTTGAGTACCCGAAATGTGCATGTCTGGTCCATGTTGCCAATTTATCTGTTCTTAAATGATGCTGTTCAATATGGAGACGTTTACATTTATATCTACTGGATTCCAACAATGCACAAAAATCCTTACAAACACCGGTTCGTCCAGGTGTTCAACAAAACCTCTTTCTATTTTGCTTACGAAAATATTAACTCGCATCAGGCAAGATCATCAAACATACTGCGAGACAGCATATTCTAGAAATGGAATAAATCAGATGTGGATCCTAAAGAATTCTAAGGAACCTTTTGAAAATATAAAAGCCAGCAACTACAATCATATAACCAGCATAAAATCTTTCGAATTTTTTATGCTCTACACTACAATTCCACACCAAAAGCTCAAAAACAGACTGGCCAATATTATAAGCAACACCTTTCTTTAAAAAAAAAATCGTAATAGAAGATACAAATACCTCGTAATTAGGCGCGAGGATACTTATTTCGCGAAGGAACACTCTAATTCAAACAAAAAGTATACCGAAGACGATATCATCAGGATGCTTGAGTTTTTGATTGACAACATTTTTGTTGTGTTTGGAGGAACCGTATTCCAGCAGATAGTTGGCATTCCCATGGGTACCAATTACGCCCCACTGCTTACGGACTTATTTTTATACGAAGCTGACTTCATCCAAACCTTGATCTCAAGATCATGGAAACAACAGAGAGTGACAGATCCGCTTCGTACTTGGATATACTCCTATCTTTGGACGCAAACGACAGTTTGAACACCTCACTGTATGACAAGCGTGACGATTTCAGCTTCCATATAACTAACTTCCCTTTCATGAGTAGCAATATTCCGTCTTCTCTTGCTTGTGGTGTTTTTGTTTCTCAACTGATACGGTACGCCAGGGCATGTTCCAAATATGAAGATTTCATCATTAGAGCCAGACGGCTTGCAAGTAAGCTACTTGTTCAGGGTCATGTTACACAACAGCTGAAATCATCATTGAGGAAGTTCTTCGGTCGCTACGGGGATGAAATAAAAATATATTAGATCCCCCTTTCCAGTATGCTCAGTGACATTCTACATTGTTATTGAATGGCTGTCATCATCACCAAACAAGACATACTTACCTGATATGTACATCAAAATGTACATCGAGACAATCACCGAATTTGACAGGTTTCCATGGAGCTGTTGCGACGGGTTTTGCATGCAATCAGGAGACACTGACTCTCCCCGGGCACCTGGTTTCACTTCGGAATCTTCTTCATTCCGAGGTTCGCAACCGTTCCTAATGAAAATCTAATGATTTTGCCTTGCCTTCTCGACTATGAGACTGAATAACTGATGGGTACTTCTGTAATGTTTATTATGAATTATACATTCATTTGTATTTTTTCTATTTCTAGATATATCATGGAATTTTAACATTGATGGTACTTGCAAGTGTGTTCCTCATCGCATTGAGCTCATTACCGGAACTGAGAACTGCAATAGCGCTGCCAGATGCCAAGAATGTCTCGACTACCCCTCAACAAATCAAAGATCATGACGAAAACCCGAAATCGATATCCTTTGCCTGTTCAACTAAAACCTTCAAAACCTGTATTGACATAGAGAATCACATGATGAGAAGGCAGAAAATGATATGCAAGGCATTCGATAAAACTTTTCCGTATGCGTCTGATGTTGACAAATTCGATTTGCTCACAAATGTTTACGATTTTTGCATGAAGGCCTCGATAGAAATATTTTTTTCTATAGATCCCTCTTATGGAGACAACTTTGTGTCAGGGATAAATGAGGATGGAGAATGTGACCAGAAATTCTGTTCTAAATGGAATTCCTGGGACAATGCAACAAAAGAAATATATTCAAAATGCAACGATGTTGTGACTAACACAATGAAAGTACCTCAACATCTAGCGCAAAGAGTCTTCAAATTTTGTACAAAAGTTTCCTTCAGAATGAAAGTGCAAAAGATTCTTTTACATACAGAGGCTACCATACCGAGACTGGCAAATGTAAAAATTCTTATTGAAAATAACAACTCGCACCTTCTGTACTTTGAATTCATACTGTCTGCGTTTTTCACATTTGAATACTTTACCCGTTTCCTTTGCTGTACGACTAAGCTTCACTTTTTGATACTACCTTTGAACATGATTGACCTCTTTGCATTGCTCGCCGGTTATTTGAGATACGCGTTGTACTATTTTGGGTTAGATATAAGTACAGTGGATTTCGACATTCTTTTATATCTACAAATGTTCCGCATTTTCCGCCTATTCCGACCTCTTCAGAGTGTTCTCGCCTTTAGAATTTTCATTTATTCTTTACAAAAAGGTAAGCATGAATTGTTCCTGATTTTTCTTTTCACGTTTATTGGTATGGTTGTCTTCTCAAATCTTCTGTATTTTGTGGAAGATGACTCGCAGTTCCATAGCATACCGGAAGCCTGGTGGTGGAGTATAGTTACCATGACGACCGTCGGATATGGTGACATTTATCCAGCGACAGTGGCTGGAAAGGTCATAGGTGGCGCATGCGCTGTGTACGGGGTAATAATTTACTCGTTGACAATTCCTATGTTTGTGAAGACATTTAATGACATGTATAAATTTGCATCACTTGATCATGCAAAATCTGATTAATTTCCAAAAATAGTTTCTTATTTTGAACAAGTTTTTCATGCCAGTCATTGAAATAAAAGTTCATGTAAACCGAATTATTGTTGTTCAACAATATCTAAATCTGAAATATAGATCGAGTTAGGGGCCCCACACTGGTTTATCTTTCCAACTTGTTTGTCGTTTTAGCCTAGATTACCATTGATGGGAATTAATTGTATGAGGTACGGTGTTTGGAAAATATAGGCCAGAAGGATAAGCAGAGCTGGAAATTTCGTTTTTCTTGTGTACGGATACACCCTCCTATAGTCTTTTCAAAATCAGTTCAAATTCCCACAGCAAAAGATAATAAGATAATAATAATGCGTCCATTGGGAGGAGTTTTGTTAGGGGGAGGCCCCAATTGAAGCAGTTTCATCAAAGCAAGTAGCCAAATTAGAAGAGGAGGTATTTTATGCTTCCTCCTATCCAGACTAATTTGAAACAATTTTGAGCTCAGGTTTGAAAATCATAATTTTTCTCAAAATGCCTCGCCCCTTAAAACGTCAAAATTTATCAAAGAACATGGACGTCAAGCAATTGAAATGTTAGAAGCAGATCGACGTCATTCCGACGTATCGCGTAATTTTGAGTGACGCAAATCATTATTTCACGTTTAGCTAGCCGTCACAAGGTTATTGGATTAATCATCGGCCTGCAAGACCGTGTGCAAGCACCACTGTCTAATGTGACGTCACGTCTACGTAATCTTTCTACTGCTCACTCAAAAGTAACGTAACCAACAAAAGAGTAAGTGTGAGTAGTACCGATAGGAGACTTGCAGAAAACGAAATCAAGAATCGGTGTTCCTACAAAGGAATCGAATTTACTTTAAAAAAAAAAGATAGATTTGTGATTTTCTTAATGTAATCCTTGCTTTTAGCAAAGGTGTTGCGTAATGGTCATGTGATGAAATGAACATTTGTTTCATGAAATATTCTGTTGATGATCTGAATTTAAATCATCCAAAAATTTATAAACATGCTATTGTATGTATTAAATTCATTTCAATTTATTTATATGTTACGTTTCAATTAGGGAGTCAGTATCCATGTATATCTCCTCTTGGTTTTCGAGTAAGAATAGATATGTAATATATGTAGTTGATTGAACAATTACATAACATAACAAGAACTTTAGACTTCTTTAACTCATTAGAGAATAATGACAAGTCTAAATTTCATGGAATGTTATGATAATTGAATATTTGAGGTTGTTGATCTGCAACTCTCTCATTGACCAACATGGCAATCCATGAAAGCAAGTCATCAAATAAATTTCAAAGTATCAAATTTCAATATGGGAAAAAATTGCGAAATAATTCATACGTCCTAAACCATTATTATAATATAAATAGAATAATCGGATCAGACTTTCCGAGTCACAACGTGAAATCCATATGAATTTTTAAAGCAGCAGGTGGAATATAGATGTATCTGACAAGTAAAGCTAGGATAAAGAGTCCAAAATGGACTAAATCCAATCTGCAGTTATTACTTTCTGAATGATGCTTTGTAATAGACCATTTTCCGGTATTGTTAGAAAGCACAACATGTCCGAGTCAACATCTTTTGGTGTTGTTTTACATTAGGACGTCACTGTTAAAAGACGCAATCAATTCAGACGTACCTCGGACATTTTTTGTCATTTTGTCAATGAATTTTGGCAAGTGGCCTATTATATATCAAAGTTTGCATCATAAGTTTTCTCTTTCATATGGTCATTCCTACTCGATCAAACAGGATGTCAGAATTTGAGGAGAAAATTTTAGATGAAGCTAATACTGAGCTTGAGAGAATGAAATCGAATAAAATCTACTTAGAATTATTGGGTTTCATTTACATGGTGCCAAGACAAATCATTCCAAACGGAGACGAATCGCGACTTTCGGAGATTTTTAAGTCTGGTGGAAAGTTGAAGACCATTACTATGAACAGATCTCGAGCTTGCTTTGAAACAGTTCTTTATTATTACGAAACAGGAGAACTACATATACCAAAGGATGTACCGTATATCGGGTAATTTTCGTGTAAATTTCGCGAAAATGACCCTAAAAAGGTGTGTCTTTTCTTAACTGAGTCTAATTTTCGCTAATTAATTAACCAGATCAAGGGTTAAGATCTATGTCTTATTTTGGCTATGTTCATTTTTCGCGATTGGATGATGCTCGCGAAAATAGCGAAAATTAGACACAAGCGAAAAATTCCCGATATACGGTATGTCCCGGAAAGTTCATATCAGAGATGAAATTTTGGAAAATCTACTTGAGAAAGTTGTCTGGTTGTTGTAAAGTAAGATTAGTATCCCATGTTCACGACATGAGAAGTATGGAAATGTATGTTAACAAAGAGACGGAAAATGAAATGGGAGTCCAGAAGTATACACAGAACATGGTCAAATGCAGATCTGTACGTACCTTTTTGTTAGATGCCCTTGACCATCGAAGCGAAAGTGTTGCTTCAAAGGTATAATCTTTCTTTTTCTATTGGACTGGTAGTTGTTTGAGAAATAGCTAGGCACTTTTTTTCTATTTTCTATGTATTTATCTATTATTAATTTTTCCTGCAATTACAAAAGAAAGGAGGGAATCTCCAACAACACTAGATTGCAGCACCCACAGCAAAATCCGAAAACACCCATGCAAAAAACACAGAACAGACAAGCGCAGAAAGAGACACAAAAGGGACAAGGAACACTAACTCATGCCATAGAAACATTAAACATAAAAGACCACACATAAACCAACGAGACCAATGGGCAACCGTGCCGACTTAGGAAGGTCATCTGCCACGTAAATAGCAGACGATGTGGTTATCCTGGATTACGTGCATACAACCCTCCCACTATTCCGATTTCCCAGAAGTCTTAAAGAACGCACAATTATGGTGTAAAACAACCTCCTCACTGTTAGATGACCACACACAAACAAGACCGTAAAACACATGGGTCCAAGCAACACAGATGAATATGTAAATGGATATAAAAAGAGGACGTGCGTAATACAGTCATACAATGATTACATTTCATATTTCAATCTTATATTCATTTGTACATTACCTAGGAAATATATTATTATAAATGAGGATATATATCATTTTTGTTAAATTAGGGTAGCTTGAAGACAAAAATACTGTCATGATACAAAAACACTCTCAAATTGAATTTGAATGCCGAATACATAAAGTTTGTTACATTGTTTTTTATGTTGTAGAAATGGGCACTAAGTTCGAATGCTGGACGTTTCGGTACAAAGACGTTTCGGTACAAGGACGTTTCGGTACAATAGAAAGATGGTTCGGTGCAAGTAGAGACGTTTCGGTACAATGTAAAAGACGTTTTGGTACAACAAAAAGACGTTTCTGTACATTATTTTTTTTTAATATGGGGTGATAATAAGTTTGTGTTTGGTTTTTGTTTTAATAAGTTTAGTTGCAACATTAGAAATTGACGTTATATGTCTCATGATTTTATAAATTGCTCTTCTTCTGAAATAATGTTAAATTTATAAAGCATTCTTTGATGGATCGGACTTCAAAGATAAATTGAAGATAAAAACAAGCTTTATAATATTTTGGAATTCGAGTTAAACAATCACGCTTTTCCACTCTAACTTTTCGGGACATGATTGTTTTAGGAGGGGGGGAGTACTATGGTAGTAAACAACTTATTGATAATATCCTCTCTAATCAGTAAATAATTAGGTAATGTACAAAAACATAAATATGTACCGAAACGGCCTAAATCATGTACCGAAACGTCTTTGTACCATGTACCTAAACAACTTTTTTCTATGTACCGAAACGACCTTGTACCGAAATGTCCTGCACCCCTAAGTTCTACGAATTCATGCAAATTCTCTTAAGATAAGTTAAATCTGTCATTTTTAAGGAGTTATAACTACACATTAATCAATTTTTTCAGCTTTATCGATTTATGCTAACGGTGATGGTCTTTACCGGAAGTAAGAACTGCTATTACCATACCAGATGACAATTCGCCAGCGCTCATGTCACCAATGACAAACAACAACCAGTCTGATGACAAACCGAATAAGCTTAATAGTTCAACTTAACCTTCGATAAAAGATACCAGCCAAAACTCGCTAAAGCCCAGCTCCTTGTTCTCTTGCTCAAAAGAAGAATTCAGAAACTGTGCCTACATTAAAACATACATAAGATTAAAAGGGAACTTTATCTGTGGTACATTTGCTTCAGTTTTTCCGAACCTTTCTAACAGTGAGAATATTCATTTTCTGAAAACGTTTCAGAATTTGTGCATCAATTATGATATGGAGATTGCCCCTGATAGCAACTCTACAGATCTGACAGAATCAGATGACAGCGGAGAAGGTCTTGGATGCGAAAAATATTTCTGCTAAAAATACGATTTATTCACCAATCAAACAGATGAAATTTCGTCTTCTTGTGGTAAAGTACTTGCAAAAGAAGTGAAAATACATAAATCTTGGAGAAAAAATATCAAGAAACTTTGTCGTAAAATACAAAAAGGAATGAAACATTATGAACGAGAATTTCCTAATTTGCCATGGCTGACCGTTAAACCTCGTCCCCAATCAAAAATTACCACTTTGGAAGTTCTCGTTCAGAATAACAATACTTTTTTAATATATTTTGAGGTCGTATTGTCAGGATTTTTTACCTGTGATTACCTGGTCAGATTCGTTTGTTGTACAAAGAAATTGCAATTTGTGGTACTTCCACTCAACATAGTAGATATATTGGCGTTGATCTCTTGATATTTGAGATACGTATTTCAGATTTTTGAAGTCATTATAAGCCCGGCAAATTTCGATCTATTTCTGTACCTCAGAATATTTAGTCTTTTCCGATCACTGCAAAGTGTTAGGCTTTCCGGATTTTCGATTACTCATTGCATGAAGGTAAGTACGAGTTGTTCCTGGTTATCTTTTGTACCGTCCAACCAAAAATTATACTATATATCTTCCAAAATGGAAGTAACCGGATGTGACAATTCTATCGAATTGAAGCGACGGATTTTGCATGCAAACCGGAGATGCTGACTCTTCCTGGGCACCTAGTCTCACTCCCATTTCATGGCATTCCCATTCCATGTCATGGTAACAATACAACACCACCAAGCTTCGGGTATACTGGGGATCTGAGATTCGTCCTCCGCGAGGTACATCAGGTTTGAAAAAAACAATCATACTGACGAAAGTGTACAATGACAAAAATGGATAATGACCATATCCCCACATACATCACAAAAACGATAATTCAGAAAATCATGAACCGAAGGCAAACAAAATCAAGATAAAACAGGAACCAAAGCAAACAAATAAAAAGCTACACCACATCAAAAGAAGCGATCTCCCAATATGGGAGTGTGATCAGATGCCCAGGAAGAGTCAGCGCCTCCTGTCCTGTTTGCATGCAACACCGGTCGATCCAATTCGGCAGCAATTTCCGGTTACTTCCATTTCGGAAGATAAAAGTATAGTCTGTGGTTGGATTGTTCAAATGATCTAAGACAGAATATCCTCCACGATTCTGGCCAATGGGACATCATAGTGTATAACGGGTGTATAACGAGAACTCCCTCAGTGACGATGTTAGTCGATCACAAAACGTCTGTAAATTCAATAGCATAATTCAAGTACAGATACATTTGCAGCATGGACCAGACATGCACGTTTCGGGTACTTAACCCTCGTCAGTGATCCTTAATCTAAACAATGAAATACATGTATGGCCAAAAAGAGTGTGAAAGTTACTTTTTGTCCAAAATTGTACCAAAAGACGTAGCAAAATGGGTGGTATTTATTCCCATACCGTGCATAATAACATACTTCCATACTATGCATGAACTCATTTAACCGAAAAGACAAGGAAAATATCAATTTTCCGTTGAGCTGTATCTACAGAAAATGACTTCTCCATTGTGCTGCAACTACAGAAGAGCACTTCTCTGTTGCTCTGTATCTACAGAAAATCACTTCTCCGTTGCGCTATAACTACAGAAAAATGCAAAACATCCGCAAGAGAGTAAGTGTACAAAGCATAGTTTTCAAAACGGTACGGTCAAACTTTTCTCGGCTGAATATAAAAAAAATTATATATTCAAACTAATAATCTATGAACGGAGCAGCGAAATGACAAAATATAGTTTTTTAAATGTGTATGCAGAGAAACTACATTGTATTTCTGATACATACCTCTTCAGCACGTAAAATGCAAGTCATGCACACTTATATGAAATTGACAAATAGTCTTTGGAGCTTCGAGTACATTGCAGGTTCTGATGAGAATTTGAGTGTGTAAGATATGCTCATACATATGTCATAGATCCTGCTGGTCTATGGGACAGACTGCACCTTTTATTGGATTTGAACACGTTTTATTGTCGTAGTCACCTTTGCCTTTTTGTACTGTCTAATTTTTGTTTCCTTTTTTACAATTGAAGTGCATTCGCCCTTCATTGTATGGATCAGACATTGATTGAAAAGTGGACGTAGCTGTTTTTAACCTGTACATTGTATGTGCTACTGTATATAAACGTTTTGTTTATTCTCCAGAAAAAATACATCTTAATAACCTCTGGGGTAAAATTATTTACATCTATTTGAAATTTTTGTATTTTAATATGTTTTAATATGTTTTGACGTATTTCTCGTTTTTTTTTTTTTTCGAGCCCTGTTTCTCATGTTTATGTTAAAGAAAAGTTAAGCGTAATGAATTGTATTTGACGAACTGTACACTAGAACAGCTACCAATCTTTGTTATTTATGTATGCACTACTAGTATATACTGCTCAAAAATATTTTTAAATCACAATGGTATCGCTCTTTTCCTTCTAGTTATAACCCAGCACTTTCAATAGAATACACTTATTAGATACTCGACTGAGGTAGGAAAAAGATGTCCCTATCGGAATCTGTCTAACATTTATTTAAAATATACACTCCAGGAAACTACCGAGGATTTCCAAAAGAGTGATACTTTTGAATTTTCCAAAATTTTGCATTTGGACCATTTCTTGTTGACTACTGACCAAAACTACACAGAAACAGGATCATCATGAAGGATACATGTGTTAAACGTCTTCATGTTCAATAGCATCATTTAAGAGCAGATGAATTTACAGCATGGACCTACATGCTTGTTTCGGGTACATAACCCTCGTCACTTATTCTCAATCTAAACAATGTCATATGGCCAAAGACTGTGAGAGTTATCATGTAAAAATGTGCCGACAGACGTAGCAGAATGGAATACATATGATGTTTCAGGGTCCACGTTTTATAAATTTCAAGAAAGTTTGATAACAGTAATTTTCGAATGACTTGAAGAAACGATCAACCGCAGTTGATTGAACTTGGCTACATTAGCCCTCTTGGACTCCTGGTCCAGCAGTAACACTCTCCGAGTGGTACAAATGTTAAATGTCTTCAAATTCAATAGCATCATTAAAGAACAGATAAATTTGCAGCGCTGGTCGTGAGAAAGTTCTGCTTTATATCTTTAAATGATTTGTAAGCCTTTTGATTGTGCATGTTGGAATCTGATTTCGGATTTGTGTTTGACTTTCATTCACTGATTCAAATTAAGACCTGAACATCCCTTCCTTCATGTATATAGATCGTCTGTATCTTCAACTCATTCGAAAATTTCTATTATCAAAATTTCTTGAAACATCATATCCCATCCATCCTGCTACGTCTTTCGGTACATTTTGGACATGATATTTTTCACACTCTTTGGCCATATTTCATTATTTAGAATAAGAATCACTGACGAGGGTTAAGTACCCGAAACGTGCATGGCTGGTCCATGCTGCAAAATTATCTGCTCTTAAATGATGCTATTGAATTTGAAGACGTTTAACAATTAAAATCGAGTTTATTTAAAGCGTGTTCGCATTGTGGAAACTTTGACTAAATATTCTGCTGGTTGATTTTAGCTATGAATCCTGTAATCAATTAATGACAATCAAACACAAAATCAGAACTCATAATCCAAAAATCACAATCCATAAGCTTACATATTCTTGTAAACATAAAAGAAAACAAAGATTGACAGGGGACACCAACAGTACAGGAGAAAACAAAGAAGCGGACAAACAAAAGGAGACAAAAGCTCAGAAGTAGGAAGGACAACCCTACCGTAATGAACAATCTCCACAGTGTCAAGTGCAAGAACGCATAGCGCAACTAAATACACGCCCTGTGTTAGGCTGTCGTACTTTGGAAATAAAATCGGAATCTGCATATGTATATGAATGTATGGATTTGCTCCATTAGAAATACAAATGTATCAAACATTACATAATTCGTCGTAGTTGGCACTACTTATATAAAATAAAATGAATATTTTTTTTATAATGCCATTCGAGTGATTTCAAACCTGCAAATCTGTAAGGTTTTAGTACGATCAGGGAATAAAAAGTTAAGCATAAATTATCGAAATCAAATTCCAAAACTTACAATCCAAAAGCTACAGATTCTAGAAAAAAGAACTTTCTCACGAGAAACAGACAGTATTTTGAAGAAAATGATTAGCTTGTCATTTTGAGAAAAGCTCATTATTTCCATTGCATACCTCATATGTTTAGTATGTCCGGATGTGAAAGTAATTAGAGGCCAAGTGATTAGCTATGGGCAAAGGAAAGTAGTGCTGTATTTAGGTAAGAAAACTTTGAGGTCATATTTCTCGAATTTAATCAGGTGAAAATCAAATAAACTGAATGGCTTATGCTGGATTGTCAAAAACTCTGAAAAATAAATTACTGATATGTCAAAATAAGGTAGTGAGGTTCATTCTAGATATGTCTCCAAGACAAACTGTAGACTATAGTGTACTCAAATCTCTTGGTTTTCTGAATATTAATGACAGGGTTAAACAACTAAGGTTAAATCATGTATTTAATATCTTTCATGGGAAAGCACCATCATACTTACCAGATCATTTTGTTTTTAGATCCTCAACATCTCGAGTTACGAGGTCATCTGTTAACCTTGATTTTATCATTCCAAGAATAAAGGCATGTGAACAAGGCTCATTCTTTTACAATGGCATTAAAGACTGGAATGACTTGCCTCTATGTATTTAAAAAGAAACAAACTGTAAAGATAATTTCAAACAACTTGTGAAAGAGTTCCACCTTAAAAAGGGCTTTCTGAGCTAAATTGTGATATCGTGTACTATTAATTTTATGGGTCTTATTGTGATATAAAACATGTCATGCATAAAACACTGAAATTTTTTTAATGAACCAAATTTAAGTCTTTTAATGACTTGATATAAACTGCCAAAGTTTTTTTTTTTGGCTCTCTCTTTCTTTCATTCTTACTTTCTTACTTCTTCTTTCTTCACTCATTATCTCATTTCACCCTTTTTCTTCTCTTTCTTTCTTACCATACATCATCACACTTTTTGATTATATAAAGACCCCATTGGAAATAAGCCTTAGGGCTTTAATGGGCTATCCTAGTAATTACAATGTCCTTTTCTCATTTTTTCATTCATCAAAGTAAATGTTTCAATCCAAATTTGAAAGCCATATTGTTGAAAAGTGCTTTTAAAGCTACATATGTGATATATACTTCAGGTATTTCATTTTTATGTGTAAATTGAGTTTAATTAAGATCATCTAATTTTTAAGGAAAACTCTTAGACATTGTTTGGTCTGTTTGGATTATTTTACATATGAAAGTGCTTTTAGACTGTGATATTCATTATTTTAAATGATATATGAGTTGTTAACTATGACATTGTTTTACTAAATAAATACTTAATACTTACTTACTTTTATAGAATGAAAAATACACAATAAATATAGACATATAGTTTATTTAGCAAATCATTTAAGAAGGATGTCAAATTTGAGTAACTTGGGAGGGGGGTCATGCCCCTCTTCCATGTCATCTGCTACTGTGCTATTATTGCTTTGAGCAGACGGTTTGGGTATCCGGAATACTTGGCGTCGTATTTGGCCAATCTACAGCCTTGTATCAGCACATTCTTTAAAATTGCACTGTAACTGACTGAGACGACAAGACATGACAGGGCCCTTCCAATCCTCGTTAGAGAAGACATTGCCTCGAGCACTTGTCCTCTCTGAAAGTCAGTCGGACTCATAAGGTGATTGCATACATGAGCCTGCTACAGCCGGGAAAGCACGGACTGTTTTTCGTAAGCTCTTTGGTCCTTATCCATTTACATATCTATCTCTGTGTTGATAGGGTTCCTGCGTTTTTGCCGTCTTGTTTGTCTGGTCATTTTACGGTGATGGAATGTTTATACACAACATTGTGCATTTTTGAGATGTTTTAAGTTGTAGACCCTGTAATCGTCAAACATTGGATAAAATTTAACTTGCAGTACACAAATTGTATTTTTCTAGCATTATCAATGTTATTAATTAACTTTCCGATAATAACAAAATGTTAGAAACCAAGCCCTCCAAGATATCAAAATACTAGTATAAAGATAATTTAAAATTTCTGGCGCACAATATTTACAACCAAAATGGAAAACCTCGAAGTTACGCATACGCATTACCATTGTAATATAACAACTTGATTAAGAGTAAATAAGGGTAGAGCAAGTGACCATATTTAGCTGCATTTTACGTATATTTCCAAGAATTTTTCAATTCAATAATTGGTATAGCTCAAATATAATTTATCTCAATTCTCGATCGAAATACTGCAAAACTAATCTATTTTTCTCAGTTCACTGTCTTTCTATAAAACGTCAAAAAATTTTGTTTCCATGTTTTGGGGGGTTACCATATTTTGCCGTTTTTGTTGATAAGTATCCTGTTTGAACACAAAACGGACAAATTTATTATTTGTTTTCTGGACTTTTTTTGTCACTGCTACACGTAAGAAATGATGCCAAGTAATATTTATTCTTTGTTTGGTTTTTAAAAATTTCGGATGTTAACATCACAATATTTCAAAACATGACTGCTACGATCATATTTGATAGGATATAGAAAAATAAACTTGACAAACAAGTCCGATAACCAACGCTAAGGAAATAACCTATGAAACAGCAAAATATGGTCACCGGCGAAATATGGTTCCTCGCTCTAAATTTTTAATTATTTTATTATTTATCAGGAAGTTAACAAACTTTCAAACCTTCACAGATTGATGACTAGAAAGGTGAATTACAGCTTCGTGAAATAAACTCAACTTTACGACATCGGGTTTATTTAGGAATATTTCCATTGCATAAGAATCCCCATGTTAAGCGCCCGTTAGGCAAAGGGATTTATAAACTATAATTCTGGTTGTCTATTGTGACGTCACGCTTTAGTTTTGAAAGTACGGAGAATTTACCAACGTTCGTATACTTTTGACGTTATAAGATTTAACTCGCTCATTATAAATACTAAATGGGTTGACTGATATTTAGTACAAATGGAAATATAAGTAATGACTGTCTTACTTTGGGTGTTCATGGTAGTATAATTCTGGTTGGACACGTGCAAATTTTCCGAGAATCGCTTCGCGATTCACGGAATTTGCACGTGACCAACCAGAATTATACTACCATGAACACCCAAAGTAAGACAGTCATTTCTTAAATATTGTATTTGTAAACGTTGTGGATTCGACGGCTAAAAACACATATAAAAGATGCTATGTTTATATACCCGGGATAAGTGAACGTTTTGTATGTTAACTTTCTTTACCCAATAAGACCAAAATAATAAAATAAAATAATATACTCCATTTCAGCTGGAAGATATAGGGTATGTATCTATGTATAAGTAACCGGAAAAAGGAGTGGGATGTGCGCACGTTATCCGGATAACTACACCATTTGCTGACAACATGGTCGATGGCCGTCCTAAGTCGGCACCAACTGGCGTTCCTTTCCATTTTGTGTATTTTGCTGTATTGCTGTGTATGCCTACTGTGTTGCTGTGTATGTCTACTGTGATGCTGTGTATGTCTGTGTTGCTATGTATGTCCACTGTGTTGCTGTGTATGCATACTGTGTTGCTGTGTATGTCTTCTGTGTTGCTGTGTATGTCTACTGTGTTGCTATATATGTCTACTATGTTGCTGTGTATGTCTACTGTGTTGCTTTGTGTGTCTTCTGTGTTGCTGTATATGTCTACTATGTTGCTGTGTATGTCTACGTGTTGCTGTGTATGTCTACGTGTTGCTGTGTATGTCTACTGTAATGCTGTGTAGGTCTACTGTGTTGCTGTGTATGTCTACTGTGTTGCTATGTGTGTCCACTGTGTTGCTGTGTATGTCTACTGTGATGCTGTGTATGTCTGTGTTGCTATGTATGTCCACTGTGTTGCTGTGTATGCATACTGTGTTGCTGTGTATGTCTTCTGTGTTGCTGTGTATGTCTACTGTGTTGCTATATATGTCTACTATGTTGCTGTATATGTCTACTATGTTGCTGTGTATGTCTACGTGTTGCTGTGTATGTCTACGTGTTGCTGTGTATGTCTACTGTAATGCTGTGTAGGTCTACTGTGTTGCTGTGTATGTCTACTATGTTGCTGTGTATGTCTACTGTGAATCTGTGTATGTCTACGTATTGCTGAGTATGTCTACATGTTCCTGTATATGTTTTTTGTGTTCTGTGTATATCTAATATGTTGCTGTGTATGTCTAGTGTGTTGCTGTGTATGTCTACATGTTGCTGTGTATGTCTACTTTGTTGCTGTGTATGTCTACTGTGATGCAGTGTATTTCTACGTGTTGCTATGTATATCTACTGTGTTGCTGTGCGTGTCTACGTGTTGCCCTGTATGTCTACTGTGTTGCTGTGTATGTTTACGTGTTACTGTGTATGTCTACTGCGTTGCTTTGTGCGTCTTCTGTGTTGCTGTATATGTCTACTATGTTGCTGTGTATGTCTACGTGTTGCTGTGTATGTCTAAGTGTTGCCGTGTATGTCTACTGTAATGATGTGTATGTCGACTTTTGCTGTGTATGTATACTGTGTTTGAGCTTGAAGCGCTTCGCTGTTTTGCTGTAGGTGCTGAAACCGAGTCTTGTTGGAGATATTATATTCTTTATGTTCGATTGGTAATTAAGTCAAATGGCTTCGATCTTCATATGTGTATTGCCTTCCCAAAATAATTTACCTTGCATCCTTGACCTTGAAATTAGCATATGGATTTATAAATAAATTTGTCCGTTTGGCTAATTTGCATAATTCCGCCATATGGGATTTTCTGCTATTACGGACATACGCAGTTATATAAGGAAATAACAGTAAAATCGCAGAGGAATATAAGTATAAAGCCGCGCACTTGGCCAGGTTGAATCCCGATTGTCCCACATTTAGAAAAAAAATCATACCCCGATTGCCCTACATTTCTAAATAAACACATACATAATTGCAATACAAACACTCAGTTAATAGTCTGTTTTATTCTATCAGTGATAAAAATGAAATAAACATGATAGATACGATAAAAACAATTTTCTTCTGTTACTTCATTTTTAGCTCGACTGTACTTTAGTGTAAAAGAGCTATTGCAATACCCCCGGCCCCCGGCGTCGGCGTTGTCCGAACTAAATGATAAGGTAAATGTGAAGATCACACAATTTCCTTTCCTATATTCATATTATGTTGCTTCTTTTTGTTGTTAATGTTTAATTGTAATTTGTTTTATCTAACCAGATTGGGATGTAGCCCTTGGGATGGGGATTTAAATAAAAATCAAATAATAACATGTATAAGGCAAATGTTGAGATGATAAGGTAAATTTTAAGATAGCAATAGCATGCCTTTAATGGCCAATATTAAGCATTTTGACATCTCCTCTGCAACCATGAGATACAAACCAAATTCAAGTTTTATTTGATTGACTTATTTTTGCAGGAGTAATTACCCTTAGACAAACATATTTCATAAAATTTTTAGTTTCTCTGACTTTAAATTATTTTTGGTATGTGAATATATCGTAGAGTGATACAGATCAAGTTAGGTTTTGATTGACATATATTTGATCGACAAGGTTATGCCCCTTTGACTTAGCAAATTTTATTACATTGTTATTTTCCAAAATATTTCTAACACATATGATATACTGATGTTTGTGTGGTCACAGGTCAAGTTGCATTCATATTCAGTTGAAGCGTTCTATGCACAGTTGCAGGACATAGATAAACTTATATTGCTCGGCGATCGGAATATTTTCATCATTTTTTTTTTTTGGTATAAAAATGCCGTTTTTGAAATTACAATGTACAAGTCATAAAAGAAAAATTATGAGCTAAACTGCAGGCCTCAAGAGGATGAAAGATTTATTTTTTTTCCAATAGACACACTTTTGAAAAAATTTCGTGTTGACTCTTCAGCGCATGCGCATAGACTTAGTTAATTAATTTAGTCTATGCCGGTGCGATCAAAAAGATGTATAAAACTCTCAAATATTGGTCCAGCCGATATGATAAATAAGAAATATCTAAGCGGGATCACTATAATAAGATGGAAGTGCTCTAACTCTATACACCTTTCTTGAAGAAAATTTATCTATTATGCACCAGACACGTGTTTCGACTAAAGATGCTTCCAGCCAAATTGCTTTTCATAAGCAGCCAAAACTTATTTCAGTGTCTCCCTTTATAAAAGAATATGTAAATGTTGGAAATTTAGCAAATTTGAATAATTTAGCTCTAAAGCAACGATATTTTGCATTGATATACGCGTCCTGCCATTGGAGGATCCATTTCCTCTAGTCTAGATACAAAGATTCAGATCAGGTAGGCATCTATTTTCGGTCTTTTTTTATTAAAAAAATGCATGAAATTGCTCATTTTCTCTGAAATTGTAGAGGGACATAATCATGTAATGATATAAACAGAAAGGGTGCACATAAGGGGAAATTATTTATCCTTCCCATATTTTGATATTTTGGTGGAAACGTCAAAGTCACGTGATGTTACTCATTAATATAGCAATGAGGAGGAAGTGGACGCATAACTATGCTGTTCATTTTTATGCCGTCCTGGGAGATCAATGTTCAGCAAAAACATGTTGTTTCATGCATTATGCTTTAGATTTCTTTAATACGAAAATTAATTGAAATCTAAATCATTCTGAATGCAAATCTTGTGAACTTTCTTATCTGATATCATTCATTAATATGAAATTATATGAAATAGATGTTTATGGAAATGAGACAAACGAGTGAATAGGGATCACATGTCATGTTTATCTTTGGGCCTTAATAGCGTATTAGCGATGTCATTGTCATAATGGTGAGAGTAGATAATGAAATGCTGCTTGGAATCAGTCTACAAGGGGGTCAGACTTCTCCAGTTTCTATTAGCATTGCTGTCAACATATCGCTTAGATACACTCGTACATTTCATCGTCATTTCACTTATCACACACCATAGCAACGGTTCGATCATTATTATAGCGTATGTTTTTAGCGGGGGAAGATGTTCATTTTGGTATAAATGATATTGCTGATGAAAATAAAAGCAAATGATATATTATGAAGAAAGCAGGATTTAAGAAATCGTCAAAGGAACAAAAGATGTCAATTTCTTCAAAGGGAGATTTGAATGGACACGGCGAACAATCGTCGCAAGACAGCAAACTCTACGTGGAATTGTTGGGAATCACATATGCCATTCCAAAAGATATTATTCCAGCAGATGACACTTCTCGTATTTCTGAAATGTTTCAAGAAGCCGACACTTTATCGACGGTCACATTTCACAGATCACGTGCTCCTTTTGAAGCTATCCTTCAGTATTTTGTAACAGGGGAACTACATATCCCGAAATCCGTCTGCCCTGGAGAATTTAAAACGGAGATGGAATTCTGGAAGATTGACTTGAAGAAATTATCCAAATGCTGCAGATTAAAAATGATTATCCATCTACAAAATATAAGAAATATGGAAGCCTATTCAAAGCGAAAGAACGACAAGACAAGAGAAGAAAACATTCAAAATAAACAAAATTTGTCCAGATTTTTGAATTTACGAACATGGCTGTCGGAAATGTTCAACCACAGAAGCGATGTCATTTCAGCAAAGGTATGAAAATAAGGCTTCTTTTTTTAATTTGTTTCATTTGTCGTATAAGCATGTGAAATAAAAATATGAATTTCTTGAAAATACATATTTTAAATTACTGCGCATGATATATGCTCCAAGATAAAATAGTAATTGGGACTCAGATTATAAAAAAAGGAGGGGATCTCCAACAAAACTCGGTTGCAGCACCCACAACACATGCAAAAACAGAGCAGACACTCACAGAAAGAGACGTAAAAGGGACGACGAACATCAACTCACACCATAGAAACATGAAACACAAAAGACCACACATAAACCAGACCCTTGGACAACCGGTGTAGACTTAGGACGGCCATCAGTGCCACGCAAGTAGCAGACGGCGTAGTTATCATGAATGCGTACGCACAACCCTACCACTTTTCCGATTATCCAGAGGTCCAAGTAATCTTAATTTGAAGATAACGATATAGTTATTTTCAACTGTTTGTTGTTGTCTGTTGATATGTTTTTGCTACTGATTCTGTACATATTTGGTTAATCTTGTTTATTGCCTTATTTTCTTTGTATTCATGAAATCATGGAATGAAATTTCACTTGTTGGAGATCTCTTCCCTTTATTATTTTGTTTTATATTATTTCAAGACTTTGTATGCCTATTGATTTTGATATCCGGATTCTTGGTTTTGGTTTTGGTTTTGAGTTCCATGCACTTATTGTACATGTAATCTTACGAATTATGGTAATAAAAAAAAGCGAATTATACATTATTGGGATTATATGTGCTGATGACAGGACTTTATATGAATTATCTTTGGTATGGTGACAAACGTGTAATATTATGTTAATGCTGTTTCACATTTCTCTTTTTCGATAAACATTTTGACGATGAAACACTTATAGTTAAAGGAAGCTAAATACATTCATTTGTATATGTCAATCACAAATGTGTTAAAGAAGATCCTGACGATAATCTCAACAGCACTCACAATAGAGCAAAAAATTAAGCATCGACGGACCCCTAGCTAGAGGTGTGACCAGGTGTCCGGGAGGAGTAAGCATCCCCTGTTGGCTAGCCGCACCCGCCGTCGATGTTTAAGCACGAAAATGAAAACAAAATATAACATTCATGGACTGTCTGACGTTATGTCTATATAGAAAGTGCTATACTTTACAATACAGCGATATCAAAGTGTATGAAAATGTCTTTAGACTCAGAGAGAAAAAAATCGATGTAGATCAAAACAAACTTATCTCCGTTCATTATCTTCGTCGCCATTCTCGCCAGGCTTTTCGGACGGGCGAGAATGTGCCATTTCCATTTTTAATTAAATCTGGATAGGATATTTTGGACCATAAATTATTCGTATGTCTTTAAATACCTTAGCAAAGGATGACATCGTTTATAGTAGGGTGACCATTAGTGTCAAAAAGATCTCTAGCGTTCGACTTTAATTGACACTCAATGTACATGGCAATATATCTTATCAAATTAAAGCTAGAAGATTCCTCTTCAATAAGGAATGTGTCAGAAGAAAAAGATCGGGTGCAAAAGGTGCGTTCTGGGGCAAAAACTTTCCAATCGTGCACAAAAACAATGGAAACAGGAAAACGTCACTTTTGGGAATGAAAATGAAAATTTTGAAAACATGTTGAATTGATGGAATTTGAATAATCTTTCATTTTTCGAATACTCAATTTTAACAGGAATACAGAAGTAAGTGTTTTAGGACGAACAATTTATCTTTTTTTGGCAAAATCAGAAGGAAAAAGTTAGATTATGATATATATATATATATATCTCCCTGCTCCAACAAATAACAACAATCGGTTGGTATACAAACTTTTTTCATTTTCTTTTTAAAAATTGTCAAAATGTGTGATTTATTATCGAGACCGTCAATTTATTATATTCCTAAAATAGGACAAAAAACCCCACTGTAAACTGGAAAATCTGCAATTTTTATTAAATTGAATACAATGAGTATCAAAACATGTAAATGTGATGTGATCGGAAGTATTCCAGAATAATAGTGCTAATACGGTATAACTTCTTCATAGCTGATATATTCATTATAAATGTAAGAAATCACTTAAGATGAAATTAGTTTCATGTAAATGAAATTATCAAAATTGATATTTTCGGGGCAAAAAATTTTTTCCATGAAAAAATAAAACATCAAATAAGATGGATCTAATAGATAATTAAAATAAAATACGTTGTTGCATTTAAACTTGAGAGACATTCTTGGAATAAAAAAAAAATTAAGTTTCTGCATAATGTTATTACCTAATTACGAAAGTGAATTTTTCTTGAATGAATAATGTCACTAAAATTACAATACTTCATCGTTGGAAACAGGTACAGAATATGATAACATTGAATAGATTAACAGTATTGTTAAAGATTATTTATATAAAGGCCTTGTTACACGACGCGATTAGTCGTTTGCAATAAGTTGCAAGCGACAAATCGTGTCGAGTAACATAGCTTAAAACTAATAGCATGCAACTTTCAAAAGTCGCATGCAACTTTTTTTCAGAATTCCTTGCGATTAATCGCATTCAACTTTTAGCGTCAACCAATCAAAATGCGGGATATTCCTTAAAATTTCAACCCTTACTTGGCGAATTTTGGTCATATCAATTACATTGACCAAAAAAATGGCGACTTTTCTCACAAAGGATCACACTACACTTACTATAAGCTTTTTTTAGTTCAAAAATTTGATTTTCTGTCCTCTCTTCGTCGAGAAAGTTATGTGAATGTAATTGTAATGAAAATTGTAAATATATGCTTATTGACTGTTGAAAATACAATTTATTCGTAAACTTTAGGCGGAAAAGATATGAATTTAGCAAAAAAAAATTTGCAAATAGTTGCAACGTGTAACAGTGCGAGTCGCTGCAACTCGCAACTAATCGCGTCGTGTAACAAGGCCTTAAGTTTAGGGAAAATTTTAGTATTTGAAAAAAAAATAAAAGGATGGAGCACATACTACAGATTTGTTTTTATTTTATGAGCGAAAATGCTTCAATTTAGTTAGAAACACATTTATGAACCAACATTCTTTATGCAAGGTAAATGTTTATCCATACAAAATTTATGTATAGTAATATGACACCCATTTCTTAGAATTTTCGGTATTCTTTTGGAATAGATTCAGGCATGTCCTCTCAGAAAACATATACACTCCCTTTTATAAGTTATAACAGTGCAAATTAACTGAAGGATAAATATATAGCAGTACATTGATTATTGATAATCAATTTTTCTTAAAAGCACATGTACAAAACATGAAATGGATAATCACAAATAGAAAGTGAAATGCACATATGAACCATTATTACCAGTAATCATACTGAGGAAAATATCTTTAAAAGGACCACATTGCACGTTGCAAAACGCAACCACCTATGACCGCAACATAAATGGATATGAAACAACTATAACAACAAAAAAAAAAAAACCAGAGACAAGGTGGGCAATAAGTTCCTATTAGTTGTCCAGTCTCAAAGTCCAGAAGTCACAGCAAAATCATTAGAATTACCATTTCAACAGTTGTGAACCTCTGAATGAACAACATTCCGAAATGAGGTCAGGTGCCCGGAAAGTGTCAGCGTCTCCTGTTTGCATGCAATACCCGTCGCAACATCTCCATGATATCCTGTCAAATTCGGTGATTATCTTGATATATACATTAATTTTAAAAATTACACTTCCGATGAATATGTCTTATTTGGTGATGATGACAGCAATTCAGTCGCAATTCAGAATGTCACTGGTCATTCTGGAAAGAGGGATGTGATTTGCTTTTATACATGTAATATCCCCATATCGACCGAAGAACTTCCTCGATGATGATTTCAGCCGTTGCGTGATTCGCACAATGGCCACACAACAAATCAATGGTACTATTGAAACACGAATGGCAACAGTTTAACGAAGGGAAATCAATGTATACTCCTTATACAGGCACACAATAACATTACAATGTACTTTTTTGGTACCTTGCATACCATCTATAATTTTCGAAATCAAAATGAGGGATTTTCAAAGTGTTACATTTGTAATAGTGAAGGGTGTCGCATGGTCCTGCCTTCATTCGGGACTCACGATTGCCTTGTATATGGAGGTTTACACAGTTATGCTATGTTCACCTGGGTCTTTGACTTAATGTTGTAAAACACGTTCTGAAAATATGTTTCATATCGTTATCCCTTCCTGGTACTGTGAATATCATACACTTCCGCAAGCATGAAATGCTAACTCTGTGCTAGGTACCTTATACGATTATTAAACGTCTTCAAATTCAATGGTATCATTAAGAACTGTTACAGATAAATTTTCAGCATGGGCTATTTCTTTGGGTTAACTCTAGCGAAATCATGTTTTTGGGTTAACTCTAGAGAAACAGTTAAATTTTCAGCATGGACACATTATTTCATTGGATTTACTCTGGAGAAATCCTAGTTTATGAAATGTTGGTATAAACGTAGCTAAGGAGTCAAATTTGAACATATTTTAGAACAACTGAAGAAGTTCAAGGATACCTTACAGTTATTGTGTAGACAACGAAATCATCACTTTAGGGTTGCATAATGATGAAGTGAGACGTGCAACTTCATATACATATTCCACTTTCTAAAACTTAATTTAATATTTGACATATATATAATCGAATTGTTTTGCCAAAAATACAGAGAACGTTTTTGAGCCAGGCGTCTTTCACATAATTAAGCTTCTCAGTCAGGGATACGTTTGTGACCGACTAACCTCGTCACTGAGGAAGTTCTACGGTCGATACAGGGAACTTGTCATACACTATGATGTGCCACTGTCCAGAATGGTGGATGTTAAACGTCTTCGATTCAAAAGCATCCTTTTGATACAGACAAATCTGCAACATGGACCAGACATGTACGTTTCGGGTACTTAACCCTTCTCAGTGATCCTTAATAACATTCTGTCTTAGACCATTTGAACCATCAATCCACAGAATATACTTGTATCTTCCGAAAAGAAGTAACCGGATGTGACAATTCTACCGCATTGAAGCGACAGGTGTTGCATGTAAACAGGAGATGCTGACTCTTCCTGGACACCTGGCCCCGCCGTCACCAACCTCCCTCACCCTCAAATCTGAGTTTTTCCCTCAAATCCCCATTTTCTCACTCAAGTCACCGTCACCACTAAAATTTGAGTTTTCCTCAAGGCTGAGATTTGAGCACAGGGGCCACCTTACATGGAGGTTAAATCTCCCCACTTTTCCCTCGATTTCCCATTTTGCTGGATTTGTTGGGAAATCGAGGGAAAAGTGGGGAGATTTAACCTCCATGTAAGGTGGCCCCTGTGATTTGAGGAAAAAACTCAAATACTTGAGGGAGCTTCTTAGCTCCCTCAGCTTCTCCCTCAAATACATACCAAAACTTGAATTCCTTGTAAGATGATAAGAAAGGACAGCCAGAGTTATTTTATACAACTTTATAGTATAGATATCTCTAACGCTAACATTTCGTACTTCGTTGTAGTCGTGAAATACAGCGAAATTCTACATGTGCAGCTTTTTAAAGATACAGTGTACTTGAAAATGAATTTTATTACTTAAAAACGTAAAATTTATTCCGAGGGGTCTTGATAGAGGAAATAAGGAGCCATAAAAAGTTTAATTTGAAAGTATACAATAACGACTATAATATTGTCGAATTTGTAAAAGTTGATTTCAATTTACCTCTATTGAAAAAATTCAATACATTGTAGGTGGCACTAGTGGAATGAATTAGAGCTGCGCACCCTAAATTCTATGTATACGTTAGATTCGCCTGAAAATTTCAATTTATACAAATGAGAATGTATACATTCATATGAAAAGGAAGATTTTGCATTATCAAATTTTGTAAAATTAATTAATTTTCAGGGACAACGCACCTTTAAAAATAGTCTTGTTTATTATACAACCCCCCCCCCCAAAAAAAAACAATCCAGGGAGAAGAAAGGGAGGGCTATGTATATGATTTTGTAAAATTATGTGTACCAAAAAATAAATTAACTTGAAATAATATTAATGTGGAAAATTTGGCGCTCAAAAAAAAAAAAAAAAAAAGAAAAGAAGAAAAAAGGTGAGCCGTCCTAGTATCGCGCTACTTATCAGACACAGAGCTCATCCAAAAAGGTATATACATGTAATCTTCAATGAAAACTAATTTTAGGCATAAAAGTATTCAAAAGAAGAACTTTGCTTTGGAAAGGAAATATTTCTGTTGCCAAACTGGGATTTTTCAAGGTCATTTTGTGACGGATTATCAGGATCATTCGCATTCCCAAAAAGGCCGTTTTCCGAAAATTCTGAGAATTACTCCCAAATTGAAACTTCACGATGTACATACAGTTCAACCATATAACAGAGTAATTTAAATATCTATTAATACAGTGTTGCCTCTCGTCATCGATTTACCCTAGAATATTTGCAGTGAATATTATTTTGATATTGTATAGAAGGAGAAAATACCAAAAAAAAAAAAAAAAGTAATACAAGAAAAGAAAATTAGGATGATAAATTTGGATGCAAAAATAAGGACCCTTGGATTATTTTACGAAATGTTTTATTACTATTTTTGGTACTTATCACTGTAACAAACATATTTAAGTCTAATTTCATATATAAAAAATATAATTTTACATTTCAATCAATTACAAAAAAGATCGTAATTTTAATAAGATAGAAAGATATACAAAAACTATGCGCGGATTTATAGAGAGGGGTGTGTTAAGGACCCCTCCCTGGAATTGCAAAATCATCCTTATTTTCCCCGTTTTTACGTGCAATTCATTTCAAAATCAAATGCTACTTTCCCTCCTCCCCTCCCTCGTCGGTCTTGACTCTTCTAGAAAAATTCTAAATTTGTCCATGAAAATTACATGGTGTACATACATTAATGTACATATGTACATACATGTTAATTAGAAGAGGTCGTTCTCAGATGCTTAGTACATCTTGCATAGTGTACTTTGGGGACATTGCCTTTTGGGGGGGGGGGGATCGAGTTTAGATTTTTTGTTTGTTTGATCAGACAAGTTTAGATTAAGGGAATTATATAGGCGGTTTGATGACATTTCATTCAATATTCGATGTAAAACCTACAACAATGACTCAAATTATATGGCTTAAATTTGAAAATATGATACATGCATAGTTATAAAGAAAGATTTAAAAAAATATCTCGTCTAAATTCTCGACTTGTTTATAATCACATAACAAATTTAAAGATCATGGCCATACTAGTAATGTTTTTGTCTTGTCTGCTTATTTGTCCGTTTGTCCTTCCAAATCGTTAACATTGATCATGATTTACGTCTGAACCATAACGGACATATTTCATATGTGATTGGCATATGGCAAGACTGTTCATTTGAGAAGTTGACCTCATGGCCTTGACCTTGGAGTACATGTGTGACCTTCTTTTAGGAAAATACACTAATGATGATATATTATCTCCGTAATCTTTTTAGATAAATGTTATATTTGTACATTTCATGCGACAAGCCTTGACACAGAGCATGCTTACAGTGATGAGCTACGGACCGAGTTTTTTTTTTTTTTAAGTTGACATATTGATCCGTATTTGAAAAGATATATCTCACTTGCATTTTGTAAATTTCATTGTTTATAAGTTATCCAGGTTGTTTTTTTTTTAATTTTGCAGCCCTTTAATAGATATGCATGTAGTTGCATTTTCCTTGTTAATGTATCGGAAACAGACATTTTTAAAAGAATTGCAATAATTTATACAAACTATAACGCGCGAAAAACTTCATATTATTTACAGCGGATAGTAAAACTTTAATAACATGATTAATTAAGAATAGTTATATACATTTTTGTATTATTTTGACGTTGGATTAAAAACCCCGCGAAATCGCACTTCGAAAGTTTTACCCTCAACTTTGAGTTGAGTGTGAAAAATCTCCCTCAACTGAGTGGATCCTCAAAATGAGTGGTGACGGCGATTTGAGTGGAAAACTCAGTTGAGGGGCCCTCAGTTGAGTTTTCCTCAAGGATTTGAGTTGAGTTTTTAATTTGAGGGAAAATCTATTTTGGTGACGGCGGGGCCTGGTCTCACTGCCTTATTGGGAGTTCGCTTTTTTCATGCGGTGAAGGTTTTTGTTTGTTTGCTTTTGTTCCTGTTTTGTCCTGATTTTGTATGCCTTCGGTTTATGATTTTTACCGATTATGCACTATGCATATGTTCAATATCCATATTTGTCATTGGAAACATGTCTTCAAATACACTTCATATTAGAGGGCATTTCAAACACTACTTATCATATTACAAAGGATTAAGGGCAAAATCTGCCATTTTTGGCCCCATCTTTTTGCTATTTTCAAAAAATGTTTTCTTATTTCATTGTTTAGGTTTAGGATCACTGACGAGGGTTAAATACCCGAAACGTGCATGTCTGGTCCATGCTGTCAATTTAACTGCTTTTAAATGATGCTAATGAATTTGAAGACGTTTAACATTCTTACTGTTTTTTGTCTTTCAAATGAAGATGGAGATATTGTTGTTTATTGAAATTGAATCGAAAATAGATATTATCAATTTATATGAATGTTATTTCCCGTCAAAATTGCCAACTACTACCGAAATTAGTGGTAAAATGATAACAACAAGATTTCAACATTATAGTTTGTAGTATATATAGAGCAAGTGCATGTTGCAAAGTTATAATTTCCATGAGTTAAGAAGATCCTGACGATAATCTCAACAGCACTCGCAATAGTTCACAAAATTAAGCATCGACGGACCCCTAGCAAGCTAGAGGTGGGAACAGGTGCCCGGGAGGAGTAAGTATCCTCTGTTGGCTAGTCGCACCCGCCATCGATGTTCATGCACGAAAACGAAAACAATATATAAAGTGCCTGCACTGTCTGAATTTATGTCTATGTAGAAAGTGTCATGGCCATGTCAGGGAAAAATATTCAAAACACTGACTGTCAAACCCCATGTACATTCAGAATATAAAAAGGAATGTTCCATATGAGTTTGAATCTGTTACATGCCCCTTGTTCTTGGGCTTACAACTGTAGGTTTGTTTGTCCTTTGCCGAAAATCTGAATCTCTAATGAGAAGACATAGGGCTCAATTTTCAATCATTTTGCCCTGAAAGGTTGGGTTATCGAGAAATCACATAAAATTTGTCCGTTTTTTGTTTAAAAGGAGCATAATGAATAAGAAAATAGGACCTTTAAAAATAAAATTGATTGGTCACTTTTGTCCCTACTCCTAGTCTCAGAATTATTATAGATAATTTCCTGTTTTTTTGGTGATTTTCTCATTGAAAAATCGTGTTTCCACCCAGAACACAACATTCAATAACAGTATATGAATAACGATTCAGATTTAAAGTATAGAAATATAATCTTTCACATTATAAAGAACAAAATATAATTTAGGCAGATCGATTTTGATATGAATAATGATATTTGCGTATGAAAGGTAAGAGTGTATTGAGATTTTATTCGGAAAACAAACATAGCCATTTTTTGGGGAATTTGAACCTCCCAAAAACATTATTACATCAACGATATACAGCTTTTTCTTATTGTGCCATATTTTCTCGTCATTATTTGAAATTTTCGAGACAGAAGTGTAGCCTCAACAACATACAGTCATTGTGGGTCTCACAAAGGTTAGGTTATCCAAAAATTACCTAAAATGAAACAAAAGGATAGTTGTTTTGCCACTGTCTTTGCTTCCCTACCATGAGATCCTGCTCTCTATTATACATGTATTTCTTACGTTTTCTATTGATATTTGTTGTTTGTTTTTACTTAGACAGACAGACAGACAGACAGACAGACAGACAGACAGACAGGTTTTCATTGGTTCACCTGGTGCTTAACAAAAAAATCCCCGATATGACCTTACAATTGAAACCGTAAACATAATGAAAAAAAAAGTTCTGTTTCGTATCCGTGATACGGTACCTTTTTCATAAAAACATGATACTTTTAAGATCATTCTATAATGCTCTGTTTATTTACCGGTTTCTCGTCATCTACAAAACGAATTATGCATTATTATTCTGATATTATGTGCTGATGACAGGAATTCTATCGGCGTTATGGTGATAAAACTGTAATATTTAATTTAATTCAACGCTGTTTTACATTTCGGTTCTCCAAAAAACGTTTTCATATAATGAGGATAATGAAACACGTCTAAAGCTTTGTATGTCAATATATCAAATACAATACAGCGATATTTATATAAGTGTTGAAATATCATTCGATCCTGAGAAAAAAAAATCGGTCTCATAAACAATTCGCCTTATTACAGACTTGTACAGAAAAGGGTTTGTGCAGAAGCTAAGCTATGATATCTCTCCCTATCGCGAGTATGTGCAATTACCGTTTTACATTAAAATACTGATTTGACTGTTTGATAAATCGGAAAATTGAATTTTTTTCCACTTTGTCTGCAAAATTTCGGGTTGAAATGCAAAAAGATAGATATCAAATTCTCGGGACTAATGGTGTCAGTTATAAGTCCGTCCGACCAATACTATGCTTACAGTGAAAGAAAATAGTTTTCGAAGGGGAGTTTCCTATGTTATCGCCGATTTTACATGTAAACCGAGTCTACGGTGAACGTCAACATCCACATCTAAAATTGTTTTCTTTCACTCTGAGCTTAGTACACCCTTAGTTATATTGAATTAGTTAGTTCGAGATATATATCCCCATATATGATTTCAATCCACAACTTTGCCGATAAAGTAGACAAAACTTCAATTTTCCGATTTCTGACGTAGGCTGTGCGGACAGTAGTTCAGAATAGGATATTTTGGACTGAAATATGGTGTCTGCTTGACGTTTTAAAAGCAATCTTTGTGAGTAAATAGAATTTTTTTTAAATTCTTATTGTCTATAATACCTTAACAAATTATTTTTAAAGATGACTTCGTTTAGCTTTACAATTACGTAAAAAACCCTCATCTTTCTCCCTTGTTGCGGATCTCTTGGTTCACTCATAGAAAATAATCAAATCAGCCTAGAAATGTGTTCTTTCATCTAAAAGAATGAAGGCAGATCAATTTTATAAATTCAAATATTGAATATATGATGTTATTTGCGTGACGTAAATAAAATGTATTCCGATTTTTTAGGAAAACAAACACGGTCGATTATTAGAATTATTGAACCTGCCAACATTATAACGTCAACAATATATGTATATGGCTTATCCTTATCATGTACCTTATTTTCTATTTCTCACAAATGAAATTAACAACCATCAATCATAAACGATTAGAGGAATTAAGAAATTATATGCTTTGAATACAAATTAGTGAATGAAAGTCAAACACTAAAACAGAAACCATATTCCAAAAACCACAATAGCAAAGCCTATGAATTTTGGGGGAAAAAGAATAAAGAACAGAACTTTCTCACGCGAAAAGAATATAGGACATACAGACGGAGAGAATGACACTAGCTCAACAGAAACACAAAGGGCACTTATCTAATGAACCATCTCCAGTGTAAGGACGGAAGGTGTTGCAGAATGCATTGTAGGTTGCTCTGTTAAAACGCTTGGATTTACCGGTAATCATTTCATATATCGCATGAATCATGTTGCACATCTAACGCAAGTTCAATTCAATTCATAGGCATATTACAAAAATCACATAAACATACATAAGTAAATGGATATCATGAATATATGGATTACATAATTTAGTTATAATAAATATTAAAGTATATGAATCATATATATGTTCCCAAAAGTAATAGTAGATGTATATAAGTATATAACAATATTATTACATCAGTATTGTCTACAAAAGTATTTCATATGGAATTTTTCTGTGTAAAAAAAAGAGAAAAACATATAAAAGCATACGGAGAAGTTAACGCCCCCCCCTCCCACCAAATATAACCCATCAAGAACAGAAAGAAGGTCACGCAGACTTACACTGACAGGAGAGTGAATTTATTCATTATTTCTCTGCTTACTTGCTAAATATAGATATTTACCTAAATTACAAAGTTCCTTTATGTTGTTTACGCTTAGTAGCTGTATTAACTTGAAAACACTGGGATTGTTATAATAGTATTTCTTAATAAATTGTTTTCTAAGAGTATTGAAATAAGGACAGATAAGAATGAAATGGAACTCATCTTCAATTTCGTTAAGATTACAATGTGAACATATTCTGTTTATTCTATTTTCTTGTGTGTAACGTCCTTGCTCAATTTTTAATTTATGTGAAACCAAACGATACCGTGTAATACTGTATTTCTTTTATAGAGGGATGGAATTGGTTTTGTCAAGTAATATTGCAAAGTAAAATTATCGATTAAATGTTGATATAAGAATCCCTTTGGTGATCTAGATATTGCTAATAATGTTTCTTGTTTATATATATCAGTTATTCTATTTTCAATTAAAGCCAGAATATCTTTATCAGATCTGTTTTCACTCCATACATAACCAAGTCCTATCTTAGACAATTCTGTTTTCAGATTTTTTACCCATTCGTTATCGTTTTGTATCGTTTCTTCGTAGCATGTCTTCAGTAAACAATTATTTGAATTTCTTATCTTTAACCAATATTTAAATATTCTTAACTTTCTTTTGATAATAAGTGGGTACCTTCCAAGCTCGTAGTAAATCATATTCGTAGTAGTAGTATTTTTCACACCTAAAATTCGCTTCAAAAAAATCAAATGTACTTTTTCAACATCAGTAGCCTTATGAAATCCCCAAATTTCAGCACCGTAATGTAAAATACTTCCTATATAAGTATCAAACAGAGAACACCTCGTTTCGATGTTGAAGTTGAATCGTTTTAACGTACTAGATATGGCAAATAATGCTTTACGCCCTTGTTTCGCTATATGTTTTTGAGTTTGTAAAAATTTTCCGTTGTAGTTTAATATAATTCCCAAATAATTAAACTGGTCTACTATTTCAAGCCCTTTCCCATCATATGTCCAAAATTCGTTTTCATTCATTTTCTTGCCATTTCTAAAAACCATCACTTTAGTTTTATCCGTATTGACAGTTAAGTGCCATTTTTGTGTATAGGACAATAAAGAATCTAACATTTGTTGTAAACCTTCCGGTGTCTCTGCAATCAATACCGTATCATCCGCAAACATCAGTAAAAATATATTGATAAGCTGAATATTTATAGAGGGATAATTTTCTGTTAAAAAATGAGTTTCAAAGTCGTTAACATACAAAGAATACAAAATTGGTGAAATTACCTCCCCTTGTAATAAGCCGGAACTACTTTCGAAATAGTCTGTAAGCTTACCATTATGTTTTACACATAATTTTATTTCGCTATACAATGATCTTATAACTTTAAAATTTTTCCTGTGATTCCCTGTTTTACTAATTTTGACCACATGTTACTTCTATCAATGAAATCAAAAGCTTTTTGATAGTCAATAAAAGCGCAATAAAGTTTCTTCTTATTTTGTAATGTGCATTTAAGACAAAGATAGCATCTATGGTACTTGCACCAGGCTTAAATCCAAACTGGGCATCCGTAATAATATTATATTCGTTATCCCAGCTATATAATCTGCTATTTAGTATTGAGGAAAATAATTTACCGAAACAGCTTACTATTGTAATCCCCCGATAATTATTTGGATCATTACTATCACTCTTTTTAAAAACTGGTACAATACAACCTTTTGCCCAGCTAGCTGGGAAAAATCCGGAATGAAACACATTGTTAAATAACTTGCACAAAAAAAGTTTCAAAATATCAGAACATTTGATAAAAAATTCATTAATAATCATATCTTATTTGTTTTCAGATTTCTAATAGCAGTCACAACCTCTTTTTCACAAATATCAACATCTAATTCCTCATATGCTGCTGTCTGTACATAGTCTTCATCATAATCAATATCAGAATGTATGTGTGATAAATTTGGAGGCGATAAATTCTTAAAGTGATTAAAAAATTCTTCAGACGTAATATTAGTTTCCAAGTACGTAGGTAGGACCTAAAAACCCAAAGCCAATCCAAATTAATCACAGACTTCGATGTCAACATAATCAAAGTTTTGTATAGTATCTGCGAGCTGAGATATGGTATCTTTTGAGAGATAATGTGATTCTTTTAAATTATTCTATATTGCTTTGTAAATTTACAGGTTTATGATCATCTTCAAAAAGATTTGTGCATCATTATGATTTTACAAGCTGATGACAGGACTTTCATTTATTTTATCGTCGTTATGGCGACAAAACTGTAATATTACTCCTTCACGTGTTATCACTTTTTCCGATGAACAGGATCTAAAGGAAGCTATAAAACAATATCTTTTATGTCAATAATGAATACATCTCAGCGATATTTCAACTATTATGAGTATTAAAATGCCCTTCGATTCTGAAAAAAAAAATCAAATTATGATCTCTTTGCGACGTTTTGAAAGCATTAATCCTTATGCGTCAAAAATTTTGTCTCAGTATCTTGACAAATTCATTTTCAAAGACAACATTGTTTAGCTTTCCTATGAGGCAAATAAAGTCACTCATTTTTCTGCCTTGCAACAATTTTCCCAACTTCTGTCCAAAGTATACAAATAACAATTCAAATACATTGTAAGGTTACAGTATAGAAATTTGATCTTTCGTCAATAGAATGAAATAAAATTTAGGAAGATCAATGAATTCATTCATATATGAGTGACGTTATTTACGCAATGTAAAAAAAAAAAAAAAATGTGTATCGAGAATTTTTCGGCCGTTTTTCGCAACTTCGAACCTGCCAGCAAACTTATTACGTCAACAATTTATATGGCTTATCCCTATTATGTTTTTTTTGTGATTTCTCACCTACCAATAAAATTAATAAACATCAGTCGTAAACTATTAGAGACTAAGAAAATATATGCTTTGAATACAAATACATACTTCGATGTCAACATTATGAAGGACAGACATACAGACGGAGAGCGTCATACCGTAAACGTGGTTATTTTCGCGGGGGGGGGGGGGGATTTCGCGATTATAATATCAAGACGTTTCGCATGGGGGAAATTTTCGCGATAAAAATGTCTTTACCATTGTGAGAATGCAGCGAGGATACTTTCGCGTGGGGGAAAACGCGAACATTACCCACACGCGAAAATTTCCACGTTTACAGTATCATAATACGTCCTGTACAAAAAGTATCATAATTAATTATACTGTATGTTTTTATAAAATATGATACATTTATACTACATTGTGTGTTACAGGTTTATCGTCTGCTCCTGACGTTCATGGTTATTGTAAGCGTTTTGCTTATTGCGTTTAGCTCATTGCCGGAAGTGAGAAAAACGACTGCTTTGCCGGAAGTAAAAGACGACCAATCGGATCAATCTCCAGTGAACCGTCCTTTCGAGAGATCAAAACGCGATACTCAGTTGTTAATACAAAACAATTTTTCGTATACAAGGACTGAATTACAAAAGTCGGAAAACGCTTCAGAATCTACAGATTTGTTCGATAGTTTCGGAGACATTGATACACAAAATGAATTCCCTTGTTACGAGCGAAGATTTGTAAATTGTTCAGATATCAAGACATTCATGCACAAAAACAGAAATGGAATTTGCGACGCATTCAACGAGTTACTACAAAATCTAAGCACGCCAGTGAATGAAACAAACATTTTATTCGGAATTATCCTGAATTTCTGCTTGGAGAAGATCGACTTGGAGACAGCTTTACCACCGGAAGTAAGACATTTAGCAGACGACAACTTGCATTTGAATCGAAACAACACTGAATACAAATGTGGAAAATCTTTCTGTTCTGTATGGGAATCTTGGAAAAACACAACCAGCATGATGTCCTCTCGGTGTGAAGTACAGACGAAGAAATTTAAAACGCCTGAATCTATAAGAAAACTATGCGACATAATCAGTAATGCTATCGTCCAAGACGTTCTTATAATAAGTGAAAGGTTCGGCATCTGGGATGTAATTCCAGAGATTTTTCCTGAAAAATTACCTAGCATCAAAACTCTTATTGAAAGTAATAATTCGGAACTGTTATATTTTGAATTCATTCTATCGGCATTCTTCACTGTCGATTATTTTGTCCGCTTTTGTTGTTCTCATCGGAAACTTCTCTTTTTAATATCACCCCTCAATGTCATAGATCTTTTGGCTTTGGTCGCTGGATACCTGCGATATATTTTATACTCTCTTGAGGTAGGTATGAATACCGCAAATTTTGATTTTCTCCTATATTTACAAATTTTCCGAATCTTTCGCCTTTTTCGACCACTTCAAAGTGTTTGCGCTTTTCGAATTTTTGTTTACTCTTTGCGAAAAGGTAAAAGTGAATTGTTTTTAATTACACTTTTCACTTTAATCGGCATGATCGTATTTTCAAATCTTTTGTACTTCGTTGAAAACGAGTCCAAGATTAAGACCATACCCGAAGCATGGTGGTGGTCCATCGTTACCATGACGACGGTCGGATACGGCGATTTTTACCCCGTCACTGCTCTTGGAAAGATAATTGGTGGCGTTTGTGCATTATATGGGGTAATAATATATGCTTTAACCATCCCTATGTTTGTAAATACATTCAATGCCATTTATAGGTATGAGCTTGTTGAAAGGCAAATAGAAGAGAGCATTTCGAACACTCCCAAAGATAAAATTGAATGTAAAGGTACACCCGTCTGAGTTTTCCCTAAAGCTTGATAGCTCAGTCATCTTCTCAATATCAGAGTTTTGACATGTGGGTAAAGGGGGAGCTTTGATTGTAAGAAAAGAGATGCATGGATTATTTCCCCTCGGGTACAGTACAGTTTCGAGGTAGTTCGCAGTATCGTACCCCCCCCCCCCCCCTTTCAAATTCACTACATTCCATCAGAGAGGTGAGTTTGAGGAGAATCTGGTAACGGATACTACAAGCAAATGTATCTGTATTTGATATTTTGAGATAATCTATGTTGCCTTTCTGTACACGATTCAGATGTTTAATTGTTGCCTTTTTGTACCCGATTCAATTCTATGTTGCCTTTCTGTACCCGAATCATTTCTCTCGATGTTGCCTTTCTGTGCCCGATTCATTTCTATGTTGCCTTTCTGTACCCAATACAGGTATTTTGAGATAATTTATGTTGCCTTTCTGTACCCGATTCAGATGTTTTGTAAAATGATACATTATGTTGCAGACGCCAGTCGCGTAGCTTGGCCAAAATAAATGGATGCTTTTTAATCTGCAAGGAGTGTGGGTACATGTATCTTTAAAATATGCCCTGAAAGGTCCAGTTCAATCCAACAGGGTTTTGACTATGGCATGTTCAAGAAAAAAAAAGTCCTTCCAGAGTCAGAGATTTAGAATTTTTTGGACAAATTGTGAATGCGTAAGCAAACATGGTAACTACGCCCCTGGACGCTAAAAGGATGTCATACCGAGTTTATTAAAGATTTACTGCCTTTGTACAGCCATACTATAACTATGCATCCATCGAGAATTACGGGGTTTTCTTTATTAGCTACTACAGACTAATTGATGACCCCATAGGAGATTTCACAATATAGATCACGTAATTTTATTCATCAGTTGTTCTTTCTTTTTTTACTGAACTTTACACACGCTTTGGGAATCCATAACATTTACCCAAATAATCATCGTGTCATTTCAGTACAAAATAACACGTAACGTTTCGTTATGCTCTCTAAATGCCATGTAATTTTTACGCTTATCTGCAGCTATTGTTCTCTTTGTTCATTCATGTAACTCCTGTAATTGACAACGATCTCTATGCATAATTTAACGATGCACTTTATGGTATGATAATAAAAGAATTGCTTTGAATGTTTGGTGATATTTTTGTCCTTAACAAAATCGAAAGCAAGTTCTACTTCAAAATTTCTTGATAATTTCAATAGACTGCTTTATATTAACAGGTATATTGCTTAATTGTCAGATATGTGACCTTAAAGGTAACACCAGACAAAGTAAACGTTGCCCATGGGTTACATGCGACATAATAATTCAAGGAGCCATTGCATCTGAGCTTGCTCATCTGCAGATTACAGCACATGTTTCGTGTATCTGTCATATATATACATGTATTGATACATTTGCTTTCGATGCCGTATTCAACAGTGAATAGGATGTTGAAATCCTGCATTCCTTATCAGTGGGGGCCATGTAATCTGGATAACCACCACCCGTTTACAAGCTGTTCTGTGGTTAAAAATAAACTTTTATGTTTTGCTTTATTACAAGCAACATGTCTTGATATACCATAAAATATGATTCTGTAAAGAATCAACAATCTGGATAAACATATGCTACATGTAACCACTACCCTCAGCAAACAGATATGTCAAAAACATAGGCAACACAGAACATTGAGATTAATGCCAGTAATGGTGAGCTTATTAATTATGACCAACATAAGTCAAGTGTATTGGAACTTTGAAAAAGTTGTTATCCATGCAGATGGAAGGTGCATTTGTTCAAATTTCCTTTTTATTGAGGTAAACTAGATTGTTTATAAACAAGAAACATGTTGTAACATAGATATGTGACCTTGACATTCAAGTTAACTTTGACCTTCATTGAATATTGAGTCTCTTCATGCTATGACCGTCCTTGAGCATTTGGGCATGAGTACTAGCCATATATATAATATGCAAAGCCAATGTAAGTCTCTGGGATGTTACTATTGAAAGGAACGTGCTGCAATTTGTGTATTAGCACTCGTGACGTCACAATGCATAAGATCTAAAGAAACATGCCGCGACGGCTGTTCTAACCCGCAAACTGAACCCGTGTCGAGATGAATTTTGACATCACCCTTTTACCTAGAAAAAGCAATTTCAGAAAACAAGAATGAAACAGACAATTATGGTGCATATATATAGAATAAATGTCATAATTTGTGTTTTGTTACGGGTATGCAACACACATCAAGTGCATTTATTGCATGAAATGTGCTAACGCGCATTACATGTACGATAAATGCACTTGCTGTGTGTTGCATACCCGTAACAAAACACAAATTAAGACACTTATTCTCTATATAAACCTGACCCTGAAAGACAAGAAAAATACCACACAAAATTATCCCTTTACATTGTTTTGCTTTGAAGACTTATGTGGAAATGAATCCTCCCCTCTTAGACATTTCAACCAAAGCACCAATTCTACATGTACATTACAAGAAGTATAGTTTTCCTCTACCATCAATATGCAGAGAAAGAAGAACTGAAGGTCCCTAAGTGACCTTTATAGAAACCAGTATCGTGGAATACAATCTACATTGCCATCCATTAATAACTATACAAAACAAGGAAATCATTCTAAATTCTTTATAATTTAATCCTAATTTTTTGTACTCTGAACTTGAAAGAATCATGATAATTGGCTTCACATAATTCAAAATTATGAATTGGGATAAGGAAAATGCATATAGAAACATTTTTTCACTTGCATAATTTTCTTTCAAAAATTGTCAAGTTTATATAAAAAAGAATAAAAACTCAAAAAATGTAAATATTTGGTTCAGGTTTGTAACAAATGATCTCTACAATGTTCATCTTCAGAATTTTCTAACAGAAACATGTACAGATATGGTGTATACTAATTTATGGATGGCAGTGTATATCAAATCAATACAGAAGAAAACAAATGACATTTTCTATTAATGAAAATATCCTAAGGGTATAAAAACAAATCTCAGTGCACGGGAACAAAATAAAAGAATAAAATTAATAGGCTGACATACCTAGCACAAATGACTGGAAGCGTTGCGTAACTTGAAATATATTTTTTATTCATTCAATTTTACATGAGTCATCAATCTGCACATGATATAACAAATAAACGATCAACAACTACCAAAGGGTCGGATACGGCAATGGTAAAATAATCTAATACATCGTGAGTAACAAATATGGATCAACTTCAGCTGTATAGGTGACTAGTTAAAAGTTCTGGACATCAGTATGGAATATATTTCTTATAACATTTAATCATCAAATAATTTTATCTTTTTTTCTGGATTTTCACCAAATAAATTTTGATTTTGAAAAAAAAGTTGCTTGTGTATAGAGCCAACTTTTGAGGATCCTTAACAGCCCTTGCTCTTTCAGGAATCTATGTTAATTATTGTCACTGTGGAATTCAACTCAATGATTCAGTTCATGATTGAAATTTATGTGATAACAAATGATAAAATGTCATGATTACATAATAAAATGGCTACTAATAAACTATACAATGTATTGGCTTTTCTCTATACAAGTATATGCACTACCATGTAAAAATGATCATATTGCACTCAGGTTTGCTTTTTCATATAGCAAGTAAATCATAACCTAATTTTCACAACTCTGTGAAATCAATCGAGGAACACTTAGTCATACTATACTAGATAAATTTATATATAAAACATAGGGTGTGAAGAAATGTGTAATTCTTCTTGCCTGAATGCAGACACTTCCAGAGACATTTCCAGGAAAAAATTTTAACTGGTACAAAAATGTCACCTGAAACTTGCAAAGTATTTTCCATTTCTTTTATAATTTTCTTGGTGAATACCAAATAAATCATCAATTAAATTGAAATACTAGAATATGTTCTATTGAAATAATCTAATGCACCATAAACGCAATAAATGCTATTTTTTTTTCATAAATATGAAAGTACATGTAACTGGATTTTGATTCAACTTATCAAGACTAGACAGACATGTGTGAATTGAAAATGGAGACACAGTTGTAATGGAAATCATTAAATATAAGAAAATTAAAATGAATTAGAGAAGAGACAAATTAGGGACTGGTCAAAGAGGAGAGAGCCACAGGACTTATAGAATAGGCAATAGTTGAAGGAAGGGTTATAAAAGATTAGACCAAATGCAAAATAAAGAGAAAAGGCAGGGAGAGGAAAAAGGCAGATAAATATGAGAGAAGTTGATAGAAGCAGGATTGACAAAGTGAGGAAAATATAACCTTTTATACTTGTTTCATATGTGGCTATATTAAACCAACTCCAGATATGCAAATGTAAGTACTTATGAACAATTTAAGTATATGATCTTGTTACCCTGAACCGTAAAACTTGAATGACAGGAAAATGAATTAATATTATAGAATAGTTAAAGAAACATACAAAATATCTAGATCTACTTTTGCTCGAAGTGTTTCATGTGGCAACCTACGAAACCAGACTTGTCAGAATGACAACATAGCTCGCCGGTGGCAACCATATGTAAATTGCAACAACAACAATAAAAAAGGTCTTATCACAAGGAATGCACATGTGAAATATCAAAGCCCTATCACTTACCAATCAAAAAATATGGCCATGGTTAAAGTTTTTCAAAAGTAGGTCAATCATCTCCAAGGTCAAGGTCACAAGGTCAAAAATTTTGGTATCCATGGAAACGTCTTGTCACAAGGAATACACATGTGAAATATCAAAGCCCTATCACTTACCATTCAAAAAATATGGCCAAGGTTAAAGTTTTTCAAAAGTAGGTCAATCATCTCCAAGGTCAAGGTCACAAGGTCAAAAATTTTGGTATCCATGGAAACGTCTTGTCACAAGGAATACACATGTGAAATATCAAAGCCCTATCACTTACCATTAAAAAAATATGGCCAAGGTTAAAGTTTTTCAAAAGTAGCTCAATCATCTCCAAGGTCAAGGTCACAAGGTCAAAAATTTTGGTATCCATGGAAACGTCTTGTCACAAGGAATACACATGTGAAATATCAAAGCCCTATCACTTACCATTCAAAAAATATGGCCAAGGTTAAAGTTTTTCAAAAGTAGGTCAATCTCCAAGGTCAAAGTCACAAGGTCAAAAATTTTGGTATCCATGGAAACGTCTTGTCACAAGGAATACACATGTGAAATATCAAAGCCCTATCACTTACCATTCAAAAAATATGGCCAAGGTTAAAGTTTTTCAAAAGTAGGTCAATCTCCAAGGTCAAGGTCACAAGGTCAAAACTTTTGGTATCCATGGAAAGGTCTTGTCACAAGGAATGCACATGTGAAATATGAAAGCCCAATCTGTATTGGTTTAAAAGTTATAAGCAAGGTTAAAGTTTTTTGTGCACGCGCACGCAGACGCCAACGCCAACGCCGACACCGGGGGTATGACAATAGCTCTCCGGACATTCGTCCCGGCGAGCTAAAAAGGTGTAAAAAATGAAATAAAATTTAAGTGCAGAATTCAATTGTTGTTCATGCACTCTGTTGAGAACACGATGAGATTTAATCCTTCATTTAAGCAGCTGTTTTTTTAAAAAACTTTAAAAAGGTGTAAATGCATTTCTAAAAGACTATATTCAAATATTTTCAATGTAAAATAGTGTGAGCCAATCAAATCTTCTTTAAGAAAGTTTAAACACAATTCATCTTATTGCAAGTCCTTAAAACACGGAAATCTGAAAGGAAATTTGTCTCATACTTTGTTACTGTAAATAATGCCATGAAAACGCGGTACAGAAAATTTAAATATTCGGATGCTGTATGACACCAAACTCCAGGCAGTTCAAGTTTTAATTCCGTAATCCTACACTTGATAACACTTTCATAGACTTCAAATTATGACTAAGACATAACAGTAACTTTAGGCAGGATTCTTGGAGTCTATGACGGAGAACGTTTCTATTGTAAAGAGAAGACAACTCTGTTTGGGAATGGTTTGACAAAATCCTACTAATCGACTGCTGATCACACTACACATACTCTACACACGTGTATGCTATGTAACATGTTAATCACACATCCTCATAGAGCTGAAGGTCCAGCTTCACTACAACCTCTCCCTGCGACACTTCATGTAACAACAGACTTTTGGTGACAGGTCCTCGTTTCTCTGATCCTAGCAACTCTGACACTCTAACCTCTGTCCTTCCTAGGAAATCTGTAATTTGAAAATTGGAGAAAATTGGAAATAATGATAAAACTATTGTGACATGTCAGCTTTAAGAGAGATAATATTGATTGTCATAGTATGTGCGCAATGCAGACTTCAAATCTTTCATAGCTTACTTTTTTCCTTATTACATACTATTGCAAAAATAGATTGAAGGATTATTTTCATAGGTATAAGTCAAGTATGTGAAATGAAGTTAACAATACATCTTTTTAAAGTGAATTAGTAGATATATTTCTTCTTGAATGTGTTTTGAAAGCTGAAAGTGTTTTGTAAATTTTTCCCACTTTACTTCTTTGCCTTTTATGGAAAGATTCTATGGTCTGAGAAATTTGCATGCCATTATTCTCATACTTCATTTAGAAGCAGCAAAAACAATGCTGACAGTTTGGCAATGTTATAGAAATAATTTCATTTACAATTAAACAATGAACCATTTACCATTAGGTGAAAATAGGTCCCTATCATACACTGTGATACAGAGAACATCTTGTTCCACGTCTTTGATAGTGAACTGCATGGATTTGTTCCACTTAGGATTGAGGGTAGAGTTTATGACGGGGGTTTTATGCTCCTGTGCTCCCATGCTCACTTCACAATATGGATCACTTTTTCCTGAAGGTAAATATGACAATAAACTGTCTATGATAATGTCTGTTTATTCATTTAGTTTAAAGTTTAGTAGGTGTAAAGATATCTCCAGGTTGTTTAGGTAACTGTTACAATTATCTACAAACTTTCATATATAATTTTGAAGAAATAAGAGCTCAATGAACATTTTAACAAGACTAGTAAAGTTAGCTTTATCACATGTTGTCAAAGTTATCATAAACAATTCTTTCCTTAAATCTCTTTCTGGATTTCATGAATTGAATTAATCTTACAACTGTATACAATTTTATCTTTTCAAAGGATGGGATTTATCCATACATTCGCTACTGCAGCTAAAAGTATAGTGCTGCTTGTATGCTTCTGAATTAAGATAGCCTAATATATTTAATGTTATAAACTAAGGTTTAAGGGATGTGTAAACATACTGGACATCTAAACTTTCATACTACCTACATCAGTAGCAGAATATACAAAGTGAGATAAAAGGTTTTTCTCCTTTTCTTGAATTTTTCAAATATCATTCTTTTTCTTTTTTATTCACATCAATATGTGTTAGATGCAGTTCAAAGCCAAATCATGTGATCATCAAGATTAACAAAATCGTGCAATTTTTCTTTATAAAACTTTTATTTTCAAATGAATAAAAAATCATATTAAAAAGCATGAAATTAAGAAACTTTAAGCATGAAAGGGACATCGTGTTACATGAGTTCAAAGGTAACAATGAACTCAGTCTGCAAACATCAGATAAATATTTTTCAACCAAAGGTATGTCCCTTAAATGCTCCCGTACAAAATAGCTATGTTTTTCTTGCACTGAACATCTATAAGCTGCGAATCATATTTTAAATTGCTGCTTTCTTTTCAGCAAGTATCATGAATTCCAAGAATATTTTTTCCCTTTTTTGTAAAGTTACAGAAGTATCAGACAGACAATTTCAATTAACATCTTTAATTAATTGTCAAGCAGCATGCAATGTATTACATTACACCATTAATTGGTTCAAAGTCCCCAGGCCATTGTAAAGATGGGCAAATCATGGGTCATTCTCACCAAAGCCGTTTTAAAAAAGTAATTTTTATCTTAAAATTAAGGGGTTCTGAAATAATAAAATTCAAAGCTAAAACTAAAATGGCATCTTGTACACATTATCACCAGAGAAGATCCCCTTACCAGCACTCTTGTTATGGTCTGAAATCATGAAAAGCAATCTCTAGATATAAACACAAAGTACCATCTACATTTACAAAATAAGGGGTGTTTGAAAAATGCCTTTTGTATCAATTCTAAAAATACCACATCTATCTTTCTAACAGCTATGAATGGATAAAGCTTTACTGACTGACACCTCTAATTTAACCCTGACAGTAAAAATTAGATTCCTAAGGTATGTAACATATATCATTAAAGAAAGACACTGGTAGAACTGGAACCTCATATGAAAGATGGATGAAATGGAGCATTGTGTTTCGTGAAAGTTAGACCATTTGTTCCAGTCTGAATGTTGTTTTGAACGTTGGCTTGAATGATTTTTAAAGGATCAACAGATGAAAGATATTGTGAACATATATCAATGGAGGATGGATAAATAGAAGGTATAGACAGGTGGATCGATGCCATGAAGATGTTTCATTTTTTAGTATTTCAATAATTTTTGGAATATAAATGTTAGCCTTTAAAATTTACACTAGAAAATCGTACGTATCAGCAAAATGTGAAATCTCTTTTTTTCTCAACTTATATCAAAATGCTATGTACAAAATAAATTGTACACCACCATCATCTTCAAATTCAAAACTTACCATTAGCATCACTAGGCTGTAGGTCACGACCTTCTACGATTACAACCAGTAAACGGCCTACTCCAGGAATCTTTTTCACTGAGCATGCAAACACACAAAAATTAAAATACATCAATCATGCACAAAAATGCTCTAAATTCTGAAACAAAAATACTATTCAATAAGTTATCTACTGTCTGCGCAGCTCACTTCAGAAATCGGAAAATTGAAGTTTTCTCTACTTTGTAGGCATATTTTCAGATTAAAATTTATACAGGGGGGATAGATCTCGAACTCTCATAACTAACAGTGTCTTTAAGTTATATATCTGTACGATCAATACTAAGCTCACAGTGAAAGAAAATAGTTTTAGATGGGGAAATTTCTATGTTAGATTTTAGCCTGACGTCATTGGCGTTTTCCATAGACTCACTGTGTTAAACAACGTCTTGCTAAAATTAACATAGAAAACTCACTATTTAAAACTATTTTCTTTCACTGTGAGCTTAGTATTAGTCGTAGGAACATATAACTTACACCGTTAGTTATGAGAGTTCGAGATCTATCCCCCTATGTAAATTTTAATTGGAAAATATGCCGACAAAGTAGAGAAAACTTCAATTTTCCGATTTCTGAAGTCAGCTACACGGACAGTTAACACAAATCATACATAAATAAGCTTTAGCAATGTACCATTATTATGTTACAGTACAACATTGATGAAATAAAAATATATGTATATAATTGTGTGGTTTATCAATACTACAGGGGTGCATGATAAATGAAAATCAGATGACAAGCAAATAAACGCTATATTCAGCTGTACCTGACTCAGATACATGTATGAGCATAGGAATATTGGGTTCTATCATGATCTACTGAGTGAGACAAAAAAAAAAATTTTCGGGTGGCGGAAATTTTGTCTATTTCCGAGTGGAGCATAGTTGAACGAGGGAAAAGATGTAAAATTTCCCTCACAAGTTTAAATTTTTATGTCTAACTCAGAATTAAGTGAAAGAATCTATTTCTTATTCCATGAAACATAAGAAAAAAGTGAATTCAAACAATTGATGCCATCTAATGCTGTTTTCTGATGACGTTACTGTGACGTCACACTAAGATTCTCTTTTATCATTGGTCAACTGGAGCCTTTGAGACAACTTATGAGTCTTAAACATAGGCTGTCTCACAGGGTACAAGCAAAACTGGAGAAGAAATCATTTTCTCAATCCAAGTGAGACAACATATTTATATTGATGAATGCTTTATGCATATTCAGTTGTAGAACCTCCAAAATGTGAGATCTGAAACTTGTATACAAATGTTTGATTCCTTCATGAATTTAAAACAATAATTGTGGGAATGTCATTTTAGCTGGTTTCTACTTGATACATCACATCTACAATCAAAATTTGTTAGAAACTGAAAAAGGTTCAAATCACAAGTCAAATACAACTAAATGACACATAATGCTTGACACTTCATGCCTCACTGGTGTTGGTTATAATTACTGACTAAGTGGGCAAAAAGACATATTAATGCCTTCTGTCTTACCATCAGCACTAGGGGCCAAATTAATGCCCTCTAGTATAATAACAAGGAGACGACCTACACCTTTAGGCTTTGTGACAGCTGGTAAGGAACAGAAATTTTGATTACTAAATTATAAATTTTATTTAAAATACAAAATCAAGCAAATCTTTAAAAACTTTAACAGACTTTCGGAATACTGTAAACGTGGAAATTTTTGTGTAGAGGTCATTTTCGCGTATTTCAGGAATCGAGGGACTGTGCAAAAATTTCCTCCCAGCCAAAATTTCCCTGGTGCATTCTTACAAAGGCAGAGAAATATATATTGCAAATATTTCCCTAAAGTGTAACGTCTTGATGTTATAATTGCGCAAAATATCCCTTCTGCATTCTTACAAAGGCAGGGACATTTATATCGCAAATATTTCCCTCAAGTGTAACATCTTGATGTTATAATTGCGCAAAGTATCCCTTCTGCATTCTTACAAAGGCAGGGACATTTATATCGCAAATATTTCCCTCAAGTGTAACGTCTTGATGTTATAATTGCGCAAAATATCCCTGCTGCATTCTTACAAAGGCAGAGACATTTATATTGCAAATATTTCCCTCAAGTGTAACGTTTTGATGTTATAATCGCGCAAAATATCCCTGCTGCATTCTTACTATGGCAGAGACATTTATATTGCAAATATTTCCCTCAAGTGTAACATCTTGATGTTTTAATCATGCAAAATATCCCTGCTGCATTCTAACAAAGGTAGTAACATTTATCATGTTTATATTGCAAATATTTCCCTCAAGTGTAACGTTTTGATGTTATAATAGCGAAATTTTCCCACAGTGAAAATAACCACATTTACAGCATTAGCTCTATGTATCTCCAATAGAATCCAGTCTACTGTGTGTTAGGTTGCACAAACATTATAGAAAATGTAAATTCCTCAATGTTATTATGGACAAAACAAAGTGGTCCCAAATCCAACAAGCCTGATCATCGATTCAATCAAAAGTCTTATTCACAAATCAGTGCAATAAAACACCTCAAACAAATTGTGTGTATTATTTTTTAATATACAAAGTTTGATTTTAAAATGAGTTGCGATACACACATGTACATTTTATGTCTATAGTAAAATCTAAATCTTACAGTTATAGGCTTTCTCCCGTTTCTTCTTTTCTGTATCATTATAAATCTTAGCTGATGCCTCTATATGTCTGACCCAAGCATCTCTGTAATGTAAACGTTCACTAAAATATACTGGAATGGACATATAATTCACAACTCTTATAATCATACTTGTACAATAAAAATAAATGGTAAACAGAAATTGATGTTCAATAAAGTTTGTTGAAATTGACTAAGACAGAATTTTGTGTTTATATGGGTTAATCTGACCTTGTATTATAATTAGGTATCAATAATCATCTGAACTTACAATATATCATATACATGTAAACACATTCAAGGAATTCTCTACAAACTGTCAGATTTAGAAAATGATTATCTGAAGTTTAAATTCATTTGAAAATATTATTTTTTCCCCCAAAATAAGTCTTTATGGATATAACAAATTTTGTTGAAAATGAATTGATGATACCAATCTCTTAGAATTCACTATAAGCATGTTCTACTATACATGTACTAACCTTTCAGTTTGGTTAGGACACTTGAGGTTATAAACTCTATCTATATGTGCTATATGGAACATAAAAGGATCACTGTCATCTTCTACTTTCTTTACTGCCACTTCATTCAGGAAAATTGGCTGAAATAAAAACTAAATACTCAGTGAAGAAAAAAATCACATTTTTTTCCAAAAAAAAAAGATTTTTTACAGTGATCAATCCATGTTTGAACTATGAGGAATTTGCATCAGATTTATGCATTTTCCTTTGTCATGATACCAATTCAAATTTCCACATATGAAAGAACATGGTGTATAGTATAGAGATTAGCAGATAACTTTCATATTATTCAAGCTTACAAAGCTACCAACTCTTTTAATATTGATAAATTGGTTAATAGGTCAATAAAGAACAACGATATCGTGACGCCTTATTGAATCTACTTATTATCCTCTAGGACTTTTTATCATCTGTCTACATATATGTACATATATATGATGGATGGCAAAACCTAACAACTTGAATCTTATGAATATGACCTCTAAATCATCAGATTTTGAAATTGTAGGACATTCTTTTGATATACTGACCTGTTTATACATTCTGTATTTTGCCTTTGACTTTGGATCCATGATAAACAATGACGTAGAATTAGTTAAGGGTGAGGTCAGGAGGAGAAAATCATTAAATAGGAAGCCCACTAACTCCTTGTTACTCTTTACCTGTTAAAAAGAAAGATCAAATCAGATGAATAAATACTACTCCTTCAATATAATATTTACCTGTTAAAAAGAAAGATCATATCAGATGAATATATAGTACTCCTTCAGTATAATGTTTTACATGTATCCAATTTTTTTTTCAAATATTAGTGGAATAGCAGATATTTGTTAATTACTAATTCCTTTAATTACTAATTAAAGGAGAGCAATTCTTAATTGTATATAGTTTACTCTTGATAACACAAACTTGAAGGGTTCATAAGAATGCTCATACAAGTTTTATATAGATTTCACCATTAAAAGAAATATAAAATAATTTTACATGCATTTAATATAAAATAATTTTACATGCATTTAAAATAAAATAATTTTACTCGAAATTGACATTCTAACAAAAGCATGTGTACAAATTTTGGCTTTATTAGATTTCCTCATTCAAAGAAATATAAAATAATTGTATATGTATTCAATAAAATATTGCAAATAACATTCTAACCAATCGTGTAACTTACCTTATAAAGGGTGCCAGAGTAAATTATCTTTCTAGGACCCAGACAATTAGTCAAGGAGTTAAAAATAATTTTCTGCAAAGAAAAGATTGAATCATCAGTACAGATTCAAAGACAATGTAAAATCTTTATGAAGTCATCTACAAAATATCCAATGATTATGATAGAAGAGTACAAAATTAGCATTGCCCAAAAGATCATAAGAAACAAGTTTCTTGTCTACATCAAATCACACTCCCTTTCAAGTCCACCCGCTCCTCTCTTCTACCACTATAACTTACCTCAGGTAAGCCTTCACATTGTACAGCCTGCTGTATCCATTCTAACTTATCAAAGTTTTCACGCTCCCTCACCCCTCCCACCACTCCCCTCTGTGTCTACCCTTCCTTACCTCAGGTAAGCCTTCACATTGTACAGCCTGCTGTATCCATTCTAACTTATCAAAGTTTTCACGCTCCCTCACCCCTCCCACCACTCCCCTCTGTGTCTACCCTTACTTACCTCTGGTAAGCCTTCACATTGTACAGCCTGCTGTATCCATTCTAACTTATCAAAGTTTTCCCGCTCCCTCACCCCTCCCATCACTCCTCTCTGTGTCTACCCTTACTCAACTCTGGTAAGCCCTCACATTGTATAGCCTGCTGTATCCATTCTAACTTATCACAGTTTTCTCACTCCCTCACTCCTCCCCCACTCCCCTCTGTGTCTACCCTTACTTACCTCTGGTAAGCCCTCACATTGTATAGCCTGCTGTATCCATTCTAACTTATCACAGTTTTCTCCCTCCCTCACTCCTTCCCTCCCTCTCCCCTCCTTCACCCCATCAGCTTCCCTTCCTTCTCTCCCCCCTCCCCTCTGTGTCTACCCTTACTTTTCTCTGGTAAGCCTTCACAATGTACAGCCTGCTTTATCAGCTTTCATGCTCCCTCATCCCTCTCTCCCTCCCTCACCCCTCCCTTCACTCTCTGCCCACCCTTACTTACCTCTGGTTAAGCCCTAACATTGTATACAACCTGCTGTATCCATTCTAACTTATCACAGTTTAACCGCTCCCTCACCCCTCCCTTCCCTCTCTTCTGTGTCTACCCTTACTCACCTCTGGTAAACCTTCACATTGTACAGCCTGCTGTATCCATTCTAACTTATCATAGTTTTCCCTCTCCCCTCCTTTACCTCATCAGCTTCCCTTCCTTCTCCCCACCACTCCCCTCTGTGTCTACCCTTACTTACCTCTGGTAAACCTTCACATTGTACAGCCTGCTGTATCTATTCTAACTCATCACAGTTTTCACGCTCCCTCACCCCTCCCCTCACTCTCTGCCCACCCTTACTTACCTCTGGTAAACCTTCACATTGTACAGCCTGCTGTATCCATTCTAACTTATCACAGTTTTCACGCTCCCTCACCCCTCCCGTCACTCTCTGCCCACCCTTACTTACCTCTGGTAAGCCTTCACATTGTACAGCCTGCTGTATCCATTCTAACTTATCACAGTTTTCCCTCTCTCTCACCCCCTCGTTAACCTGATTACAGAGTTTTTCTGCCTCGGCTAACGCGTCTTGTAGATTCTGTCTGTCTGGATGCCCCTCTGGTGTGTATTGTAAAATCTGGGGAAGTATAAAGATCAAAATGTGCTGAGAATGCATGATGTATAAAGTGTACATTCTTATACTAAAGTAGAGTTATTCATTTTGTTTTCAAATTCACGGAGACAAATTTTCTAGGTACAAAGCTGATCCCTTAAGTGGCGTAGTATACATATCACGTAAAAGATTCTACGTATACAGACTGAGTAAAAATTACAGTGCCTTTGTAACGAAAGCGGATATTTTGTTATCCTCTGTTTTATTGGATGTTTTGTTACTCTCTGTTTACCTTTTGCAACATACAAAGGATATTTTGTGATTCTTTGTTTACCTTTAGAAGCATATTAGGATATTTTGTCATTCTTTGTTTATTTTTGTGACATAACAGGATATTTTGTAAATTAGGGGATAAATTATTGCGCTGCAAAATATGAAATACAACTGCTTCGTATTTATTACCATGGCGAAAAATCAAAGTGTTATCAATAATAAACTTACTTCCTCTGTCGTTTACATGTGGAGAACGCCATTTGCAAGCTCATACCTTGTAGTTTTATGTCACAGTATGACTTCACAGGAGCGAAGAACAAAGGGAAGCATGACGTCATACGTTAAAAGTGGGCTAAAACTTGTAACATGCAAATTTACGTAGGAATACATTTTAAAGTATGTCAAGTGAGTCCCTTTGCGGCATGTATATCGTCGTTATACATGCTTGTAGAAATCCTGTGAACCAATCAGAATGCGTGAAACCAAACAGAATGAATTAGAATCATTGTTTACCTTCTGTGTGAAATGAGGATATTTTGTTATTCTGTTTACCTTTTGTAACATGAAAGGTTATTTTGTTATCATACTTGACATTGTCCCGCCCGGGACAAAAATTGTCCCACATTTTCGACCGAAAAAATCTGTCCGGGCCAGGACACGGAAAAACCCGATTTTTGGAAGTTCCATCAAAAAAAAAAAAAAAAAAAAAAATCGGCCTAATATTGATTATTCTGTGTCGATTTTAGTCGTTTTGTCTTTTCTTAAACTTTCACTGTTTATTTAAACGTTACCAATTATCTATGCTATATACCCATGTACAGTAATCAGCCGGTTATCGATCTATGTTGATAAAAGGTTGGCTGTCCCACAAACGTCGCTAAATACATACGTGTAGGCTATCTCTTGTTTTTTTTTTTGCTCACGGAGTAATTCGATCATTTAAATAAAATTAATAAAGCAATAGCAATAGTTATATAAGCCAAGATATGAATTCATTTTCATGAGAAGAAACAACGTGATGTAAAACATATAAACAAGATGAAAAAAAAATGAAAATACGGCAACTACGGAACGCTCTAAAGTTATTATGATATGTTCCGTATTATTAATATTATCACGTCAAAAAACCCTCAATACTAATCAAAGTATGTTAGCTTAGTGTCGTTTTTAATGCCCGAGTCGTTACTGATAAGTTATCAATTGTGTATTTCATTTAAATTGCAAACGGCGCAGGTGTTTTATACTTATATTCAGAAAGTTCTTAATATAAAACGCTAAGAATGGAGTAACAGACTTTTAAAACCTTCACAGAGATAGACAAGTTCACTGAAGCACCACTTTTAGAAATGCGTCCGACCAGGAGCCGTCTATGTATAAGGCGCGCGTTGATAAGACTTTTTTTTCTCTGACGTTCTTTCGTTTGCAGAGGGCAATGATCTAGTGCAATTTTGGATTGCAATATTTGAAGTTCAACCTCCTAAAAGTGTCCCTCTTTATGTCCCTCATTGGCGTTATATTTGTCCCGCTTTTTGATGATTTGTCCCTCTTTTTGTCCCTGACTTTGCAATGACAAAACTCCGAAAAATTATGGAAAGTATGTGTTATCCTTTATTTTCCATTTGTAACATAAGAAGATATTTTGTTATCCACAATTTATTTTTTGTAACATAATATTTTGTTTTACTATTTGTAACTTAAAAGGATATTTTGTTATCCTTTATTTACCTTTGTAGCATACATGCATGAGGATATTTTGTTATCCATAGTTTATCTTTAGTAAAATGATAGGATATTTTGTTATCCTTTGTTTAAGTGGATATTTTGTTATTCTTTGTTGACCTTTTGTAACATAAAAGGATATTTTCATATCCGCGGTTTATCTTTTGCAACTGAAGAAGACAAAATCGTCCCTAGGGCGAATTGGGGATGATATTCTGCCTTATTCCCAATGCAAAATTATAGTATCCTCTTTTCTAAATTTCAGCCCTAAAAATTCTGAATTCTCTGTGGTCTTTGCTTGATGTATCTTCAACTTAATTTAAAGTATATTTCAATTTATTTTGAAATATCAAATTTTGCTCAAAATGCCGATGTTCCCAACTTGAAAGGACCCGGCCCCTTCCCAAAAATACCATGCGACAGCCCTGGAGGATATTTTGTTATCTTATGTTTACCTTCTATAACATAAGTGGATAATTTGTTATCATTTGTTTACCTTCTGTAACATAAGCGGATATTTTGTTATCCTCTGCATTGGTTTCAGAAGGAAGCTACTCATAGGCATTCCTTTTGTCCTTGGATCTTGAACACATTTCTGTAAAATAACGAAATTTGCGTAGACAATATTTTTACCTTATAAACTATTGCAGTTGGTAATAGACCTCTTCACAATATAGGTTTGTTTTGAACACTCTCCTTTGTTCACAGGACAGTTAACCAACACAAGAAAACTTGATATCATATTTTTCTTCAATGAAGCATGACAGGATTTCATTTGATTGTGTTGAGTAGGTTATCTACCATATGAAAAATCGACAGAGGTCCACAGGAACCTTTATGTGAAAAGGTCTTACAAATGGATATAGAGTGCATAGTCATTTACAATAACTTCAACCATCTATTTCACTTTTATCTTTTATTTGAAAGAAATTCAGATGAGAAATTATATTTACATACTATTAGATAGATACTTACTTTTTGGAGCTCTCTGAATTCCTGACTATTTTCTGTTTTACGTTGTATAAGTGCCGCTGCATTCAGCTGACAGCTACAGAATCTTATGTAGGCACCCATGTGGGGAAACTGTCATAGACAATTAAGTATTAATCAAAAAACTATCTCTTCATTCAAAAGAAAAAACATTGGAAGAATTTTTACAATATTCTGAGAAGTCTGCCTTTGCTCATATAGTGCATAATCACATCTTAACAATTTCAATCAAGTGTTTTGGAGGTACATTTTGTAATTCTAAATAGCAAGATTTAATAATTGCTATCTTAGTTTTTGTTCAATACAAAATAAGTTTTTAAAAAATATAACTTTTTTTCAAAATATGAGATTTCTATATTCAAATATTATTTTGCATTACAGATCTAAACAACTACATCTTCTTGTATGAAAAAAAATCTTACATTTTCACAGAGTATATCACCAAGAACATTTATAACTTGGCCTTTTCCACACATTTTCTTTCTAACTCTAAGGGACCTGGAAAACAATTTAACAGTAATAACTATCAACATGGGCTCATACTATTTAATATAAAGTACATGTAGCCATCAGAGTAAAACATAGGTAATCACAGATTACGTAGCTCACCTCGTGGCAGCAAAATTCAATTCAAACATATTTCTAAGTACATGTATATTGGCTTTTAAAGGCAAAATCATTCAAGCGGAAAAAGTTGGTCATGGTCATTTTATGAAAGTTTGATCAAAGATACATCCAATATGCAAGTTTGGTACATGAAGCACTTATACTTTGCTCAATGTTGGCTTTTAAAGGCAAATTCACTCAAGCGGAAAAAGTAGGTCAAGGTCATTTTATGAAAGTTTGATCAAAGATACATCCAATAAGCAAGTTTGGTACATGTAGCACTTATACTTTCCTACTAGAAAAAGTAGGTCAGATGCTGCATCCACTGCATGGGTTGCTCTTGGCATCCAAAGATGAATCACTTGTGCAAGTTTGGTTACTGTAGCATTAGTGCTTTGTCAGATACTGAGCTACCCCAAACTTCTTAACCAAGTCACTCTGAGCTACCCCAAACTTCTTAACCAAGTCAATCAAGCGGAAAATATAGGTCAGATGCAGCATCCGATGCATGGGTTCACCTCAGCATCCAAAGATGAATCACTTGTGCAAGTTTGGTTACCTTAGCATCAGTACTTTGCAAAATACTGAGCTACCCCAAACTTCTTAACCAAGTCAATCAAACAGAAAATGTAAGTAAGATGCAGCATCCGATGCATGCATGGGTTCACCTCAGCATCCAAAGATGAATCAATTGTGCAAGTTTGGTTACCTTAGCATCAGTACTTTGCAAAATACTGAGCTACCCCAAACTTCTTAACCAAGTCAATCAAACGGAAAATGTAAGTAAGTTGCAGCATCCAATGCATGGGTTCACCTCAGCATCCAAAGATGAATCACGTGTGCAAGTTTGGTTACTGAAGCATCAGTACTTTGCCAAATACTGAGCTACCCCAAACTTCTTAACCAAGTCAATCAAGCGGAAAATGTAGGTAAGATGCAGCATCCAATGCATGGGTTCACCTCAGCATCCAAAGATGAATCACTTGTGCAAGTTTGGTTACTGTAGCATCAGTACTTTGCCAAATACTGAGCTACCCCGAACTTCTTAACCGGACGTGGACGGGGACGTGCGGGGGTATAGCATAAGCTCACTCAACTTCGTAGAGGTGAGCTAAAAATGTTGCCATTGTGCAACACATAAAAGGTAAAAAAAGTGACAACTAAAATCGATTGAACAACATGGAAACAACTTACTTTAATAACTTAGTATTGCACACAATGAGTTCTTTCCAGTTGACAAACACCGAGGACAACTCTTCCTCTGTCATAACCTTGGCATCTGACATTGGTTTGTAAAATGCCTGAAAAAGAAAGTTTTGAATTTTAATGAATTAAAAGTAATGACTATGCAGAAAGTTTGATACATGTACATGTGACTATATTACAAAATTGAAAGCAAAAATATGTTGTGTAACACTGTATAATGTATATCTACTGAGTTTCACATTGTCTGTAATCTTATTGCTAAAACATAGGTCTTTATTTTTGGAAGTACAATTTTTTTTGCAAATTGAAGTAGGGAGGAGTGAATAAACATCAAACGTTCTGAGTTATCTCTTTAAGCAACTTTTCTTAATTATTATTTTTCAGACAATTGAATGAGTATTTGTAAGTAACCAGTTACATTTTGTTAAGGTATTGTCAGTAAAATATGTTATTCTAAATTCTTAAATGAACAGTTTTCTTGATAACTTATTTTTGCGTTTTTAATAAAATCACAAAACTTAGACACTCCTCAAATTATCTGACAATATTTACATATGCCCATTCATTTGTATAGAATTAATATCATATGAGTGTAACCACTTGGCTTGATTTGAACTATGACGTCATATAGCGGTACGTGGTTAAACAGAGTTTTAGCAACCAAGTTTTAAACGTAAGCGTGAAAAACTAGAATGTAGATATATACATGTATATATAATAACCGTCTATATGGAATGTGATTATACTGTGATAACCCACAATGGATCCAAGAATTATGTCTCTCATAATGTGCATTATGGAACATATTTAACTCCTGGATCCATTGTAGGTTATCACAGTATAATCACATTCCAAAAGACAATTAGGCGACAGAAATTTAATTCTTAGTTTTATGGATCTGCCGACCCTAATTTTACCACAATTGGAAAAAAAAGCTGAATTAAGATTGTGATCATGGCACAATACATGAAATCTTGAAATTTACTTATTTTAAATTCATTAAAATTTCCTCCTCCTATCCTATTTTGAAAAAATAAAATCCGTAAAACTAAAAATTAAATTTCTGTTGCCTTATTGTATAATTAAAGGGTATATCAAAGAATTTTAAAATAACTTTACTCACATCAAGGACTATAGACATGTCCGACATGTAGGTTTCCTCTGTGTTAATCAGTTCATGAATATAGTTCTGTCGTTTACTCTCCGTGGATGACGTTTGGGCAAGTACCGCTGGATCTGTTGACCCTGAAGTCAATATACATTATAATAATAATAATAATAATAATAATAATAAATACTTTATTTAGAGAAGGTAACCTGATAAGCAATATAGCTTTTCTTCCCCAGGGCCTTCTAGACATAATTTTACAACAAATAAGGATCATCATAGAGCTCTCTCTCTCTCTCTCACACACACACACTCTCACACACAAATACATAATGATAAATATATTCTCGTTTTACAACATAATATTATGCTCTTTCTCTCTCTCTCTCTGTCTCTCTCTCTGAATCTTTCTCTTCTCTATGCACTTTCTCTCTTTATCATGAAGATATTAGAGAGAAACAGTACAAGTTACAAATAAAGCCTAAAAGGGTAATTAAAAAAATCCAAGTCAGTGATTAGGAAAGACCCGGGTCATGCGCCATAGTCCTATTAATTTGAAAAATGGCCCATTGAAGTCTATGTACTTTCTCTGGAAATTGAAATTATAGAAATTCATGGAAAATGGTCCATTCACAAAATTCCCTTCCCAATCACCGTTTCTTGTCCTAAATGCAGTTTACCATGTAGAAAATATCATGGTCTTGACAGCCACTTGTAAATACTGATATTTCAATCAACAACCTGGCTCTGCATGATCTACATGTTAATGGGTCTTATTCCATTCAGAATACCTCGCAGGGTTATTTAAAAGCATTTTGTTAAATTCTATGCATCAGTTTGCAAATGATGCAGTCATATATTGATTCAGAAAATGATTTTTCTAAAAAACAATCACCAGTCACATATTTTGCAGGAAGCTTCAGGCCTATAAATAATAGTACTTAGGTCAACATGTGACCTTAAGTCCTTGACCCTAATCATACTGACCTGCCATCTACTAGTACAAGAACTGTGTATCAGTCTACCAAGATGAAGTATTCCTAACACTGTGAAAGGCTGACACGCATAAATGATGTCATGTATAAAACGGCATTCATCTCCTTTGAAGGGTGAGGGGGATACATAATTTGATGAACGTGATAAATCCAGTAAGTTTGACAGGAAGAACCTATGGAGAAGGATGTGTGCAAGAATATACATATGCATACTACACGAACATCAGCTTCCTTCCTAAAATTCCATTTATAGAGAAAGTCTATTTTCGACTAATATTTCCTGTATTTGGTTTCCTTAAAAACACAACCAAGCCAAAAAAAAGTGCAGTTTTGCAGCACATGGGCCAGTGACTTCCTCTACTCAAAATGTAGGAATATAGGTACATCATGTATATCTAATACTGAAATATAGGACAAATATAGGAGGTTTTTTATTTTAGAAAAATAGGAAAATTATAGGACATTTCAAGCTTCAAAGCAAAAGATGGAAATACAATTGGTAGAATGTTTGCCTCCTGGTACTAGTATCTTCTTTTTTTCTTTATATGATTTTAAATAATGAACAATAAATCATAAAATGAAGTATTTGATAAAGTTTGGAAAGGTAGCGAGAGAGCCAAAATTTTTCATGATATTGTTGCAAATCCATTTTTGAATATGATCGAGTTATATATAGATGCCCAAAGAAACTGACAAATAAATTATGTGGACATTTGAGGCCAAAATATAGGAGATTTATATGACAAATTTATGGAATACTAGTATAGGACTTTTATTTCCTTCGGGGTTCCTTTAATTTTCGTAGGAAAAATTATAAGGAATGATAGGACAGCTTAGTATGACCAATGGCAGCATATAACCTCTCATTAAATTGCTTTTCAAATTTAGTTGATTTCAAAATTCTTTTCCTACCTCTCTTGTTTCTTTTTCTAACCAAAATAGTTATCCGGTAAGGGTTTTAACAATTAGTATGCTTTATTTTTGAAACTGACATTCACACTCAATGTGAAATCTCATAAAAATATGTGAATACATGTATAATGTATAAATCCTATTCATTGTATAATGATGTCAAGGGGTAGAATTTTCTGTCCCTCCACTTAAATCTATATGTTACATATATGGATCTTATCATAAGTAGAAGCGGGACAGTATGCAAATGTATTGCATTCAGCTATTGAAAGACGTCCTTTAAAATTCTTGTTGACAGTCTTTATATTGCAACATAGAAAATTTAGCAACTTCTTACTATCAATGCCTATTGCTCTCTTTGCAGAATGAAATATCAAACTATACCTTGTGTAACCTCCAATAAAATGTAGTCCATAATATTTTACATCCAAAATGAAACTTCAGCCACTTGATACAGGAGAACACATGCACTGAGCTACGTGCATAAACAAAAATAAAACAGTGATGGGAAACTTGACGCAGGGATGAGTAACGAAAGTAAAACCCGCTATTGTTTCCTGTCCTTCTAGCTTTGACCGAAAGCCAATGAAACACTTCACAAGGTACTTGAGAAATAACTTGTTTCCTATTGTTTTGGTAATTAAAAAGGAAATAGTGAGAAGTAGAATTTCTATTTCTTCTTTTGTAACGAAATACTTGTCTTAGTGAACTCAACAAAGTATGGTCACACCTTAGAAATTTAAGATTAATGTACCAGTCTATAGCAAATTCATAAATATATGTCTATGCAGTATTGCAACTGAAGTTAAATATTCTCATTGCATAGTTTTTTGATTTGTTTTTTTATATATTTTTTTTATTTTCTCCTAGAAATTATTAAAAAATATATATAGGATTTTTTGAATATCAGCATAACATTATATTCACTTTCTGAATCATCAGCTTGTATTCGTTTAGAAATGTTGATAGTGACCTTTGTATTATTTCTGAAGTAAGAGGGTGGAGGCACTTATAAATAACCTATATACAATCTGTATTTCAATTATTTAATAAATCCTACTTTTACGTATAAGAGGCAATGTATCTTTAATATTCATTCAGGAAATGATCAACATATCCCTGCACAAAATTACAACACAGCTTCCCATTCACGATGTACGAAACTTGTAAGATAAGTATCATCTCCACAAAAAGAACATTAGGACTTAACCTGGGCATATCATCGCAACTCGACAATGGCTAACAAAATTATTGAGTGATTCCTTAAGCGACCCATATATATTGTATAAGAAGAATCATTCAGATTCTTTCTTTGGTGGTTTTATAAAATGAAGTTAACAATTTCCAATAAACAATAATTTGCTCATTCGCTCCTGCTAGCATTAATTTATACATTTGGTTTTCAAATTCACTGCGACATGCTTTTGCAGTGCGAAGATGACTTCAAAAGTAGGAAAGTTTAATACATTGTGAATGATTCTTTTGAACTAAATCACTCTTAAAATTTTGTCCCATCATAATTCCATAGTTATGTCAACATGGTCAATGCAAGTGTTAGTTTGCTAAGAGGACTTATAGAATCCCAAGTTTAGTATAAAGCTTGTCAGGTATATGAAAAATTGGTGACTATCTGACATAAGGCAGACAGACACACTCTCTCTCTTTAAGAGGGAGTCCCCATCCTTTGGACCAAATCTCCCTCCTTAAGATGGAACCTCTCTCCTAGAGGGAGACTCAATCTTTTGGGCTGCATCTCCCACTTACCATTCTTTCCCATGAAAAAGAGTAAATTGTACTGAATTTTTCAATAAAAAGGCATTGCTGTCAGCCAAGTGTCCACAAAGAACAATGATAAGATATCATGTCGTAGTCACAATTTATACAATTTCTTTAACTTAGAATGTTAGCGTTCAATGAAATTGTTCTAAAAATGGTTCCCTCCAAATGATGACGCAATTTATCATAAATGTCGCAAAATTATATCACATGAATCTCTATCTTTTTCAACTGTCAAGGAGGGAGATCTCCCTTTTTGAGAATTTATAAGTTGACAGGTAAGACAGATGCATAGCCAAATGATCTCTATATGCGGCCTTTAATTTGCAGGCGACATAAACATAATTATACTGTAAACAGAATTCTCCACCTATTTCATTCGTTCTCTTTCTTCTGAAGAACCTACTAAGAATAAGGAATGAAATTCTGTAGCTCTGCACTCCGTATTCTTTGAGCATACACCTGCACACATTTTTGGTGAAACAGTACATAAATAATAAATGATCAGATTTCACATGTTTTTTTATTACATTCCTATGCAAATTAACATACTCTTTAACAATAATTTTTCACAATTAAAACAAAACATAGAATGTATGGGTTGCCACGGAAATACATAATAATAACTATAGTGACAAACAAATGTACATGTACATTCTTAATAAAAGTCTGGAGTATTTTTAAAAAACGTTTTATGTTAATTAGGTTAAAATTAAAAAATATTTGAATGATACATGTATAAATTTATCTGGTTTGCCCTTTGATTACATGATTACTAATTCTCTAATACATGTAATCACATATCATGATATACACAATTGTTTAAAATTAAAATTGATTACTTTCAATAATATAATTTCAACATGGCAAGTTTTACAAGTTTTTAGAAGTACAGAAAAATTCTTTCTGTTTTTCACTCGGTACTTTGTTGTATACATGTATTTCCATTGCAACCTTGATAAATGCTAAAATGTGTTAACAATGACATAATGGTATACAGTGATAAAAACTCTCAAAATCATTGTAGAATTGCTGCTACCGTTCATTAAAACAACAACATGGATTACGCTTCATGAAATACCGGTATAAACATAATCATGATACATGTACTATGTGTAAATATGATACCCGATGAAACATGTGAAATGTAATACAAACATAACGAGATTTCAATGTGAAACACTAATGTCTCTCATTTCAAGGAAAATTTATCAAAATTTACGAAATTTGCAATTCAAGTTTGGTTTCAACTCAACTCTTTACTGAATTCTAGGATCATGAGAAGATTTTTTTTTCTTCAAAAGGAAGACAAACCGGCCAAAAACTACAGACTCTCAGAATTGAGGCAAGCATAACAAGATACATGTAGCTTGGTTATTACAGATAAATACTGATTATTCTACAGTTACATGTATTCTATCTTTATTCGCACAAATTTACTCCAAAAGGTTAGTGCAGATTCTCTGAATAATGTAATATGTGAATTTAATACAGAAGAATTAATTCCATTATCTTATATATGTTTTACTACTTTATGTGCATTATGACACTGGATACATGCTGTGGTACATAGGATATTTATTTTCAACTTTCTTCATTTCCTAATCACAAGCAATACTAGAAAGATGTCAGCACTTCAAATGTGCAAGTAAATCATGATTTTAACAACAGTCTTAACTGTCAACATGGATCTGTTTACATGCAAAGAGATTCATAAGACCTAATACTTCAAAGAGCATGTGCTATTCTAGGCAACTTGACCTTGAAAATGACCTTGAGCTGAACTTGGAAGCTTTTTGTTCTTTGAAGCCTCTGGTTCTACAAACTTGACCTTGACCTGAACTTGGAAGCCTTTCGTTCTACAAACTTGACCTTGAACATGACTGACAAACTTGAAGACCTCGACATTAAGCTAGACAATAATACACTTACCAAGTTTCATGTGAATACAAAGTGTGGTAACAAAGAAAAAATGTTCCACGAGATTTAAGTATTACGAACGGACAGACAGATGTTAAAGTGATCCCAATCTATTGCTATTTATTCTCACTCAGAATGGTCTTACTTGACAAGTATATGTCTAAATCCATGAACAATGAAAATTGTAGAATCCGAAATCAATAAATACACTTAAGAAAACTGGTTTGTTGAAAAGTTTGGGATATTAAAGCACCATAACAAAACACAAAATAAGAAAAATAAGATGAAATTTACAATGTATAAATATCAAATGGATATAAAGCTTGGAGGAACTGATTATAATAAATATTTCAAATCTAAAGATAAAAATTCATTTTAAGTACATGTAACTTTTGTGAAATTGCATTACCATGCTCATGATAAGAGAAACATATCAATGTAAAATCATAATTTGCTTTGGCTATGGAAAATTTCCAACAAAATTAAATTCCACAATGAAACTTCCATAGAGATCACTTCACTTCCATTATTACTCATGCATAAATAAGACAAACATAGGGTAATCAAAGATTACATAGCTCGCCTATACAGGTTTTAGTCAGAAACTAGGTTAAAGTTTTTGAGAAGTAGGTCATCAAAGTCCAAGGTCAAGGTCACTAGGTCAAAGGTCATGGTCTCAAATGAAAGGTCTTGTCAAAAGGTATCTTCATGTGAAATATCAAAGCCCTACCCCTTATAGTTCAAGAGATATCGCCCAGGTTAAAGTTTTGTCTACAGATGACGACAACAACAACGCTGAGGGTATGGCATTAGCTCTCCAGACTTTTTTGTCCCGGTGAGCTAAAAATTGCTTGCCCGAACATAAATATACAACCACCTTCTTTTCTAAGCTTGGCTATGACACATGTAATGTAAGACATTTAGGCCTATGGGTACAGTTTCCATCTACGCTTATTGCATATTCCAAGTACACACATTGAATATGTATTATTTTGTAAGTACTTCCACTATCACAATTTTTATGAAATTACAAACTGAATGCATATCGAGTATTATACCATCAAATTTTGTTTATCATACTACATGCGTATACATACAAATATGAAAGGTCTACAATCATTCAAAATCTACTGTAATATCTTTGTATTTTCAGTATTCTTTATTCAGTTATTCAGTTATTTGCCATCTTCTATTTACCAAACATACAACATTAACCCTTTTATTTTTTCACTCTCATAAAAATTCTACGTTACCACATTTTTTTAATTAACATTTTACAGCATTGAACACAGGATTTTTTTGCACTGGCCATCCATAATAATTTAACAAATCCCCTTCTTAAAACATGTCATTTTAGTCACTTTCAGATACACATCTTCAAGAGAACACAAATCAATACAGGTCTTAAAAGTTGATTATTGAGAAAAACTCTGTGAACTTAAACCCACACATTCTAGAATAAACCAATTAAACTGATCCCAATACACTCTACATTACAACCTATCATGCACATACATATGTACATGTATAACTTATTGCTGCATAAAGATCCGCACCAAACCTAGCCTCTTACGTGTATACAATAAAGTAGCTATTTCTTGACATAAGTACGATACTTAGTGAATACAAACCAATATCACAATACTGAGAAGGTGGCATTTTTAAAACTATAGATTTAAACATTTTGCTCAAGCAACTTTGGTGGTGTCAATTTTACATTCATTCATTCATTTTGAATCTACTACATGTATATTAAGGAAATTTCTGCTAAAATTCTTGCATACTTTTCGACAATTACCAAAAATGACCATGCCACAAATGATACAAAATATCGTTAAATACACATACATGACATCATATTAATAATTTAATATACATGTATAAACTTTTATATACTTGGATTTTTTTTTCTAATCTCAGGACATCAATTTCAGTACATCTGATGACTAAGCAAATTGTTTTCTTTTTACTTTAAAAAAATTTTAGGTACCAAAGTAATCATTCACAGACCCCATGAAAGCCACATGTAAACCCAGGTGGCCAGGTGGAACTCACTGCTTCATGTTTGCTTATAGCAACTGATGATAACGTAAAGGGCATGAAATGTTACAAAATACATAATCAGATAATGTAATCAAGTCCTATGGACAATTGAATTTTGGCACTGTAAATTTGCATTTAAACTGTGAAAGTTGTTTAATGTCCAGGAATTCATGCAGTTAGCATCAATTGCTTAAAAACCTTTTGTAGAATCCAATTTGTTTTATTGAAGTTGTCGTAAAGATAAGTCTCTCCCTTGCAGTAAAATTCTTGAAAAATTATCAAAAGTATAAAATTCAAAGCATACACACAGACTTTCTTTACCCAATAAAAAACAAAACTTCGAAAATAAAAGACCAGTCAAGACATAACAAGTACATCAGATGAGTTGAAGAAACAAGTCTAGGCTAGATTAGGTTTCTTCTTATAAATATTATCATAGGATTAAAAACTGGTTAAATAAATTATGCATGTCCAAGTACATGGTCATACGACTCTTTGGTTACTAAATGGTTTAATTGACCAAGTAGAATACCATATTTTGTGGAAGAACATTTCTTAATCATAATAAAATTAATTGGTAATGTAAATGAAATGGATTGATGCAGACATAAAGTAGTAAGATCCAGAAGTCTGTATGGTTCTAAATTCAGCAGTAAGAATTTAACATGTATGAGATTTTTTTGGGAGAAAGTATTTGACATAGGAAAAATTAAGGAGTTACCTCAAAGGTAACTTACAAATCTAGTTACCATAGAAAATAAAAGTCCATGCATTCCCTCCACAAAATTAGCCAATCACTCACCATTTAACAAAAAATAAAATCATAGCCAAAAGCCAAAATGAAAGCTACAAACTCAAAATTTTGGAGATATGCTAGTGAGAAAAAGAGAAAGGAAAGTGAAAGGTTAGGAAATGAAGAAATATATCTAAGCTAGATTCTGTGTGTTACGTTTTAAAAATCACACAACATTCCAAAAATAAGACGGTCCAGTAAAACTGGGTCGATCAGCCAGGGCATCTGACCCACTAGTATACTCTATTTGTAAGAATGGAAAATAAATTGGCAAAAGATACCAAGATAGAAAATCATAAGGACTAATGAAAAAATTTATTTTAATTTTCTCACTTGCATATCTATACAGCATACGATCTAAACGATAAAATATGTTGATAGAACAATTATTGATAGAAACCTATATCTAAAGTACAAGAATATTTGCACTGCATACTATCAGGTGAAAAATTATGAAATAAATATCAAGTTAAAAAAAATAATTAAACAGCCAAAGCAATGATTTCAAGCATTTGAATTGACTTGTCCACTATAGTGCTGCATAGAATAATGTAGAAAGGCTAACTTTGTGGGGGAGGGGAGGATCTAATATGTGTTTTGGGGTGTGTGCTCGGGTCAATAGTGGGTCAGATACACTGTCTACTGTCACTCCAGTCTCACTGCACCATCATCCTACAAAAATGATAGTAAAGTCAAATTACTACTCATTATTCTAAAAATATACACATGGATACGTGAACGTTTTGGAAATTCATGTACTAAGGGAGTGAGAAAGTATACATTATGTACATTATGTATACCTTTAACAATAAAGCAGGAAAGAGATTCTTCTTAATTTATAGCTAAGTATGATAATGTCAGTAAATGACTGAATCTATCTAACATTTATTATTAGATGCAAGTAATAAAACACTGCTGACAAGCTGCTGAGGCTTTTTGCAAGATTCAAAACTTGTTTATTTTACATTGTATACATGTACCTTATATCAATGAATTTTAGAATATCAAAATTGTCAAAGGAGAAACTCTAAAACTGACGCTGAGACACAGTACATTTCAATTCACTGATACTATTGTTTTGTTTACAAGGTGGCAGTTCCATAACCCCTCAAATATTTCTTTCATACAAATACATTTAGCATGGACAACAGCATTAATATATTTTTGTGGTCACAGATGAACTTAAAATCAAAGTCCTTATTGTGTAATATATGTACACTGCAAATCAGGTACTCCTGTACATGTACGAAGGAACAAGAGCCCCAGGGTACACAACACTCACCTGATACCCATGCACACTCTCAACCTACTGATATTGCATTATGATAGTGTCAGTGCCAGAATTTAAACCCACAACCCTGGGACTATATAAATGATATACACATAAACCTTTTTTCAAAATTCAAAAATATAAAATTTAGGCACAAAATATATATCACAGCAATAAGAGACTTAAATATGTCAAACACACAGTAAAAGATTGTGCAAAAACAACAACACTTGTTAAGACATCCTTCTAGACCATCCAGATGCTTTCGGTTTGTCGATAAGTACTTAGGTTCTGAAGGAGAAGTTTGTCAAAGAAGGGTACCCCCTTTGACCTACTTTTGCCTGTGGTGGTGCCACCTGTTGACGGATCTGGATGAAAAACAACAACACTTGTAGGGAACCATGAGTACTTCATACCTACCAAGTTTCATCAAAATCCCTTCAGTGGTTCTTGAGGAGAAGTCGAAAATGTGAAAAGTTTACAATGGACGGATGGACGACGGATGCCGCTTCGCTAAGGTGAGCTAAAAATGGTACAAGTACATGTATATTGAGGAGCAAACATACATGTATAATGTATTTACTCCAGCCATCTTCAACTGTTTCTTCTGTATGCCAATATGAATTGTTATGATAAACAACACACAACAATGGATAATATGATTAATCTATACTTACATGTACGAAGGTATGTATTACACATACATTACAATTCTTACATGTACAATGTATGTACACAAACCACAAATACATGTAAGAGAGATCTGCTATCTTGTGTATTTTAAAACTACCTTCTCTATCCTTGACATTAATGACTGATCCAGACAGACAGACAGACATACACATACATGTATAATAACAACAAGCCAGACTACACGAATGCGAATGAAGTTTATGTATCTTTCACCAGATTTAAAAATTTTCAAATTTCAAGAAAATAAGCGTAGTATCATGACTTACATGTATTTTCCTGTGGAGGAGACTGTGTGAGGGGCCCCACGTAATTTGACGGGAACAATCCTACAATGCCGTTTAGTTCCCCTTGCCACCAGCTATCATCGTCTTTCTTCAGTATGTTTATCACAGAGTCTTTATGGAATGTCAGCTCATCTTCATGCTGGGCAGTATATGGATAGAGGGCTATCACTTGATCAACTGAAATTAATAATGAATGATTTTATATACATGTATGTTTATACATGTAACTTTGAAACATGATAAGAGGGATTCTTAAATTCAAAGTACAGGAATATGAAGATAATATAATTTAATGGATTCAAGCAAATACATGTAATTCCTTTGTCATACTGTAGATCGAACCTTGAACATTGCTTTGACCTTAATTCCTCAATCAGTTACACTTCTCCCTTGTTATATCTCCATCTTTTGATTTTTCTAAAATTTGGCGGTATAACGGGTTTGGCGGTATATTGAGGTTTATTGATAATGTCAATAAAATCGGTGATTTTGTGAATCGGCATATTGAAAATTTGAATGCCAATAACAGCGTACATGTAAATAGCGATCTGTAAACTTACATCCGTCGTGGCAGCGATGGCGGTAAATTCGTCAACATAAACTGAATTGATGACATAGAATGGGCAATGAAGAGGAAGATTAAACAAGTTGATTCTCTGTTATTCTTTAATTTTTCCATATCACCCCACTATGAATGGCACATATCACTGTCTATAGGTGTAAATTTCGGCCGTGCGGTCAAATCTATACGTGAAAATCAAACTCTTTGGAATATTTAAAACAACAATCAATTTGTATTAGAGAACGCCTTATTACCTGGATAATTACCTTGTTTGGCGGTATTAATCGGGGGATTAAAGGTTGTTTGTACTTTTACATAAGTGGCGGATGGCGGTATGCGGGTTTGGCGTTATGATTTATATAGGGAGAATTCTGTTCTTCACAAAATCGAGGCGGAATGCGAGTTTGGCGTTAAAATGAGGGGCGATATATGGGGGGAGGAGTGTATATACATTAAACATTTGTAAATGTGCCTTCTAAGTTTTAAGATGATATACACACAATGTTGTGATGAAGTTGTAAGGCTTAACGAGATATCACACGCGTTTCAGTAGCCTCCCTTAGACGAGAATTTTTAAGAAATCTCCACGCTGAAGATTTCCGATTTTTGTAACTTAAAATGTCTTGATGTTTTGGCTTTGTTATAATCGCTCAATCGGCAAGGCGATTCAATGGCTCAGAGGTAGAACTCTTGCTCACCATACGGGAAGACCGCGGTTCGAGCCTGAGCGCAGGAATAATAATCAGATTGTTATTCGTATGTAAAGTCGAATGTTTTTTTTCTTTGGAAAGTAATTGTAAGCCTGGAGTGACCAACAATTGTCAAATTTTTGCTGAAATTGAACTTATTTGAAAATTTTTGTTACGACTTTTTTACCTACATACATATGTCGTATCTATTCAGAAATAAGTCAGGTGTCAGTAAAGTGTTTGAATGTAGAGAAACTTATAACATAGTTACCCATATGGTACATATGTACATGTAATATCATTACACATGTGCATTACTGTCGTGTTATCACACAAAATCTGTATTCGGCTCTATTTATTTACATATTGACATCTTTGTGAGTAAAAGAACACTGCTGTGATATTTCAAAAAGATGATAATATAAATTCAGATGCTTTTGTCTTTGGTCACATGGTAAAGAAAGATAACTTGAATTGCACTTTTAATTTTTTACATGATAATTTACACATTCAGTCAGATTTTGCAACATATGACGTGGTCATTGAATGATTTCTTTCTATAAGAATTTGCACAATATGATGAGGGAATCATATGTGAGGTTTCATTTGAAAATCTTGGGCTGAAAAAATAATATAGCCAAAAAATGAGCATTTCCATTACAATCAATGGATGGCTAAAAAGTCTGATCAATTTCAAAATCTCAAAATTTTGGATGGTGACCTCCTAATATTGTCCCTTACATCTGAATTAAATTAGGAAATCAGAATTATGCCTTTTTTTCTGAAAATAAGTGTTGTATAACACGAAACGTGTGATATCACCTTAAAAACATGTATCACCTGAAAGTGTGATTCATGCATGTGCAAGACAGATGGACATACTTACATGTATGGACAGACAGAGTAGGCTGTGTCTTAATATGGTTTACAGGCTATCAATGATTAAGAGAATGAAACTTACTATATTTATTTTCAGTTACAGCTGTTGCCTGGGGTTGAGGAGGAGGTATGGTAGGGGTTGCCGTTCTATTGAGCTGAAAATAAAAAATAATCATGATAATACTAAAAGTTCCCTTTAACTTTGTTGGTAGGAAAACAGCTTTGTTGGTAGGAAACTAATCAATATAAACATGTATAGCTGTTGTGCCTTCTTGTTGATTAAAATTTCAGTGTATAGTGATTTATAAGTCCATATACATGTACATGCATGTCCATTTGTTTAGACATTTTCCTTGTACATGCTGTGAACAATGAAACTTATTGAGTGATACTGAGTGAATATGTGACAGTATGTTAAAATTGCATTTACATGTATAATGATTTTGTAAGGTAAAGAAAGGGCAAACATATATAATTCATTTATCAATAACATGAAATACCCCCCCAAGGAATTCATTAGAAGCTTACAGTATTAGCAGGTGATCCACTTTGGGAGCTGGTATCTGGGGTTGATCTCGCACTTGAGCCAAGTAACTTGACATAATTAGCTGGAAACCAGCCAATCTTCTTCTTTTGCCCTCTAGCCTATATATAAGATATAACATGATATATTTCATCATTTTTCAAATGTAATGTACATGGATATCGTCTACCAAATATTTCAGACTACAGTACTGCACATCCCCTGCAATGCTGTCTCAAGGAATAAATTCTATAATTAGCGATGCACTTTTTTTTTCTTTGAGATATGATTATTCTTAGTAATTGGTTAATTCAATTTCAAATGAACCAATCAAATTACCTGTAACTCGCCTTCCCACCAACCACTGGGACTCTTCTTTCTGACCTGTAAAATCTGACCAGGTTGTAATGACAGTTGTTCTGGTCCAGTGGCTGTGTATGCAGCAATCACAGATGCTATCTCTGTAAGAAGGATTGCCATACATTACTTTCATTGTACATGTACTATTAAAATTGCCAGCCAGTGTGGCATATGCACCCGACCAACAGGAAGTAACATAATGTAAATCTGTTCAGAAACAAAAAAATAAAATCACAAATAATACTAGTTACCTAGTCGTACCTGGCACCTGGTATGGGAAGATACCAGGTCACTAAGTTTTATACCGGGCAAGGCAAAGCGGAGTCCTGTATAAAACCTAGTGACCTTGTAGCATCCTGTACCAGGTCACTAGATGACAAGGTAACAAATTTACCCCACCAATGACCTATTTTATTCATATTCTTGAAGGGTCACTGTTGTTTACGCTTCGACGTCAACGCGAAAGATAACATTGTGACGTCATTTAGGGCCAGGTATAAAAGTCTAGGCACCCGCTATAAGATATACCCTTTCTTCACTAGACCGTTATTAGGCAATCACTATTCGTGATTTCCCAGCTAATTTGTCAGAGGTGGGGAAAATATGTGTACATGTATGTGTATCTTCCACATACATTGAATCATACACTGATACATGTACATGTATATTGAGTTTAGTCTACAGAAACTAAGATTTGAAGTTTTTGTATGGAATTCAAAGAACCAGAGAAATATAGATATCATTAAAGACTGTCTAACCTGGTTTTTTGAGTGTTGAGCTGGAGCCCGCCTTTTGTTGCTGTTGCTGGGGTTGCTGAGGAGCCAGACTCTGGGCAGCTGGAGGTTGCTGTGTAGCAGGGGCTGGTTGTGGAGTCTGTGGTTTAGATGATGGCTATAATTGAGAAATATATAATTATGATATCAATAATTTACCATGTCCCATTTGCTAATAATACTTTGAAATTGAAAAGCTGCAAATGTGCATGCATTTACTTTATATGTATGTGACAAGAATCTATTGTACAAAGAGGTATATCTCAATAGAAAGTTACTAAACCAAAGGACTATTTTGTTAATGCAGATATAATCTAGAAGATAAACATACATATTTATTTATTACAAAGTTTAAATTTCTTGCTATAAAAGTGCAAATTTTCTGAGAATTTCTTTCTTTTCCTCTTATATTTTCTCCTCCTTTTTTCTAATATTACATGTATGTACGTACAAATGTACAATATAACAATGATTATATTAAACAGTGTCTTTCTGAAGGATCTTGTGATAGGGAATGGTGATGTTGGTGTATTGTGTTCTGACAGAGGATCATAATAATGTTGTGTAAAGTGCTGCGGTCATACCAGTTCATGTTTGTTTGTTACCTCTTGTTGGAGAGATGGTAATGCAGAAGTAATGTCCATGTCTGATAACATAACATTAGGATTCTGGGAAGGAAGGGAATCATGGGAAATGCTTTCAGAGGGTGCAGAAATGGTATCAGGGACAACCTTGTTCGTTGAGGCATCAGATTTAGAGAAACTCTGTATGAAGGAAAAGTTGTCTTCTAACTGACTTTCATCTTTTGAATCTCCGTTTTGGAGACTTGGTTTTGCTTTACTTAGATTTTGAATAAAATCAAAATTGTCTGACAATTCACTATCACCCTTTTCAGTTGTTGAAGTATGTGCTACTGTATCAGAGACAGGAGTTTCTACTGTTTTCTGTTGTGAATCAGAGGATGATGTCACTTCATTTGGAAGACCAGATCTAGCTGCCTTAGAATCAGTTTGTGAGTTCGTAAAATTACTAAAATCTGCAAAAGGATCAGTGGAATTGTCAGTTGATAAATTTTGTTTGATTTCCAATGAGTCCCCACTTGTTTGAGGACTTGGTTCACTTGTATTTTCTTTGTTGGTTTTGGAGAAATCAGAGAAATTTGCAAAATCAGCAAATGATGTGTCTTGCTTTATTTCAAAAGATACTCCACTTGCTTGGGTACTTGATTCATTTGTATTGACTGCGTTAGTTTTAGAGAAATCAGAGAAATTAGCAAAGTCAGCAAAAGGATCAGTGTTAAAGTTGGACTCTGCAGTGACTAAGTCTGTCTTTTTCTCTGTCTGGACTCTATCTGAACTTGACTTTTCAGTGTTTTTATCTGTTTCAACTTTGGTGTCTCCAACACTTTCTGCAGCACTCGGATTTTCAAAAGCAGGAAACATGTTCTGAGAAAAAGATTGAGACCCATTTGTGCTATCGTCTGCTGTATTTTCAAAGCCTTTGTCGAACTGAGTTTCGAAATCTGCAAATGGGTCTTGAGAAAACGCATCATTGTCAGATGCAGATGTCCCTGCATTGACAGCATTATCAAAATTTGCAAAAGGATCCATAGCTTTGTTAGGGTCTTGACTCTGAGCAGTACAAATTTCCACCATAGGGGCTAAGTTAGCCTCCTTATCAGGGGCTATAACTCCGACTGAGGGTTCAACTTTGATTTCAGAGGATGGTGTCCTTGTAGTGTTTGCACTTTCCATATCAGCATTTTCATTGTCTTTAGCAGTTTCTGATTTCTGACTTTCCTTGAAAGGATTTTCTTTGACCTGTGAATCTGGGAAATACATACTGAGTTCTTGGCAAGACTCATTAGGGGTGACTATGGGGCTAACTACTTGGTCTTTTATCACCTTATCTAACAGCGCTTTATTTCCAACAAGTGATGGGTTATTAACAGAGTCTGGGGTTTGTAATTCGCTAGCAGAGAAGCTGAAATCCGGAGTGAAGGGCGACTCAGAGGCAAAAGGGTCATCTGAAAATGCTGAACCGAAATCCCCCTCTCCTTGTTTGCTTGTAAATATGTCATTTGATAAAGGTATATTTGCATCAACTTTGGGTGCTAGATTGATACTATCGTCCATTGGTTTAGGTTTAGTTTCCATAGACAGAGGTTTGATATTGGCCTCAAAATTAGCAAAGAGATCGTCACCAAATGGTGATTTTGTGTTGGTAGAGCTTTCAACACTTTCAGTTTTAGGTTGCTGAGGTAATGGATGACTAGGTATATTCAAAGTGGAAGGAGGAGAGTTGGTTATATCATGATCTTGGGTTTTAGTTTCAGTAGAAATGTCAGTTGTAACTTGCTGAACACCAGAGGGAAAAGTCTGAAACATGCATTACAAGATGGATTAAGAGCAGAAAAATCAACAGAGAACGTGATTAATTTGCATACTACCTTGGCCTTATTATAATTTCATGTCAAAGAAAGAACAAGTTCTCTAGCACCTTTAACAACAAATATACATGTAAGTATACTGCATGCAGTACGAACCTGATCTGTTAATTTCACGTAGTTGGCAGGAAATATTCCTGTTTTACCATTGAGACTTCCCGTCCACCAATCACCATCTTTCTTTGTGACAACAATAAGTTCACCTTGATTAAACGTAAGGTCACCAGGTTCACTTGAGCTATAGTTGAACATGGCAACATAATTTTCTGAAATTCCAAAAGGCACAATGAATGAAATTCTAACCTCATTTTGATCTGAATTTGACATATATTGTCATCTTTGATATGGAATTAATGCAAACATAGATGTACAAAGTGTCATTCTGCTATTCAAAGAATAGCACTTTATTACATCAAGCAAATACATTTACATGCAAGAAAATTTTGAACAGCTGTCAAATTTTTCAAGAATATTGAATTCTCTCAAATAACATAAAAAATGTATAGGGGAATGTCCATTTTGTTTGTCTGTTTTCTTCTCTTTTTTTCCCGTTTTCTTTTTTCTTTGATTAGTATGGATGAAATGACGTACCAGCTTCAGGTGTTGGTTCTTGTACAATGGGCGTGGCCCTAGCACTACCCCCTGCCATAGGGGCTGCTGATGTGCTCTGTGGTGTCCCTGACCTGGAGCTAACAAAAGAGAAATATCAACACAACCTGTATGTACATGTATATTCAGACTAAATCTGCAATTCTCAGAGCAAAGATTATCAGTATAAAGAAAGGTCATATTTCCGTCTATTATGAAGAATCTCTTTACAAAGAATTATATATGTTCAGGATAACATATGATCTGCAAGTTTTGTGAATAAAGTCTAGATAACATATGATCTGCAAGTTTTGTGAATAAAGTCTATCAGACAGATAGATAGTGGAATACTTACTCTTGGAGTGATGGTGTTGCCGCGGGACCACTGACAAGTTTTACGTAGGATTTCGGAAACCAACCAGTCTAGGAAAGAAAATTTATTGACTGCTAGTACAATTAAATCTCTAAGGGCTTTCTTCCAAAATATACTGTATTTTAAATTTGCCATTACGTAGCGATGTTATAGCATGTTAAGATGCATGGCAATACTTGAACAGAGTTAATATGAAGAGAGCAAATGAGGAGAAACATACAAGTAACTGTAGGAATCATTGCAAAAAGAAGGATTCTAACTTAAAATCAAGAATTCATACAAAACGTGATGAAGAAAAGGTTAGAATCTGTTTTTTTTAATGAATACAAATTGTTGCTGTCATAAAGATGTAGATTTATAATAAAGCAGAAAAAATAAAAAAAGTAAATTCATAAAACTTTTATATTCCCATGCAGTTAGTTAAAACTGTAAAAATTGCTTAGAAGACTTTGCTTCTATTCTTTTTTAATTCTACACAAGATAATAATTTTTTTCAAACTAATGATATCTTCACATCTTTTTGTATCATTAAGATCTGAAAGGGTGCAATTACATGTAATCTTCAAAATATCCATACTTAAACAGTGTATACCATACAATGCTCTGCATTTGATCTATTTACATGTATTTCTGTTATTTTCCTTTTTTAAGATGATATTATGTACCATTTCATCAACTGTTTAATCTATGCTAAACAATTATTAGAATCACACCAATTTGCCAGTTTGAATTAATCTTAAACATGTTTAAAAAAAGAGATCAACAAAAGAAGTAAATATAAAAATATGGTTGTGGGAAATGAATTGTTTTCTCTAGTACATGTAAATGTAGTTTAGACAACATGTACCTGACCATTTAACTCCCCTGACCACCACATTTCCTGTTGTTCCTTCACCATAATTAAGTCCCCTTTATTAAAGGACAGGTGATTATCTTTCTTGGCTTTCCAGGGGTATAGGGCCTGTGCCTGCAGACCCTCAGGGGCAGTCTGACCCTGAAAACAAACCTACGTCAGACCAGAGAAGAACTAGTAAAGGAGTTAATGCTCCAAGTATATGCAAGTCGTAAAATTTGTTATCAGCATGCATTGTACAAATACCGATCGGTAGAATGAAGAAATAGAAAATTGAATCAAAAGCAAATTCCATTAAATGTAAATATTACAGATTAATTTCTTCAAAGACCAGAAAATTTGAATGCATGCATTTTAGAAAAAAAAATCTAAACAAGCTTAGAAAAAAGATAAAAAGATCATTATAAAGAAACTAAGCATCTTTTATTACCCTCAAAACTCACATATCAGCTACATGTACTTTCAGAATTTGTTAGAATAGGACAGTTGAAGTCTAATTTCTAAATTACATGTACTTCAAGTTCCTTTTGTGATTCCCATCATTTTTACATCCACATGTACATGTATGAGTATTGATCATGTCATTATATGTTTTGGGAAACACTTCCATCAGCAATGGCAACAAAATGAAATCTATGCACATCAATATTTGATATTTTTTGTTTAAAAGGATGTACATGTATTTGTGAAACTTTATGTTATCTTAAACATTTACATACTAGGATTTAAAATTGTTCTGGCACTTGATATTTTTGACGAGGAAATTGCAAGAAAACAAACTGACAGACAACTGAACTATAATTTATTGTCTTTATTTCTACACTAGGAACATGTCAGTTACTTACCTGTCCAGGAGTGGGTGACACGGCCATAGAACCGGTAAAAAGAGATTCTTCTGTGGTACCTAACTGACCGGTACCCGATCCACTACCACTGGTCATAGCACCACTGAAATCCCAAAGTATTCTGTACATTGTACATGTACTGTTCATGCACTTACTGTATTTCAGCACAACAAAATTTAAGGGGAAAGAGGCTAAAATTTGACAAATTGGCAACATACATGTAGCTTGATCATGAAGTTGCACATTGCAGATAAAATATTTAGCGTAGTCTTGAATTAGTGCTCTCCTAACAGGGCTAACTCCACTAAAATATGAAATCAGCTAAAATAAGTACAGGGCTAACTCCACTAAAATATGAAATCAGCTAAAATAAGTACACATATAGTATATTTTCTAAAAATATTAAAAAAAAAGCAATTCATAAGGTAAATGAAAACTTTTGACATGTTTGAAAAGTAAACAACTTTCTTAGTGCACTTGACTTTTTAAATATTTTTAAGTAAGACCATTAAAATTGTAAAAATTAAAGCAGGAAGTTGTAAAACAACTGATATCGGAATCCTGATTGACATACTTAACAGGTCAGGAAAATGACCTTATCCTCTTATAGGTACATGTAAAGTAGGAAGCGGGCTTTAAATGAGAAAGAGTTATACTGTTGTACATGTAAATTAAAAATCACTGGAGATGGTACGGCCAGATTGTGAGACATCAACTTTGATTGATGTGTACTTAATATACATGTATATTGAAGGCATTATCAAAAGGAATCTACGGGAATATACATCTTACAGTTCAAGGGAAATAACCAATTTTTTTTTTTTTTTTTTTTTTTTTTTGGAATGTACATGTACACATTGTAGGTCCAAGTTCAAGGTCACATTCTAAAATTGAGGGTCTTGTTATAGGGTATCTTCAAGTGAAAGAGATACATGTAGTTAAGTTTTAGGGTTTTTTTCTCAAAAATAGGCAAAACATGTACATTTGATGTATACATTTGTAAATTAGGTAAATCAGCATTTTACTAATTTTTTTGTAGATTTCTTTCTACATTAGCCTACTTCAGAGTATTTAAGTTTTAACCATTTAGAAAACAAATATACATGTAAACATCTATTCTACAGACCTAGAAAAGGCATTTTCTATTGCAAAGTTTTGACTAGATTGTTCATGTTGTTGAGAATTAGGGAGTTTTTCCACGTAATCTTTAGGAAACCATCCCTTCCTCCCGTCCACCTCTCCACCCATCCATCCTGGTTCTGCCCCTGTCTGGTCATCTGGAACCTACACACAAAGACATAAGAAGAAAATCTAAAATTTTATATTGTTGGTAGAATCCTACGATCAGAATTAGTTACATGAGAGAGAGAGAGAGAGGGGGGATGGTCACAGTTTACAAGTAAATTTATTAACAAATCATCCTGTAAGCTGATGGTAGAGACATCAAGCTTTCATACATTTTTTCCTCTTTTCGTAATCATTTTATTCTGTGTTCTCCAGATTCTTGGAATTCAAGACTTCATACCTAAATATATAAAGTACAGTTCCCCGACAGAATCAGGCAGTTTGAGAACACACCGAATCATGCAAAATAAAAACCCACGGAAATGAATACATAAAATTCCTCAACTTTGTCCACATTGAGAACAATTTCTTTTTTTCACTATCTAGTTGCAAATTTGAGACACAGGCATTTCGATTTCAATGAATTGTGAAGATTTCATTGTTTATTGCAATCGGCCATTGCAAATATTGTCGTACTGTTTTTCCAATACATTCTGAAAATATCTTGAGTTTTCAACAGTAAATTTCGGTAATAAAGGTGTTTTGCGAGTTTCTAACAATTAAATTGTAAAACCCAAGGTTTTTTTTTCATCATGAATCGCCCCATTCCTGAGTTTTATAAATACATGTAGTTGTACTTAAATGTACGTGTAAATATACATAAGGTCACTTTATCTACATGTACATGTAGATTTTATCTATAAGATTTCTACTTACCCAGACCATATCCCCAGGATCTAATGTTAATTCATCTGGATTTCTGGCTTCAAATGGATAAATAGCTTTAAATTTACTGCCCTGCTTACTGGACATACTAGAAACTGAGGTTGAAGGTGCTGAAAGGTCAATGTAAATGTCATCAAAACATAGGTCAAGGTCAGATTACGAAGCTCATCTCGTGGCAGCAAAATTAAATTCAAACATATTTCTTAGTACATGTATATTGGCTTTTAAAGGCAAAATTATTCAAGTGGAAAAAGTAGATCAAGGTCATTTTATGAAAGTCTGATCAAAGATACATCCAATATGCAAGTTTGGTACATGTAGCACTTATACTTTGCTCAATATTGGCTTTTAAAGGCAAAATCACTCAAGCGGAAAAAGTAGGTCAAGGTCATTTTATGAAAGACTGATCAAAGATACATCCAATATGCAAGTTTGGTACATGTAGCACTTATACTTTGCTCAATATTGGCTTTTAAAGGCAAAATCACTCAAGCGGAAAAAGTAGGTCAAGGTCATTTTATGAAAGTATGATCAAAGATACATCTAATATGAAAGTTTGGTACATGTAGCACTTATACTTTGCTCAATATTGGCTTTTAAAGGCAAAATCACTCAAGCGGAAAACGTAGGTCAAGGTCATTTTATGAAAGTTTCATCAAAGATACATCCAATATGCAAGTTTGGTACATGTAGCACTTATACTTTGCTCAATATTGGCTTTTAAAGGCAAAATCACTCAAGCGGAAAAAGTAGGTCAAGGTCATTTTATGAAAGTATGATCAAAGATACATCTAATATGCAAGTTTGGTACATGTAGCACTTATACTTTGCTCAATATTGGCTTTTAAAGGCAAAATCACTCAAGCGGAAAACGTAGGTCAAGGTCATTTTATGAAAGTTTCATCAAAGATACATCCAATATGCAAGTTTGGTACATGTAGCACTTATACTTTGCTCAATATTGGCTTTTAAAGGCAAAATCACTCAAGCGGAAAAAGTAGGTCAATGTCATTTTATGAAAGTTAGATCAAAGATACATCCAATACGCAAGTTTGGTACATGTAGCACTTATACTTTGCTCAATATTGGCTTTTGAAAGCAAAATCACTCAAGTGGAAAAAGTAGGTCAGATACTGCATGGGTCCATCTTGGCATCTAAAGATGAATCACTTGTGCAAGTTTGGTTACTGTAGCATCAGTACTTTGTCAGATACTGAGGTATCCCAAACTTCTTAACCAAGCCACTCTGAGCTACCCCAAACTTCTTAACCAAGTCACTAAAGCGGAAAATGTAGGTCAGATGCAGCATCCCATGCATGGGTCAATCTTGGCATTCAAAGATGAATCACTTGTGCAAGTTTGGTTACTGTAGCATCGTACTTTGTCAGATACTGAGCTACCCATAACTTCTTAACCAAGCCACTCTGAGCTATCCCAAACTTCTTAACCGAGTCACTCAAGCGGAAAATGTAGGTCAGATGCAGCATCTGATGAATGGGTTCACCTCAGCATCCAAAGATGAATCACTTGTGCAAGTTTGGTTACTGTAGCATCAGTACTTTGCCAAATACTGAGCTAACCCAAACTTCTTAACCGGACGCGGACGCGGACACGGACACGGACGCGGATGCGCGGGGGTATAGCATAAGCTCACTCAACTTCGTCGAGGTGAGCTAAAAACCTGTGCTTACATGAACAGTATACATGTATCGATGCATTATAGCTTCATTACAATTCAATGTATACAGCATCAATTTTCTGGATTGTACTGTAGTTTCAAAAATTCCTTTTTGATAAAAAAAATCACTATCAAAATACAAACTATGTTTTTAAGACCGAAATTTAACAGGTAATTGCACATTATTACATGAGATGTACATTTTCTCTCTAAATGAGAAAATATTTATACCTTGAAGTACAAACATGTATATCCTGTTTTATCATTTTCTATTTTTTATACTTAAATGTATTTCTGACATTGGGTCAGAAAACGTAACTTACCTGTAGTTTGACTAGAGAAAGCATTTCCCCATATCCCAGTATCAGTTTGATTTGGATCGGAAGAGACTGATGAGAAAGCGACAGACCAGATATCATCAGAGGCCGTCATCGCAGGTTTGTCGTTAGCGAACGCAATCCACGAGTCCTCCTGAACTGGCTTGGCTTGTTCTGAAATATATAGGTATACCAATGTCTTCATGGATATAGCATAGTTTTCTATGAATCATTGACTACAATATTGCTTTTCAAACAATTTCTTTGTGAAAGTGAAAGTAGGACATCCTGTAGTAGAGAGTAATAGACAACTTGTCATAAAGCTGTTTCAAGAAGGGAGGGAATCTCCAACAAGACCCTGTTGCAGCACCAACAGCAAAAGTATGAGACGAAAAAGAGACATACGACATGTAAACATCAAACACAAAAGGCTACACATAAACCGACGAGACCAATGGGCAACCAGTGCCAACTGTAGGTAGATTGGGCATTTTGCATACAGTTCCAAAAATGTGGGTATACTAAGTATATTTGTATATAATAAGTGTCTTATTTTGTGTGTTTATGCAGAAATAAATTACAATGGCTGATGCATTTATTTTGATATAATGCCCGTTAGCGCATTTTATCAAATAAATGCATCAGCCATTGTAATTTATTTCTGCATAAACACACAAAATAAGACACTTATTCTATATATATGCACTTTCAAAGCCAAAAATAGAACAAAGGAAGCGCCCAATTCTATTTATAAAGCGAATCCGTTCACCAATGCAGAGGGGAGTTAATTTTAGAAAGGAACAGCTGGAGTTTCCCATTACAACGTCATGCTTATTCACTATGACTGAACTGTCATAAATTAATGCATTATGATATATCAAGTATTACAAATTAAACAATTTAACAATGGAATCATGACAAAATATGACCAAATAAGTTGTTTATTACTCTAGATGTTGACTGTTTGGAACTAGTTTTGTTTGCGGAATGAATTCCCATTTAGTATCCGTTTAAGTCAGTTGCAGCGCGGTGAAATCATGAAATGTTGACAGCGTTAGTTCATGGATTTTTCTTATACTGTGTACTGCTTATGGGTGGTTTATTTTGGAATTATCACAAACAACGCCGAATGTGACAAGAAATCTTCATTCAAAATATTCCGTTGAGTGAAGGATGTGACATCAATCGACAGAGAGCTATTGTAGCTGCGCCTGCCTCTGTTGCTTGTTGATGTCGTATTCTGTAATCGTCAAGACACAGTCGCTGAAAGAGGTAAGGGATTACTGGGGAAGATTTTAGATATGAATTCGACTTTCTATATGATGATGTTCCTAATTTCTGTATAGGAAAAGATTTTATACTCGTTGATATTCAATTCAAATTCATCCGCGATGCTTGGCGGCGTTTTGACGTCACACTGTTATTGATACAGAAATCAATAACAATCGTCCTGAAAGCTTTATCTCGGGCAATTACAGTGGTTGTGCATATATATTGAAATAAACATTGCTTTTCAAACAATTTCTTTTGGCCACTTGCGTACGTCAGGCTTAAGCCTAGATCAGTATGATCTTGGCTCAAGCCGAGCTTAAAATTTCAATTTCGCTTGCACACCTGTATGGCCTACATGAGAGGAGCTCAGATTTGATCGAAGACCTGATCCTGGTTGAGGGTAGGTTTAAGCCTAGGTTTATGACTTCTTTTTTACAAAATATGCAATTCTAATATTGTGGAAAGACAGATTTACAGAAAACTAACCATCTAGTGATACTGGCATTTATTGCACTATAACAAGGCCAGTGAATCTAGAGATCAATCGAGAGTTTTCCAACCCCCCCCCCCCTCCCTTCATCTTTGTTACGTGCAATGAACATATTTGAACATGTAAATTTCGTACTGTCTGTGCTTCTCAAAGGGATTGTTTCGTATTTCCGACTTGGAATGCTTTGCAAGAGATTTCACATGGAATCATAAGTAAAGTCAGATTTTCAATGTATGATTAAGTAATTTTGTTAAAATTCTAATTACCCTATTATCTCGAATGTATTTATCAAATTTCATAAAACCTTTTTTTTGAAGAACCTGAACATGTTAAGATTTTTCATAATTATACGCCATTTTTGCATTGTGATCCAGGCTCAAGCTGTACTCAGGTAAGTAAGCGTGGATCTACAGGTCTGCAATCCAACTAGTTCTCACCTGAGCACAGCTTAAGTCTGACTTAAGCCAGGGTTACCTGATCCGAGGATCACCTCTCGATCCTAGCTTACCTGAGCTCTATGTGAGCAAGTGGCCATTTATGTTTCAAACAAGTCTGATGTACTGATCAACCTATACAAATAATGGCATACATACAAATGTATACATGTACATACACTTTAGAAACTTTTTGGAACTATCAAAATTTTGAAACATTAGTGTATACACTTGTCTAACGCTTTAGAGAGGATGGATAATATCAATTGATGAAATCTGAAAATACACACCTTTCTTTTTACGCTCTTCCTCTTCCCTGAAAATATAATAACTATATGAAGCACATGTATGTGTATCAAATCAGTAGCACATAAACAGAAATTGAGGAAAATTGGGATAGAAATCAAGTCCGTTCTTAGCTGAGAAACTTCCATACTTATCCCTAATAGAGGAAAAAGCTTGACACTTGATTAATGTACATACATGTACATGTATGTAGGTTAAGTGAAGCAGAGTAGGAGGAAACTTAAATTTCAAAGCATCCTGCCGACACATACATGTAAATGTACATGCACATTGTATATCACTTACTGCATTAAAAAAGTACATGTGTATGTCTCATTAACTTAATTTTAGAATACAAGTAGAACACAAGAGGTGCAAAGATTTGTGAAAAAATAAACAAATTGTAATACATGTAAATGTACCTACATGTATATTTCTTGTGGAGCAATGAATGCAGAAATCTAGCATTGTATATATCCTTCCATTTCACAAGACCTTGACATTGAAATTGTTTCATTTTATAATCATTTATGACATTTAACATTACTATGGCAATGACCTTGAAGGTGACCTTATTGCTACACACAACCCTTACATTCTGAATGAATGTACATGTACAAGCATTGAGAGTAAACAAACTAAAAATTCCATTTCGATTTTCTGCATTTTTTTCTCCCTCTCCCTATTTTTTAATTTCTCCTTATTCTGAAGATTAAACATGTACAAGTGTACAAGCAGAATGTAGACAAGTTCACATTACTTAACCACTTAGATATCTTGACTAATGTTCTAACCTTAAACGTTGGGCCTCCAGTTCTTTGCGTAGTTTTTCCTGTTTTTCTTTCTCCTGTTTGGCCTTGCTTTGAAGCTCCTCCTGGTGTTGCCGTGTCTTGTCCGCTTGTTTCTGTTGGTATGATGTCATTTCCTGCTGGAGGTCGGTAAGTCTGGATTTCAAAGACTGCAAAACGGCAAGTACATTATCTAAACATGTATTCCCTAAGTCATATCAGTTACAAAGGCTTTTAAAAATAGGACTAATACACTTCAATAATCATAACTCTAGAAATAATACATTGCCCTTTTACATGAAAGTATTCAAAAACAGAAACTTACATGTAAATTACATAAAAATAGAGATAGAATAAGTACAGCATAAGCTTAGACAAGTATTTGACTCAAACTTTTATTTTTTCTCTGACAAAGGCCTAAATGCTCATTTTCAAAAGAGTTTCTACTTTTACACTACAAAAATATTTCACACAGTGACAACTCACAGCTAATTCCACATTGCTGTCATCAATTTCCACAAGTTTATTCTCTGTTTCTCTTTCTATAGATTCTAATTCTTTTTTCAATTTCTGTATGGAAGTTTTCTTTAACTCTACACCATGTAATACTGTTCTATGAGGTTCAGCTGGAACAAAATAGAAATGAATACTTATTAAAATCAAAGATGTTCAGATAAAACTCATATTAAAAGAATTCTACATGAATTTTCAATTTCATATTTTTTTTCACATTGAGTGCTTTGCTTACGTTCGGGAATGTAAAATTGCTCATTACAACCAGATAAAATAGAAAACCAATAGAAATCTTCTATATGTACATTTATACACAGTATCCGTGCAATAGGCCACTTGCCCAAATTCATAATGGCCGACATAATGGCAAAAAATGTCCAAGGTAGGCAATTTTTGCGCACTTTTTCATTGTTACATCACACTGGAATTGCATTTTTCAACAGTAACGTCATAATCTAAAACAACGCCAAAAGATATTGACTCGGACATTTTGTGCTTTCTAACAAGATCGGAAATGGTCTATTACATAAAAAGACAGTATATGATTGCGCCTATGATAAAAGGTTCATTACGGTTTCGTTGTTGTAGCTATACAAATGCGTCACACATACTAATGAAAACTAGGGTATGACTGACACAGGAAGATTAATGACGTACACGTATTGTACAGTAATATATTAAAGTAACATATTTGAATTTTATAAAGCATGAAGAATGTGATGACGCAAAAATATGGATGCTAAAAATATGTTGCTATAAGGTCCCTTCTTTAATGTGCACAACTACATGAATGTGTATACATTCATAGAAATGAACATGAAATGTCCTGATTAACTTACATAATGGATTACTCTGTGCCGTCGTTTGTACTCTGTAGTTAAGAGATTCCCTCTCAGCTTGGACTTGTATAAGTCTATCACCCAACTCCTGAAATTGAAAAATGAAAATGTACATGTAAATCACTTTACACATTTTTTTTTAAATTACATGTACATGTACATATGTATATGACCATATGCATTCATATAAAGTACATGTACATGTACATCACACACATGTATGCGCATGTAGATCTAGAAGGTTGAGTCAAGACCCTTCCTTTATAATTTTTTTTTTCAAATTTTTGTTTCAATTCTTTTTGATAATAGCGCTCCCTGATCGGCCCCACTTGCATCATTTTCTGTATCCATACATGCTTTAAGCATTCAGTCATGCATCAAGAAATTAGTTTTTATAATCCAACAAAACATTTTTTATACATTTGTACATGTATTTAGCAGAGATCATATTACAAAAGTCTAATTTACAACAATATGATATTTTAAGATAAAAGACTAGAAATACATGTTCTACCTGTATTTAGGATCTACATGTACATTTATACTGTATTAACTTACCTGTGAATCTTTCTGTAATTTATCAATATCATTTATTTTAGCATCTCTAGTTCCTCTCATACTCTCTATACTGGAAGTAAAATCTGTCACACCTTTCCGAACTTGTTCAATTTTTTGTCCTATTTCAGCCTTTTTTCCTTCCTGTTGAAAAAAAATAACATTATTTCTTTATATGTAGATTTCAGTTTAATTTTATACATGCATATCAGCGCAAATCTATGATGTTTTTTTTTCAAAGAATCCAATCATTATTAAAGCCAGATATACTGTAATTCAGAATATTCTGCTGAGAATAAAACTAAGATGTTCAGTGTATATCATTTTGTATCTAAATGAAACTGTGACAAGTAGATCTAATAAGTTAATACATGTAGAATCACAATTCTGGTCAAACTTAGAGAGGCTCTAATCCTCCAATCATATACATGTAAATCATGAGGTAAAAGAGGTACAAAGAAGTGAATTAATATAAATGATATAGAGAAAAACAACTTTCCTCACAAGTAATAATGTACAATGTACATGTACAACCCACAGCATCTTTTATTATGTACATGTACATGTACATGTACTTATACTGTACAATGATTTCAATCTCTTAATATAAATAATACTTACTAATGATTCTATTTCACATTTGAGATTACTGGCTCGTAATTTGACGGCAGCTAATTGTTCGTATTCTCTGGCTTTCTCGGCCAATAACTGGTCTTTTCTTTGTCTCTCCCACTCCATCTGTCTTTGTCTATCTAACTCTTTCCTGGCAGCCTATTTAGGAATGAAAAACTTTGTAAACAAAATAGCGTCATTTCTTCATGCATGTACAATGTCTCTATAATCGTTCGATTTTTCTTTCAAGGATTCTCTAGTCTGGGTTGTCAAAATTGTATGAGTTAAAAGGTCAAGGAGCAATTTACATGTATATCAGAATTCTGATCATGTCTTTATCATACGATCATGTGCAAGAGAACTAATGTTCAAACAGTATGAACTTTTTATAGGAAAACTGCTGTTTTTGACTTAACATCAATCAATCAATTTGTCACATCAACCAACCAATCAAAATCATTTTATCAAAATGAGATCATCATTACACACCTCTCTTTGTTCCATCATTTTTTGTCTTTGTTCTTCTTTCTCTCTTTCTATTTGTCTTTGTTTTTCTAATTGTTTCTCCATTTCTTGAAGCCTTCTCCGCTCTTGTTCTTGCCTTTAAAAGTTAACAAAACTCATTTAATTTCATAGACACCCAAGACACATGTACAAGTACATGTAATTTGCATGTATAGAGAGAAAGCTTCCAGAACAATTAATCATATGAAAATTGTTCATAAACTAAACAAAATATTTTTTAGTATGATTCACACGTAAGTGAAGTTCATCTGATAAGAATGAAGTACTGTGTACCATGAAATTGATGCTACCATTTTAATTTTGCCCTTTTTACCCTTTACATGAAAGCATTTCAAAACAAGTGAAATACATGTACATATAGAACTAATGATATACAGTACAAATCATTACTCGTGTCTCACTTTTTTACACATGGGATTAACACATTGACCTTAAGCTAATATTACATGTAAACATGTCATAAATGTCCTATGTATATGTTGACAGGCAAATTGATCTTTGACCTTACTGTGGTTGATCTTACATGTAAATTTTGAAAAATGAAGTACATCAAACAAAAGATGATGAAATGAACATTTGACCTTTGACACCAGTGTCTTACTTTAATTACATGTAAAAGAAATGAATTCTTACATGTAATTCTTTAAGGTGAGATAAGATATAATAAATAGTTTGGTAACCTTTCACCTTAGGCTTAATTAAATTACATGTAAACTACATTTACATGGAAAAATACCAATTAATTAAAAAAAATAGATAAATGATTGGTCTAATTATTTGACCTCATTGACCTTTGTCAATTTTGTTTACATGTAATATTTATGTGTAAAAAAAGAAGAATTTTACATGTAATTCTCTAAAGCGAGATTTAAGTAATATTATATGTTTGGTAATTTTTCATTTGAGGCTTTATTAGCTAACATTTTAAAATATATTTACATAAAGAAGCCAATTTATTGTAAATAGATAAATGTTGAGTCTAATGATTTGACATTTGACAATTTACTCTAAATGTAAACATTTGGTCAGCCAGCACAGCAAGCAGTGAAGGCAGCTGGATCATATCTAGAAAACCAGGGACAGATGAACAACTGCAGATCCTTGGTCCCTCGAAGAGCAAACTGCTGAGAGTTTAAACACCTACTGCCGAAGCAAGTAGGATTATAAAAAAGAGATGAATTGTGTACCAGTGTACATGCAATTCTCTTAAATGAAAAATAAAGTCCATGTATAATTGAAAATACCAATTAACAACAAAATAAAAGATGAATGATAAGTATGAACATTTGATATTTGTAAATCTTATTTTGTAAAGCTCAATCGTATGTGTCATTAATTTAATTCTATAAGGTAAAGATAAAAGATTCACTTTATTATATCGCATCCTAAGCAAAAGCCACATTTTTAAAGGTCACATTGTCTGGTGTCTTTCAGTCTGCAGTCACACTTCATTCATACTGTCAATATGCCACAGGCAATATACCTGTCCTTGAATAGTGATGTTCAAACTAAGCAAGAATCAATCTTGACAGTGCCATAGGTATTTTAATTTGTAAATTTTACATGTAATTATTATGTATAAAGGAGATGAATTGTTACATGTAATTCTCTGAGATGAGATAAAGTATAATAAAATATTTTGGCTACCTTTCACCTAAAGTTTAATTAGACTGCATAATAAATAAGATTCAATACATGGAAAATACCTGTTAATTACTAATTTATAGATGAATTAGGTGTATTTGACATCATTGACATTAGTAAATGCTATTTTACATGTGATTATACCGTTTGTAAAGACTTGAATTTGAATGTGTCATTTACATGTATTTAATTTCATACGGTAAAGATAAAAGACATGCTTTATTATATCACAACCTGAGCAAAAGCTTCATACTTGACTAGAGGTAAGATTGTCTGGTGTCTATCTGTCTGTTAGTCTGCAGTCACACTTAAAATGCATCCACACTTTCAAATACACATCAACTGCTACAACTTATTGATATGCAATGTACATATGTACTTCTATCAAAGGTTTATGGATGGTCAAGCATAATAAGACTGAATACACATTGAGGGACAAGGTCAAGGTCATTGATTTGAATGAAGAATACTTGATACATCATATAAAAATAAATGAATGTTTTCCACTTTTAGCGAAATGAAATGGTCACCATTAATCACCATAGGCAGTCATATGAATATAGTTTATGTAACAAATATATTTGTCGTATTTAATTTGAAGTGGGTTTAAACAAGGTGTGAGCAAATAACACTCGTCGAGTCTCTTACATGATTCTACTAAATGTACTCAGGGCAATCAAAACATATGATACTTCGTATACTAGTATTTGTATATATAAGCTTCTTCCATTCAGACAGATGAGCTACGTCTTCCCGTTCTCACAAGGAATATTTACATTTAAAAAATCAACTTATTTACATGAGAAAGCCTTAAATTTTAATGTTCATGAACCATTATTTTGACTGACTGTTCAAAGACAGTTTACTATGAAGAAAAACTAAAGAAGGGGGGGGGGGGGGGGTAAGACAGCATAAGATTTCTTTTGCCTTACATGAATAATGGGGGGGGGGGGGGTGTTAGACAGGGCATACATTTTTTTTGCCTTACATGAATAATAAGAGTACTCATTATTGAAAAAAAAAAAAAAAAACCTACCTATTTTACCACTTTTTTTAGACCCAATTCTCTGAGAAACATAGAATTAATTTTACATGGCCTTATTTATCTCACCAAAGAGAATTTCATGTAACAATTCATATCTTTTTACACATAGTAATGACTTGTAAAATTGACAAATGTAAAAGCAATGGAGAAAACATCAATGAGGCGGTCAAGATTGATTCCTGCTTCGTTGGAACTTTTCAAATTCATGGTGATATATCCATGTCCCTCCAAAATTTTATTGATCAACACTTTCTACTACACAAATTGTAGATTTGGCTGCGTTTGATGTTGGCAGTGATGCCTAAGGCATTTTTTTCATTTTTAAGATACGCAATGTTTTATGTATTTTTTTCACAAGGAATTAGGAACAAGAATGCTTTTGAAAATAAGTCTATTTTACATGTAAACTTTAAACAATTTTTTTATGCCAGCTAAGGAGGTCAGTCTTATTTTGCTTGACTGAATCTTTGATGGAAGTACAAATGTACATTGCATAGCAATCAAGTTGTAGCAATTGATGTGTAAGTGAAAATGTGAATGAATATAAAATGTGATTTCAGACTAACAGACAGACACCAGGCATATTGACTTCTAGACGTGTATGTGACTTTTGCTAAGGATGCGATATAATTAATCCCATCTTTTATATTCACTCTATTGAATAAAATTAATGACATACAAATGCAAGTCTTTACACACATGATAATCACATTAAAAAAAAATTAACAAATGTGAATGAGGTCAAATATTCATACACCTAATTCATCTATAATTTTGTCATTATTGGGTATTTTCCATGTATTGAATATAAATAATTTATTGTGTATTCTTACTAAGCATAAGGTTAAAGGTAGCCAAAATATTTTATTTATTTTTATCTTATCTCAGAGAATTACATGTAACAATTTATCTCTTTTACACATAATAATTCCACATAAAATTGACAAATTGAAAAACTATGCAGGAAAATACCCATGGCACTGTCCAGATTGATTCCTCCTTCATTTTAACTACACTATTCAAGGAAAGGTATATTGTCTGTCGCATGTTTGATACTATAGTGCGAACTTGACCTTCACAATGACCTTTTCACGCATTATTATGCCTGACCATCCATGTACTTTTGATGGAAGTACAAATGTACATTGCATATCAATAGACCTGTAGCCATTTACCTGTTTGTGAAAGTGTGAATGCATATGAAGTGTGACTGCAGACACCAGACAATGTGACCTTTTTACATGTACATGTATGTAGCTTTTGCTAAGGATGTGATATAATCAAATGTGTCTTTTATCTTGACTGTATATAATTGAAATAATGACACATACGAATAGTCTTTATACATGATAAAATGACATATTATATAAAATTTACAAATTTCAATGAGGTCAAATATTCATACTCATTATTCATCTTAGTTTTGTTATTAATGGGTATTTTCATTTCTACTTTATTTTTATGCTCCCGTAATTGGAGATTCGGCGGCATATAGTTTTTGGTCTGTCTGTCTGTTTGTCCGCAAAAACTTTAACCTTGAACATAACTTTTGAATGGTAAGTGATAGGGCTTTCATATTTCACATGTTTATTCCTTTTGACAAGACCTTTCCAGCGATACCAAAATTTTGGACCTTGGAGTTTGACCTACTTTTGAAAAACATTAACCTTGGTCATAACTTTTGAATGGTTAGTGATAGGGCTTTTATATTTCACATATGTATTCCTTGTGACAATACCTTTCCATGGATACCAAAATGTTTTACCTTGTGACCTTAACCATGGCCATAACTTTTGAATTGTAAGTGATAGGGCTTTCATATTTCATATGTGTATTCCTTGTGACAAAACCTTTACATTGATGCCAAAATTTTTTACCTTGTGACCTTGACCTGTTTTACCGACAAAGATGCCAACAGGGGCATTCATGTATCACAAACACATTTTTTATTCACCTTAGAGATTTACATTTACAGTAAACTTCGTATATAACGAAGCCCAGGGGACCATTCGTTATAGCCATATTTCGTTACATGCATTTTGATGCTAAATATGTTTCCTTGGTGTGGCCGTTCTAATGAATGAAAAGTTAAGACCAGTATTCAATAGCTATGTTGTGATTTATTAAGTAAGCATTCTTTACAATTGACATGCCGATAGAGTATTGAATGATTGGCAACCATTTCCTTAGGTGTATACAACACGTCTCCTAATAGGTAATTAGCGCGGGGACAAAAGACGGGGAGAGCAATTATATAATAATTAGAAATTATCAGTCCGCCAGGTGTGTTAATTGGGAATACCTGGAGGGCATTTCGTTACATCAGGTGAAAATAGTGAAGAAATTATGACCATGGGAACACGAGATGGCTTCGTAACAGCCGATAATTCGTTACATACAAATTCGTTACAGGCGTACAAAAATCAATGGAGGGTAATAGGACTTCTGCAGGGACTTTCTTTTTACTTTGTTACAAGCAGAATTTCGCTATAAACCTGTTCGTTGTAGGTGAAGTTTACTGTACATTGCTACACAATTCATCTCTTTTTATAATCCTACTTGCTTCGGCAGTAGGTGTTTAAACTCTCAGCAGTTTCCTCTTTGGGGGACCAAGGATCTGTATTGGTTCATCTGTCCCTGGTTCTCTAGATGCAAACGACCTGCCTTCACTGCTTGCAGTGCTTGCTGACTGCATGCCTGGGCTCATGCCGGGATAATATTTACATTTAGAATGAATTGACAAATGTCAGTGAGGTCAAATCATTAGACTCAACATTTATCTATTTTACAAGTAATTGGCATTTTATTTTGTGAATATATTTTAACATGTTAGTTAATAAAGCCTCAGATGAAAATTACCAAACATTTAACTTGCCTAAGAGAATTACATGTAAAATTCTTTTTTTTTACACATAAATATTACATGTAAAATAAATTTACAAATGTCAATGAGGTCAAATAATTAGACTAATCATCTATCTATTTTTTTTAATTAATTGGTATTTTTCCATGTAAATTTATTTTTACATGTAATATAATTAAGCCTAAGGTGAAAGGTTACCAAAACATTAAATATACTTTAATTAAATTTCATCTCATCTTTAAGAATTACATGTAAGAATTCATCTCTTTTACATGTAATTAAAGTAAGACACTGGTGTCAAAGGTCAAATGTTCATTTCATCACCTTCTGTTTGATGTACTTCATTTTTCAAAATTTACATGTAAGATCAACCACAGTAAGGTCAAAGATCAATTTGCCTGTCAACATATACATAGGACATTTATGACATGTTTACATGTAATATTAGCTTAAGGTCAATGTGTAAATCCCATGTGTAAAAAAGTGAGACACGTGTAATGATTTGTACTGTACATGTACATGTAGAATGTATCTGTACGTGTGAAAGATGGAAAATTCACAAGATGAAGAATACATGTATATGCTAACCTATATCTTTCTCTTTTCTCTTGTTCTTGTCTCTCTTTCTCTAAGCGAGCCTCGTTTTCCCGTTTCATTTGATCAGCTAAGGCCTGGCGTCTCCTTTCCAACTCAGCTTGTCCTTTGTCAAAGTTTTCTTTTCTTTTGTCTTCGAAGGTGACTGTCAAATGAGAAAAATACATATAGATGTAATACAGTAGGTGATTGAAAAACAATACAACTTATTATTATCATCAATTTGACAATCTAATTTTTAAAGATCAAAATAAATTGTGAAATCCTGACAGCCCCAACTTCGCTCAAATTTAAAGTCCGCAATATAAAGTACATTGTGAATACATGTGTGCAGAATGTACAGTTTCACGCATTTTTACTTACAAGCTGGTTTCTCTTCCTCCTGTGGGGTCTCCCCATTGGTAGCTGGTATAGGAGGTTGGGGAGGGGGCATCCCCATGTTACCCAGTAAGTCTCCAAAGGAGTCTGCCTTCTGACTTGGTGCTGTAAAATTTCATAGACAAACAAGTACTGTACATGTACTGTATATGCTGTTTGAAGTTTTTCAGTGAATTCATGGTCAATAGACATAAACAGGGACTTGAACTACATGTACAAGCAATATCAGTGTTGACATTGTTTTTTAACTCAGGCAATAAAGAAGATATTGTGACTTTATTTCAACCTCAAACATTGCTAACAAGACTTTTGTTGAAATGTGCATTATCATAGAACATATATTTCCTGAATTGTTCCCTGTATCATACAAGTCTACATTTCAATTGTCCTTTACAATGCCTGGTAATGTATATCTACATGTACTCTATATGTACATGTAAATTCTCACCTACTGGTTGAGGTGGTTGTGACACATTACCAAAGCTCCCCGATCTGGCCTTCCCTGGTATAAGTTCAGGCGGTAACACAGTTGGGAGGGGTTGTCCCATCTTGGCTAGATCTGATAGGTGCATGGCTATACAAAACTCATCACACGTCAACTTGCCGTCTTTGTCAATGTCAGATAGCGTCCTATAAAGATTGGTAGAAGATAAAGCATGCGGTGTGATATGATTTTGTATAATCATAGGAATTTTCATAATGACAAAATAAAATGGGATTTTTGTCAATTGACCACTTGCCGAAATTTGTAATGCAGGACAAAATGACGAAAAATGTCCAAGTTAGGACTTTTTTGCACTCTTTTTTAATTGATCATTAGTGGGATTGTGTCTTTCATTGTTACATCAAAAGATATCGACATTTTGAGCTCAAACGCAAGATCGAATAATGACCTCTTCCACAATATGACTAAGGCTTTAAAAATGAAAGCATGTAGGAAATTTTAAAAAGTGCACTACATGTATACACGTATTTACAAAATGACTTACCAAATCTGAGCCAAAATATTTTGTGGCAGTCCAGTGTGTACCAGCAAAGCCCTTGCCTCTACTCCTATTATGAAATAAAAGGAAAGATTTACATGAACTGGTTGATCTGAGACCATACCATGGAATGGATGAATAGCTTTAGTGCCTTTCAAAGTTGGAAGATTCCACGAGAAAATTCAGACTGAGTATTTATCAAATTGAAGAAACTGATATCATTTTGGATACTGATTTCCATGGGATCATAATAGATGCTGTGTTCCATATGTAGAAATTTTGCTATTCCGTAAAATATCAGCACCGTTCTTCTCATATGTAAAACATGTAGAAATTAAAGTTTAAGATATAAGTTAATTTTGCCTTGCATTTTGACAGGTGCAAGACAAAGTGTCATAAGATGGAAGGAAACACATGATTTCTTAACCTGTAAAGTAACTCTCTTATAACAAACCTGTAAGTGATCCTTTTTTGTTCCTATCATTAACATTGAACATCTGAGTATATTTAAGTTTGCTAGGGTGTGGCATGGCAAAGCTACCTCCACTGGTAGCAGGGCTAAAAATAGAAAGAGATTTGTTTTTACCATCATTTACATATAAATCAAACATGTATATACACATGTACATGCACACACATGTATAAAGGTGGGTTTTAAAAAATGTCAGTTTCTTACATGTAATTGTTGTTTCCTACATCATGTAAATAGGTAATATATACATGTACATGTTCATGTATTATACAGGAGGAAAAGTAACTCAAATATTGATTTCAATCTAATATCTACATGTACATGTATGTGTATATGCATACTACAAAACATGACTTTACTGCATGTATAAATATGGTCCATATCTAAAGACAGTCTTCACGAAAACTTTTTTCAACCACTAGCCCGGAGACAATTCCTGCTAGATGGATATTTGTATATTTTATGAGTGAATTTCTACTAGCCAGGCAACATTTCTACTAGACTTGGGTGTCCGGCTAGCGAGTTTTTGTGAAGACTGTAGAAAATGCAGAGAGGGAAGAAAAAGTATCTAGCTAATACTTACAGTGGTGCTTGCGCAGTAAAAGATCCTGTTCTTGGTTTATCAGCTATACTACCAGGCATTCCCATCCCTGGGGCTCCAGGTCCTACAAAATATATACGTTCTTGTTTAAAACAAGGTTAAACATTTTTGTAATGGAATCTGTGAATGTGCTGCTAATTTTTCTATGTTGAGAATGGTAGCGGATATACATATATGTACTTGTATCACCCAAGGCTTGTCAAAATAAGCCATAAAGGTCAATGATGGTTCTAAACTTCTAATATCACAAGATACACATAAAATTGAGATGTAGTGTTTGCTTATTTACCTATTCTTAATAAAAATCTAGATAAGACCTGTATTTGACAGCAATTAGGCTTCATTAGCACTTTAGTTCAAGAACAATCTTGAGATGATGGAAATACCCCTATTAATACCTTCATTACAAGAGAGGCATCCTTTATTAAAAGTTTGGATCAATTAAAGAAAACAATACTGTACATGCAGTCATCTTTGAATAAGCTGAACACTTACTGTCCTGTTCACTAAATCCAAAGCACCCTGTTTTGGTGATTTATTCTGTCGTCTGAAGAATTTTGCTATAAATCATTGTTTCCGAGAATTGACCTCCTTTAGTCGTAACTGGAAATTAACTTCAACTTACCCTATCAGCTGCCTTCAAACCACAATATGAAAAATAAAATGTCTACGGGAAATTCCCTTGTTAATTTCAAGCCGCCGCCATATTGTTCTCTGTGTCAACAATAGTAAACAGTGACGTCAAAGCCTCCGACGTTACACATTTTCAGTGATTTTACTATAGAAAATCCCCGTAGACATTTTACTTTCCGTCTTATTTCTAACTTAACTGACGCACAGCCAAAACAATGGCATTTTCTGTTACGACTAAAGGAGTACTATAATGTTGATATCTTTTTGGAAGATGACATTATCATATTTTAGAGAAAACCAGGAAAACAGGGTGCTCTGGAATTAGAGAACAGGACAGTAACTACATCTATGAATCAAAACCATACAAGATGAAGTGCTTAAAATTGTACAAGGAAAGTGAAACTACTTTTCAAATGTATTTTGAAACTACTCAGTGATTGAGAAGGAATATTTGTGTATGGGCCTTTTTCCATGATTTTCTGCAATAATTTCAATGGGCCATTTTTAAAAAAAAATAAGACTATGGTACATGGGCCCTGTCCTTCCCAATGACTGATTACTACTTCCTTACCCATAAAGCGTGTCTGGCTCATGGCAGGTGCTAGGCCATTTGACATAATAGGCATGGCTAGGGAACTGGAGGCCATGGCAGTAGGTGCCATCCCACTCATCATAGGCATGCCTAAGGCAAGGTGCAAGTGAAACAAGGATCAATATGTGAATAGAGGAGTATATTTACATTTGCCAAAGGAGGTGTGTATAAGGATAGGTACATGTAAAGGAAGAATTACTGTGAATTTGTGAAAGGTACTGGAAGATTGAATATTTACATAGAAGTATATAATTATGAATAAGTACATTAATGCTTTGTTCATGTCCATATATTATATTTCTGACAAACTTAACAATCTTCGTCAATCCATAGATTTTTTGTTTAAATACATGTAAGTTAAAATACATGTAAATAATAGTCTAAGTAAGTGATTAGTTTGAAAAGTTTGTTATTTGATGTTGATTTTATATGATAATTTGGAAGTACAGAAATTGAAAGGACATACAGGAATAATCTATTTCAAAATTAATTCAGAATTTCATGCATTTGAAAGTTTAACATGTCAAAGTGCTAATTTTTGATTAGTTACAGTATACATGTATTTGTACATACATCTAATAATTGATAAACTATGAAGTATGAACAAACGAACAGTGTCTTACCCATTCCCATTGGTTGAGGCCCTGCCATTGGTGCCATGCCAGCCATTGGCGGGACACCTCCCATAGGCATCATGGCAGATCCTGCTGGCATTGTGCCGAAGGACCCTACCATGGGAGAAGGATCTGCCTTAAGGGAGGCAGGAAGTTGCTTGGGGAGCTCAAATCCTTGAAGTTTCTTCTTAATGAGGTGCATGGCGATTGAGAATTCCTTCCTGTCCATCTTGCCGTCATTGTTCATGTCTGCCAAGGTCCTGAATAAAAATTAAATGAAAGGTGAAATTTCGTGTATCTGTTCTCCCTGAAATGGAAATCACAGAAAGTCTAATGTGTCTCTTAGTACATGTATATGTAAAATTTTAATCATATAACTTACCAAATTTGACCCAACACAGGAGTTGGCAAGCCTGACTGCATGAAGAACCCTTTAGCCTGCTCACCTGTCAAAAATTAAAAGGAACAAATTATAAGTTCATGAAATTTGCATTACAGGTAATAAACACAGAGAAGAAGAATGAATAGTATGAACACATTTTGCTAGAAAATTTTGATTGTTGCCTTTCATCCTCATAGTTAAATATACCAAACAGTTAATTCAAATGTAGGCTTACTGAATTACAAAAATGTATAAAGAATTATTCTTGGGGAAAAACAGACTTGAACTATTTTGTCTCAGATCTTATGTGAAATAAGACATTGCTAATCTATGTTCAAACTGTCCCTATCAGGCACATGGTCTTTATGCTTACTACATGTACCTTTACCACTGTATGTTATCATGACAGAAGAGAGTGGCAGCTAAGACTGGGCACACTCCTTTGTCCAAGTCTCTCATTTTGGTAAGAAAAAAATTTCAAGAAAAAGTAATGTCCTTGGTAAATATTTTGTTGATAAAATTATGAGTCATATTACATGTACATGTATAGCTTCAGATTTTAAATGCCTACAAACCTGTGACAAAGCCATTGACAGGCTTGAGCTGAAAGAATTGTGCATCATGCTTGGACCTTTCTTCTCCTGTTATCCTCCAGTCGCCTCCTGTGTGTCAATTTCATAATAATTAGTTGTTTTATCGATATACATGTATTGTCAGGTTCATACTTCATGTAACCTATTGTCAAGACTTTTTAAGTTAACATGATAGAAGGTACAAAAATGTACCATGCTTCTGGTTTGCAAAAATGCTCATTGATATTCCAAGTTATCAAATGATGCTACATTTAAGAATTTTAATAATTACACCTAAGACTTGATTCAATGATTAAATCATTACTCATTAGGTTCTTGTTTTAACAATACATACCACTTGTTCCTGCCATTTTTTCAGGGGGTCGATGTTAATCTCAGCTCAACCATTTCTGAAATACATGTATCAAATAAATTGCATACTTACATGTATGTACATGTACATGTACATGTTTTAAGATTTTGTATTAACAATGTAAGCTTATGAATGATGCCTGTATCGATGAACAATAACCAGCTAAAGATAGTATGGCTAGCATTTCAGCATAACATCGTTACATCAACTTATCAGTTCTTGAAATTATTTTTGACACGTCAGTCATTCTTACTGACAATTGGCAACAACTTATCGGTATGGACAGAAATTAGTCAGTATAAAAAATATTCAATGAAAAACATAGGAATGCAGGTTTCATTTTATATTCAGTGGATCTTTCTCTCAGGTAAAAATCGACGCCCACTGGCAGAGTGATTTATTCTACCTTTGATATATACCACTATCATATCGTTGTCACCTAAGCATGCCAAGAGCGCCGATGATGCCTGGAGGGGATCTAACCAGGGTATACTACCGGGCTGGGTGATTGACTTGACTTGATTCCTTGACAGTATAAATTCAGTTCGGCTGGGTCAATTTGTTCGACGAAACTTTAAGCTTGATAAACAATATTAAATTGCTGATGATAAAGGGAAAAACCTAAACGATTGAAGAACATAATCATTCATGATGTGTATCAAGTAAAACTAGAGACCCCTCCCCCCTCATAAAAAAATCTAACTCTTTATCCTGATCTCCAGTCTCGCCATGGGATCGTGTGAGAATGTGAATTTTTTTTTGTGTTTCAGTGGCGGATCCAGCGCGTCTAGTTTCTTTTAGAATACGGAAGATCGCAAATACTTCTTACCAAGATTATACGAATGTTTTCGCGCATTCTTTGATTGTTCTCTATTGTCTTAAAACCATCAATTTACTTGGGCAGAAATTTTAACAATGGTTTAGGTAAATGACTAAATGAAAATGCATCTTGCGTATTATATCTAAGATGTTCGCACTGAGATCATTTCGCATCAAATTAACTTTATCAGCGACAATCGATTTTCAAAACCATTATTGATAGTCGGTGACTTTCAAGTTTCAGCGACGATAGCGGCGACATCGGCGACTATCCTTCCTACACTATCATCCACAGACACAAGAAGGACGTGGCAAGAACAATAAAGGAACAAAGTACGTGGAAATGGTACAGTAACCGATAGACGACACATGTATTAGCTGAGATGAGCCGGTGAGTACCATCTTTATACATTTAATGATTTATTAAGGTGCCCTTTTTTTCCATAATGTTGACACTTACGTTGTTTTCCAGTGAAAACTTATAAATTTCCTTAATTTCATTCAATTTCATTAATTCAAATACCCCCTACACTGTAATTGTTCGGTCACTGCTTCCATTCGGTTACTGCTTTGACACCCGAGTTACATCAAAGAATGCCTGGTACATTGACATTTTGATTTCAAGTGAAAAATAAGCAGGGATTACCCTGGAATTTTCTCATGAGGGGTCCATGCCCCCCCCCCCCCCCTGGAAAAAAACGAGGTTTTTCAACCATTAATGTATAAAACTGAGCCTTACAGCATTCTTCATTTTGAATACTGGAGGCATCTTAAATAAGAAAAATTTCTCAATACAGTCACTGAAAGTGTTGCAGCAATTTAATTCAATACATATTTTTGCAACTTCAGGGGAAAAATGGCCGACGCTGTGTCAGATTTTTGATCATTGGTTAAATATTAAGTTAAACTAAAGGAAAAAAGATTATCCGGTAAGATCAGTCTTTCAAAGTAATTGTTAAAATGCTAGCCTACACGATAATCACCCTCGTCACACTGAGAAATCAGTGCAGCTTAACTATACAGTAGATCAGTAGGTCAATCTGCAAATAAAGGACGTACATATGAAATATTTCTAACATCCCGACTTTATTCACGTCTTGTAAATAAATAAAAAAAAAATCTTCAGCTATTGTTCTCATTACTGAGAACGTGCCGCCACGTACGTGTGATGGACAATTAAATGCTGTCCACTTACGACAGTAATCCGATCTGAAGGAAGTTTTGGTATCTAACACTACAAACAAATGTACATCTCGGGGAATATTCAAAGTTACAAATGTATAAGACACTAAAAATTAATTCTGAACGTTGAAATTCGTGAATTTAGCACTAAGCAGATCGACTTGACGCACGTTATGGGCAAAGCATGCGCCATTCTCATAACAGGAGCGCCCAAATGGCCCACTTGTACAACATTACTGCGCCATTTCCGAAAATTGTGCGCAAATGGCGCAGCCCAGGGTAATCCCTGAATAAGATAATTTTTTCACAGATACTACGTTGCTCTCTTTCTGGCTAAGTTAAGTCAATGATATAATGAGTATTCCTACAATAAATAATGTCACTAAATGAAATACACTTCTTTACTGAACTGCAGTCTGCAGTTATCTTCAACAGTCTTACCAAACTTGCATGACAGTGCTCACTTCAACTTCGTTAACAAGGGGTAAAATCTGCCCTGATCTACATTTCTTTAATGTAAGTATACTCTACAGATAACAGTGTGACTGATGATCAAGGTTAAACGCTAAAATATATCGATTTTTCTGCAAAATTTATGAAAATTATTGCAGACCGACTTTTCTGCCTACACCCCAGAGTCACCGGAAATGAATGGCATTCTGGGAAATGGAGGCGTGTCTGCAACTTCCTTTTTCACTTTCGCTTTTGAATATGTGCTTATACATCTAAAATTCTTGCAAGTATAGTGAGTGTCAGAGTGTTTTAGCCCTGTCAGTAGCGTAGCTAGGATAAGAAAATAGAAAGGACACCACAAGCCTTTCTAAAAAAAAAAGAAAACAAAAAAAAAAAGTTTTCTCTACACTGAATAACCTTTCTTTCTTTTTATCATCAGTAATGCAGTATCTGTTTATCTGGCTGCCTATGACATTGACTGATTATGCCTTTGACTGTAAAATGACAGGTGTCTAATTTAGATGAATTCTATTCAAAAAACATTTTTGCATCAAACTACTTGTGCCAATAAGATTGGCAATCGAGGGATTGCCAAATCTCCGACAATTAATTCATTTGCATCTTGGCAGTTTTCCATTGTGACTTCACAATCAAATGACCCGTCAAAGCAATGCATGTTTGATGGGGCTTTTATTATGACATCATAATATAAAAGCCCGCCAGCAGGTGCTTAGTGGAGGGATCTGCCATAACAGATATGCCGGACATTTGGCCATTTTAAAATCATTAATTTGAACATATATACCTTTTATCATGTAAGTTTGGCGTGATTAAAATTTTGGCTTTGTTGGTGAATGCAATAAAATTGCCAAATTTAAAAGCGCCAAATTTTCTATCCATGAAAGACAGAATTCATTTATTCAGCTAGAGATCCGCCACGTCTGTAAAAGATATTAATTGCCCGTTTTATACTGGGTATAATGACCATGTTGTATCTACAGGTATCATTGTTTAACTTCAAACAAACAATTAAGGTCCAAACAATTGAAGTCTGCCCTAGGTGTGTTAATCGTTAATCCAAATATCTTATTAGCAATAAATGCAAAATTTACCGTAATCACACGCACTGCTAAATAGAAAATTTTCACACGGGTTCTGTTTATTGAGAGTGTACAGTACGTGATAGGTTGCGATATTTTGGACGATCAGACTTGTGGGTCGTGATCGTCGTAAATAGTCTAAAATATTTACAAGATTACAAATAAAAAAAAATCTGAAACATTAACTGCACCATCACCGCAAAGTTAATTCTCTTTAAAATTGTAATGTTAAATTTAAACGACTTCTTTTTTTTTAACTAACTGCATCTCTTATATTCATGAATAAAGCAAAGAACATGGGGTTTTTTTTTAGTTTCTAGTCATTATATGTTCGTTTCGGCGGTCATAAAACATTGATACGCTCATGAATTCAACCATTTTAATTTCGGCGGATGTTTTAAACAAAACCTGCCAATTTAAAAAGCGCCAACATTTCCAATGCCCGATTTGGACCAAATTTGCCGCAATTTCCTGACGCCAAAATTTCCCCACACCAAAATTATCCGATATATGGTAGGCAAAGCCTATTACAATTTATAGGAGAGCACAGTTAAGTACTGTCTTCAGAAGTGCTTTCTTTCATGCAAATGAAAAAAATATATGACGGGTTAGCTCAAATTTTCATTTCAAATCCTGCATGCAGACTGTTCTTCAGGACACGTGTACATGCGCCTTTAAAACAGAATTTATGTCATTTTCATGCAAGACAAAATATAGGTACCATAATAAGGTTCCTAAAGGGGGTAGATAGGGAATTTTCATCTATTTTTCCTTTTTGGAGATATTTCTATCTATGTCAGTTTGCTTTGTGAACGACCCCACATCGAGTTGTGTTGTCTATAACTTGACACGTGCACAAACACAGCAGTGTTGGTACATTATGATGGACCTTTTCGAAATTCTGCCAGCACATGCTGTTCTGTAATTTTGACTTTTAGTGTTTCAGCAATAGTGCAACAGGATAGTGAAGAATATGGCTAAGTGTGCATGGGTCTTATAAAAGATTTGTAAGAGATGATTTTCTCAAGCGACCAATAATTGTCTCATTTATAATGTGCTTCTTTATTATGTTAATGTTTCATTTTGGGTTTTAAGGGTCTTCTTTTTTTTCAAAAATATATCTGCATTCAGCAATACGGAAGATCTAGATCGCAAATACTTCTAACCAAGACTATACGAATGTTCTTGTGAACTCTTCGATTGTTCTCCATTGTTATGACGTCATCAATTTACTTGGGCAGAAAAGGTGCCCAAGTTTTGAACAATGGTTTAGGTAGGTGACTACTTGAAAAATCAGAATAGACACGCTGCACGCGCTGTATTTGCGATCTTACGTATTATGTTCTGTTTTGTCGTAACATCTTCGGCACTCAGTTAGCAAAGAAAAGCACAAAAAACTTGATTAAATGAAATAATTTTTTGTTCCACTATTTAAAAACATGCTTACTGTTATATACTTTCACATGGATAGTTCAGGCTTAATGTCTTCTTTCATATCTCAATTATGAATCATCATTGCTTTTCAATTCACATAAAAATTATTCTTATTTCAGGATGAGGACCGTGGTTTTAGAAAGACTTTCTGGTGATCCAAAGGTTTCTCTGCAAACAAACGTAAGAATTCATTGCGATAAGTGATTGACATGATGTGGTAAATATGTGCATGTAGTATTGTACTTCAAGTTTTGAATTCTTCTTTCAATTACTGACAAGTATTAAAGCAGTTAAGCTGATGTTATGAGCTACTGTAAACATGGTTATTTTCGTTGAGGGAAAATTTCATGATTATTACATCAAGAGGTTTCATGTTGAGGAAATATTCATGATAAATATATCTTTCCGATAGTAATAATGCAGCGGTGATATTTTCGCGTTGGGGAAATTTTTGCGAAATCCCTTTCTTTGCGAAAACACGGAAGTTACCCCCAAGCAAAAATTGTCACGTTTAACTAGTAATGTTACAAATATTTCATGAAGAAAATGCAAATATTTCATTTTTGGACAAAGAAACTTAACATTGTAAACCAGACATACATGTTTCAGATGAAGAATCTTCATCAATGGTACTTAATAAAGAAAATATGTTTCATCGAATCAAGATTATGAGTTTTGTCGAAGTCAGTGTGAAGTTTTATTTTTCGTTGCCAAAATCACATTTGCTTACAACTTCTTGCAAGTTTACATTACAACGAATATTTATGTATTTATTAACTTGATATCTAATATAATTGTAGGAAGCAGATCCAGTACCTGACAAGTATGACATAGTTATCAAAGTTAAAACCTGCGGCCTGTCTGCACCCAACATAAAGGTACTGACGTCTCCTACCAAAAAAAAAAAAAATGTACATCCTACAGAATTAAATTCTTTAACATTGTGACTAGAACTATGTTTATTGTCTCCTACCAAAATAGTGTACATCCTACAGAATTAAATTCTTTAACATTGTGACTTAAACTATGTTTATTGTACAAATTAGTGTGTAATGTCAGTATCATTTATAAAAGAGTCACATTGTATGATAACAATTCTTTTTTTGTGAGTTGAGGAATATTATAAACGAACAGTTTTATGATTGTTTTATTTGAAAGGTTTTGTCTGAAGTGTTCCGTAAGAGTCCCCGAGACCGTTACGCTGTGGGTTACGATGTCGCTGGTGTTGTTGTCCAAACTGGGTCATCTGTGACCAATGTCAAGGTCGGAGATTCTGTTGTAGGTAAGTGAATGAGTTAATGTTAACTATCGTTCATTTCATGTTTTGTCATTGGATGACATTCAGCAGAGTTCTCTACAGGTAAGGAATGGAGTTAGGCCTATATGAGTATAAAAGAACTCATCACATTCAGATATCCAGAAACTTTATCTGAAAAGAAGTAAACTACTTTTTGATGTTTTTTTTTTAAGATGAATTAGGATTTTGAATTTTTTGTTAAGTTGTAAAATCCATCAGGAAAAAAACCAAACAGGTATTCCTAAGAGAGAAAAAAATGCTATCATATCAAAAGAAACTTTGTTTCTTTTATATTGAGTGTGTGTTGTTGGTCTTTTTTCATTGCATCAGTATTTATTGATAATTGATGATTAATGCAAGAGTTACTTTTCTTTGTCTCCAAGAGGTTTGTAGGCTAGAGTTACTGTCCTTTGTCTCCAGGATTTTATTATAATATAAGAGTTACTTTTCTTTGTCTCCAAGATGAATATAATTGCCAAATGTATGATAATTTATACTTTATCTGGTGATTTGATGCTTCTTTGAATGAAAACTGTCATTGTTTTAATTTGCTTCAGATTCTGCCTGTAACAATAATAATTACATGTATATCAGATGTGGAAATGAAGGGGAAAATAGAATGATGACAGCTAGAATATTATTATGATCATTTGAATGTTTGGTTTGACTAAATTTGAATTTATAAAATGTATTTTGGTATATATTAACCTCAAGCTTTGAGTTGTCAAATGTAGACTAATCACTTCTCCAATATTCTATAAATCTATACCCTATTGTTCAATATAACATGTACTACAAATGTATATTTTTTTTTATCAGGAGTTCTACCCCTTGACAGCAGGTTCTCTGGATGTGGAGAATTATGTTTAATGTCTGAGTATGATGTTGGTAAGTGGTTAGTAAGCCTGCATTTTACAGAGTTATTATTAAATTAGAATGGAAATTTAAAAAAAAAAACAAAAAAAAAACTGTTATTCCTAGTTTTCATACAGAATTATTATTTCTTAAAATGTTGCTTTCACAACAAAGTGGCATATATAGGATTCAGTTTGACTAGTCAGTGAGTCTATCTGGTACTATCACTTTCAACTGTAGAATATTATAATTTAAGGATGTAACCATTAGTTAATATTTATTGTCATGAGTACAGATACATGTACATGTAGTTGGCATTTCCCATCCTTCTTTCCATCATAAAAAGTTGTAGCGTACAAACAAATACTGTATCCTGTGGAGACTTGTTGTCACTTTATTTTTGCCATTTATTTCCCAACCTTGCAAGCCAAGTCTATAGATCCTCTTCTGTTCAAGAGAACCGTTATAGAGGTTCTTCTCCAATAACTTGGCTTCTATATATGTCCAATCTCCATGAAACTTGATAAAAATAATGATTCATTCTAGATACAGCTGCCTATGTAAAAATTATTCTGAAAATCTGTCTAAAGATTAGTTATGGTATTGACATTATGTTTGCGGATGGTAAATGCTGATTTTACGGTCCCAAACTGAGTTTTTCTGGCCATGCATTAGCGGAGCCAGAAAAATGGATGTTTGCACCGTAAAATCAGCATTTACCGTCTGCAAACATAACGTCAGTATCTAGTTATTCCCATTCTAATGCAATCTATATATTTGTGACTGAAAGCAAAATGTGACGTTAGCAATGTCAAAGCCTAGTATGTTCTCGTTTTACAGCCCTAACTAAGGAGCAAAGAACCAATGAAATTTGACGTTATAGCAATATTGCATTAGAATGCTGCTTTGAGTGCCCTTTATTACCCCTCTTTAAATGTTCTTTTACGCAAGTTACTAAAGGTATTTCTGGATGATTTACATTTCCCTATCCTAAAGACAAATGTGAATGAAATTATGAAAAATATGTGTTTGTGAGGTTTTTACTTTTAGACATAAATAAAGAATTCTATGTTACAGTATGTCAGTATATTTTATTTATCAATGATTATGACATTATTTGTAGTTCCTAAACCAGAGCAGCTAAGCTTTGAAGAGGCAGCCGCTGGTATTGGAGATTGTGTGCGTGCTTATACCGCCTTATTCTATCAAGCTCGGGTGTGCAGTGGCGACACCATCCTAGTTATAGATGGCGCCACTTCCTTCGGAAGCATTGTCATACAGCTAGCCAGTCAATGGGGAGCCAAAGTGAGAGCCAGATTCATTTCTTGCAATGAATGTATTATTTGCATTATGATCTGAATGAATTTAATGGTATAAAAGAGATGTTCAGGGAACCATCCATATACATGTTTGTCAAATAAATAAAAAAAATAATTATTGATTTTTGATAGATTATAGCAACAGCCAGTTCTCAAGAGGAAAGAAGCTACCTTGAAAACATACAGCCTCCTATAGGTAAATATCAATGGGACAGCAACAGTGTTTTAACAGAAAAATACAAAAAGAAGGCAGTGTAATCATGACAAAGGGCATAAGCCTAGTTTTCCATAAGTGATTATATTCATAGCAAACAAAGATCTTAAATTTCCCTTCTTGTGACAGCATACACTCCACTAATATATGATTCATGAATGCTAGTAAAAGTCCAAATACAGTTTGTAGTCATGCATTTAGGGATTTTTATGCCCCCGGAATCAAAGATTTGAGTTCATATAGTTTTTGTCCTGTCAGTTTTTGTATGTTTATCTTTAACATGTTTAACTTTAACCTTGGTCATAACTTTTGAATCGTAAGGGAGAGGGCTTTGATATTCCTTGTGACAAGACCTTTACATGGATACCAAAATTTTTTACCTTGTGACCTTGACCTTGGAGTTTGACCTACTTTTGAAAAACTTACCTTGGCCATAACTTTTGAATGATAAGGGAGCAAGGGATAGGGCTTTGAAATTTCGCATGTGTATACCTTGTGACAAGACCTTTCCATTGATACCAAAATTTCTTACCTAGTGTACTTGATCTTTGAGTTTAATCTACTTTTGAAAAAAAACTTTAACCTTGGCCATGACTTTTGGATGGTAAGGGATTAGGCTTTGGTATTTCACATGTGTATTCCTTGTATCAAGACCTTCAATGGATACCAAAATATTTGACCTTGTGACCTTGACCTTTGAAAGGGATCATTTTGGGGCGCGATTTTGCGAGATTCTCGCTTCTTTTTCTAAAAAATCGCATTGATTTTACTTGGATGCGAGAATTCTCGCACACATCAACATCGAGTCTTTTTTGTCTCAAGGTTTTTCTATGCATTTTATGTCCGCGAGATCGAAAATAAAATGACAGTGTCGTGTCTGCAAAAACAAATTTACCCATTGACTGACCACTTTTAAAGTTAAAATGACATGATAATTTTACGGACGAGCGCTTACACAAGTACCTGTACGTAAATAAGATACGTAAGTGGACGTGGAAGATTTTAAATAAGGCGCAGAAAAGGATAAAAAAGCATGTTGGAGAAAAATCAATATCGTATCATAATAGAAAATAACCTCTCGGAATGGCAGATCCCTACGTTACAACGTAAATACGAGAGATAGATTTAAAAGCCGAAAATGGACACGGTCACCATAGAATAATGTGCACCAGGGAGCAGCGAGTTGCCGATTTAAAGGGCCATTTTTGATCGGAATGGGACTGTCGCATGGCCTTCCCTGTCCTGTAAATTGTCCAACTGATACTGATGAGTTCGACTTTTTTCCCCTTGTTATTAATTATTACCGGACGGTATTACGCTCCGTCTACGACATGCTTATGTACTGGGTATAACTTCCACCGGGTAGACGAATACCCATGATATTTTTTTGTGTGTGTGATATGGGGTAATTTGTATGTCCAGCAATATACCTGTCACCTGTATATATAATTAGCATTTACTGGTTTGTTTTAAAAATTGATTAACTGGTCACTACAATCAGCGTAATGCGTAACCTAATACACAACTGGGGATTTTGCATTTCATCTGGTGAAGTCTGGAGGATTTTCGTTTTCGTCGGGAGGACTATTTTCGATGGGGGGATCCTTGTTTTATCGGGAGATTACGTCCTCCCGCTGGGAGGACTGTTCACATGTATGTGCATCTGTAATACCTTATATGTCATTATATCATATTTATATAGATAAAAGAATAGAATATTGATGACATGTTCATGGCATCTTATTTTCACAAATCAAACTCCTAAATACCGCAGAAAACGACCCTAGATGGAAAGAAAATAAAACAGGGTATACAGTGTACTTTAAGAACTGTACATACTATAATTAGGACATATTTTAGATATTCTCTCATTGCTTTTCAAATTCTCTCATTCAATTAAAACGAGTGAGAGAATTCTCCCATGCATAGCAGCAGCCAGAATAATCCCTGCTTTGAGCATGATCATTTTACAATTTTTACTGAGAAAGATGCAGACGGAGGCATTCGTGTTTCACAAACGCAAAATGTTGGGGTTTTTTTTCTGTTTTTGCACTTCAATGGTGTGTATTGACAGTAGGGCTTAGGAAGAATATGTAAAGTACCTTTGAACATCAGGGACAGAGTTGATTGGTATTAAAATAGACATGGTCAAATCTATTTTATCATGATCAGGACAATAAACAATAATATTAAGAGTTCAGTTGTGTACTTTGTAAAGTCACATGATTCCCCATTGATAATATGGATGAAAGAAAATCTGAGGAATAGTTAAAGAAGAAATATAGAGATATAACGTAAATATAAAAGCCAAAAGGACATGATATATGTTTACAGCCACATACAACCTGTTACACACATCTCTGATGCTCACAGTCTTTATAGCTTTCTTATCTGAGATTATAAGATTAAATACTGCATTTTGTATACTATTTAGTTTTCCATGCTCCAAATTTTTATCATTTCAGCCCAGGTGATAGACATAGGACAGAGAAGTAATATATTAGTCAGTAGTGTAATGGAGGAAACGGGTGGAGTCGGAGTGGATGTTGTTATTGACAGTGGAGGTATGACAGCTTTTGATCTTCTGTACTTCCATTACTGTTTTTAACGCTGATCTGCTTCATGCCTTGTGATTCACAAGCAAAGCCAGTAGACTATTAGTTTCCTCCTGTTCTGTCCATTTGTTTTTCCATTCATTCGAAACTGCATGCAGCTGCCCCTAAGAAGACACTGAAAATGAAATGAATGCACAAAGATGGTTTTTCTTTAGAAGTTTTGGAATGTTGTACATGTACATGTATTTCTTTACCTACAATGTACCTTTAATTAAAGTGATCGAGAAGAAATTTCTTAAATATCTTCCTCTAGTTCATAGACTTGAAAGACTTTACTTGAAAATGAATGTATTAATATTAGTATAGTGAATTGGTATGAATGATTTCAGTTATTTTTCAGTTAAAATGTTCACTGATGAGGAAGACCAACAGCTCATAGAAGAAAAACACAAATATCCCTGTCCACATAAACATGATGTCATTTCCTGTCTTGGGGCTTCTGGGAAATGGATCACGTCACAATCAGATCTGCAGGTATTTGTGTGTCAAATTGAATAAAAATGCTGTAATTCTGAACAAAACCTCTTGAACAGGAAGTAGCCAAATCAATTAATGGTTTCAAAAACATTTTGTATATGTTTTGTGTTGATAAAATTTATCAATGCGCAAGTTTAATTATCTTTACCTTTCGATTGATAAATTCATGTCCTGTAAATTGAATTATCATTAAGAGACTTTTTCGCAATTTCTATTTGCTTAGGCATTTAGCAATTCTTCTTGTTTATTTTTGTAACCTTGATGCAAGAAGGGTCATATCAGACTGTTTACAAAGAAAATTAATAAGTTTCTTTCCCTAGTCATAAGCAACAATTGTTTGAAATTTGGTTAAGATGCAATCAAAACTGAGCTCTCTAGGCTATATGTACAAGGATTTTGACTGTTTCCAATCTGTGACCTTGACATTTAACCTATGACATTGACAATCTATAGGGTTCTTCCTCTTGTCATAAGCAATCAGTGCTTGAAGTTTGTGAAGTTTGGTTATGATCCAATCAAAACTGCTTCCTCTAAGCTGTATACAAGGATTTTGAACTTTTCCAATCTGTGACCTTGACCTTTGACCTATGACCTTGAAAATTCATAGGAATGAAAATCAATAGAGTTTTTTTTCTGTTGTCATAAGCAATTAGTGTATGAATATTGGTTAAGATCCAATCAAAACTGCACCCTTTAGGCTGTATACAAAGATTTTGACAATTTCCAATCTGTGACTTATGACCTTGACAACCAATAGGGTACTTCCTCTTAACATAAGCAATCATTGTATGAAGTTTGGCTAAGATCCAATCAAAACTGCATCCTCTAGGCTGTGCACAAGGATTTTTACCATTTCCAATCTGTGACTTTGACCTTTGACCTAAGACCTTGAAAATCAATAGGTTTCTTTCTCTCTTTATAACGAATGAGTGTATCAAGTTTGGTTAAGATCCCATCAAAACTGCACCCTCTAGACTGTATACAAGAATTTTCATCATTTCCAAGCTGTGACCCTGATCTTTAACCTATGACCTTGAAAATCAATAGGGTTTTCTCTTGTCATAAGCAATCAGTGTATGAAGTTTGGTTAAGACCCAATATTGTGCAAAGTATAAGTGCTACATGTACCAAACTTGCATATTGGAAATATCCTTGATCAAACTTTCATAAAATGACCTTGACCTACTTTTCACTTTAGTGATTTTACTTTAAAAAGCCAATGTTAAGCTAAATATAATTGCTACATGTACCAAACTTGCATATTTGATACATCTTTGATCAAACTTTCATAAAATGACCTTGATCTACTTCTTCAATTTGAGCATGTTGAGTGATTTTGCTTTTTAAAGAAAATTTTTAGCAAAGTATAAGTCTCACATGTTCATGTCCATGTTACATATTAAACTTGCATATTGGATATACCGGTGTCTTTGATCAAAATTTCATAAAATGACCTTGACCCACATGAATCTAGATGTAGAAATGCAAGCTAATGTGCAATTCGTATATATTGCAAAACTGACAAGTTTATCTTCTTTTACTCAATTGCTTAGTACTTAGATAAATCTTAAAATTGATTACTTAAAAATTGCTGCCACACACTGAGCTTTGTAATCTGTGACTTAATCTATATTTTTTGTCCTTGTAGCTGGACCCCCCAGATTCACAGAGACTTTTCCTCAGAGGAGGCAGCGTAAACTTTCTCTTTCATAATATATGGACATTATCATATGCCCAGCATGGAAGATATCAACGTATCCTTTAACAAGCATGGATCCAGAAGAGGGAGGGGGAGGTTCTTGGGTCCCGCATCCTGGAACTGCAGAAAATGCTTAATTTATCCGTTTTTACGCATAATTTTTTTTTTTTGAAACCATAGGGCTAGACATCTTCCTAGCCTGAATTGGAATTGAAACATTGAATTTATCTCCTTTTTAGCAATTTCACTATTAAGCTTTTAGGACAGTAGTAAATGACAAATTTTAACTTCAAAATAAAGCTTGAACTTCATTTACCGCTATCTCTACCTTAACTTTCAAAGACATTCTCAATGATGCAGTAGAAAAATTAGAAAAAGGACAACTGAAGTGAGTATACATATATACATCTTGTTGAGACTTGAATCATATGTGATTTCCTCCCATTTTAAAAACCAAATAATTTCTGTTTGTATATTAAAAATTATCTTATAACATGAGGATTTTATTCATTTTTTTTATCTTCCAGAGTTAAAGTATCAAAAATTGTGACATTAGATGAGGTAGCAGAGGCTATAAAAACTCTTGACGACGAGAGAATAGGACGTGTCGTTGTTAGAGTGTCTTAAATTTACAAACTGTTCAGCCTTAATATCAGTGCAGCAGGGATATGCGATCGTTCCGTTCAATGGAAGATGTGTCCAGCTTAGTTTATCAAGCTATGGTTTGACAAGAATGTGTATGTACGTTACACCATCATGCCTTGACTTGTAAATTTATTTTTAAAAGATAAAAATGCTTTTATTTGTGTATTTTTTCAACTGTTTTCAACTGATACGTACTTTATGTACATGTATAGCATATGGTGCATGATTATACTCTCCTTTCTGCCATTTTGCTGAAAAATTCAATAATTATCGAGAACTCTTTTCTTCTTGTTTTATGTAGGCCATAAAATATTATACAATAATTGACTTTTGATGAGGTCTATTCTTGACTTTACAGACCTGGTCAGGTATTGGTTGACCAAGGCCGAAGGCCGAGGTTAACCAATGCCTGACCAGGTCTGTATAGTCACAAGTAGACTGAAATCAAAAGTCAATAACTGCTTTATCAAATTATCAGGATTTTATTAACATTTGCATTGTAATGATACACGAAGTCAAAGATCTAACACTACAAAAATCAATGCACGCGATGGTCATGCACGTACTAATCCCAAAGAGACCGCTTTGGAGCGTTAGCGGTCAACTCACTTTGAGGTACACTCTATCAAACAGTGTCTTCACCAATCAGAAATAAGCAACAATTCCTGATCATTTAATAATGATTTTTATTAGTGTGATACATGTACACTGTAAGTCAGTACGTTAACTGAGATAGCAAGTTTACATTTCATGTAATTAATTTAAAGTTCTTAACCTCAAAGAGTGGAGCCTGAAACTAAGTCAATATAAGATAAATTAAAGTACACACTGCATGGGATTTAAAAAAGTCATATGATGTTGCAATTCCTTACGGAGATTTTTTATTGTTTTCTCATCATTTAAATGATACTGCACAAAACTGATGAGATGTTGCAGTAGGGCAATATGCCTAATAAGCAAGTCCATATCATTTATACATGTACATGTATATCTGAAATGTCTATAGTTTTTGCAAACACTTCAAGAGTTTGTCAAATGGAATGATAGGTTAAGAATGTATCTGTCATCGACAAACTATTGAAGTGTTTGCAAAAAATATTAACTTTTCATATACCTAGATGATATGGAATCATTTATTAGGCATTGTCCTAACTGCAAAGGCTCATCAGTTTTGTAAAGTTTAATTTAGAATATAAAAAAAAAATACCAAAAAACTCTCTAGGGAATCACAACACCATCCGTTTTGATCCCATGCAGTGATGCTATTCAAATTGATTATACACCATTCCTTAGATTTGATATACATGATGTACAATGCATTTGAAGTGGTTAAGGTCAACTATTTGTTTTACTTAAAACATCAGTCTCACTTATTTTGAAAATTATTTAAATTTGAATAATTTATGCAATGTTGTGTTGTTTAAATTGGTATCTATTCTATGGCATTAGTGTCAGGTAAATTAAAAATGGTCTATGTGTGTAAAGTTTTATATTATGCAATCTTACTGATAATTCCACTATTCAGTTGAATTAATGAGAACACAAGTGACATTTACATGTACCTGCATTTAGCTCCAAATTATAGTTTTATAAAGATAAGAAATAACTTTAGTATGTTCATTTAATAAAATTAATTATTTTTGTGTTTTATCTTTGTTTTTTATTATACTAGTATGTCTTTGATTTGTTCAAGTCTTTAGGTTTTGGAATTGACCAAATTGGCATGGTCTGGTACTCAAGCTGATGTTTTGAAGATATTTTTCATAACATGTAAGAAGTCAATTTTAAGTTTTAAGGTCTTGGAGGTTTTTCTCCGATACTCTGGTTTCCTCCTGCCCCAAGGACCCCCTCACACCAACATCAGAGCCAACATGAGGCATTAATATAAGTTGTAACATGTTTGTTGAACATTTTAGAATAAAAAAAGTTTGATTACTTTAGATAGACCTCAGTTGATGTGTACCGCATGGTTGTATGTGATCTTGACCTTGCTTTTTCCTGTTCAAGGTCAAATGCTAAGTATGGTTAACCTTCGAGTTTACATCCATTCTTTATAATGGCAGAAAGCACAGACTTTACACTGTCTTGACATATAGATAAACCTTGTTGAGTGTAATCATTATATACACTAGTATGACTTTTTTATGCCCCCGTAATCGAAGATACTGGGGCATATAGTTTTTGGTCTGTCCGTCTGTCTGTCTGTTTATCTGTTTGTACGCAAAAACTTTAACCTTGGCCATAACTTTTGAATGGTAAGTGTTAGGACTTTCATATTTCACATGTGTATTCCTTGTGACAAGACCTTTCCATGGATACCGAAATTTTTTATCTTGACCTTGGAGTTTGACCTTATTTTGAAAAACTTTTACCTTGGCCATAACTTTTGAATGGTAAGTGTTAGGGCTTTCATATTTCACATGTGTATTCCTTGTGACAAGACCTTTCCATGGATACCAACATTTTTTACCTTGTGGCCTTGACCTTGGAATTTGACCTACTTTTGAAAAACTTTAACCTTGGCCAAACCTTTGGAATGGTAATTAAGTGATAGGGCTTTCATATTCCACATGTGTATTCCTTGTGACAAGACCTTTCTATGGATACCAAATTTGACCTTGTGACCTTGACCTCAAAATATGAACACTTATAGCTGCTTTACCGACAAAGATGCCAACGGGGCATTCGTGTTTCACAAACACATGTTTTTTATTTACCTTAAAAAATCTCTATGTTTAACCTTATCTATTGAACTTCAATGTGGCTTTTTATATTTCATATCCACAGCCTCTATGGTCAACACTTTTGTTCTGTACCATGACTTCTGACCTTAAGTGTGACCTAGTACTTTGACATTCTTCATCAAAATTTTCAAGTTGAACAACATACCTCTCAACTTTGAAATCTTTAAAAGAGGGAGATCTCCCTCCTTGGCACTTGAAAAAGAGGGGGATTGCGCATGAACCCATTTTGTTACATTCTTAATAAATTTCGACATTTTGTGCAAAACCTGTTTTCAAATAATTTCATTGTGCTGACATTTCACAGCAAAAACATTTATAAACAAAGAAACATGTATCAATAATTTATTGCACTCTATACATCTTTTCTTGCATTTTTTCATGAAATGCTCTGAATGTCACTTTTTAGAGTTATTCTACTTTGGTAAATATGCCAAAAGAGGGAGAAAGAGGGAGATTGGGTCAAAAAGAGGCAGATTTTGGTCTCCCTCGAGGGAGAAATGCCAAGGAGGGGGATAAGGTCATAAAGAGGGAGTCTCCCTCCAAAAGAGGGAGAGTTTACAGGTATGGGACAATGTAGTTTTGGCCAGATTGTGAAGCAAAATCAGGTCTATGAAATCATGAGGTCTAGCAGTCCGTCTGTCAGTGTGTCAACATTTTGGTTAAGGTGTTGCATTTAAGTCAATTGAGAGAAAAATGCTTGGAGCAGCAACTTGAAACTTGACATGGTGATAGACCATGATGGGACGAATCAAAATCAGCAGCAAAATTTGACCTAGTGACCTTGACCTACTTCTGAAAAACTTTAACCTTGGCCATAACTTTTGTATGGTAAGTGATAGGGCTCATATGTGTATTCTTTGTGACATGAACTTTCCATGGGTACCAAAATTTTTGACCTAGTGATCTTGACCTTGGAGTTTGACCTACTTTAAAAAAAATTAAACCTGGGTTATATCTCCTGCACTATAGAGGATATGGCTTTGATATTTCACAAGCAAAATCCTCATGACCAGACCTTTCATTTGAAATCATGACTTTTGACTAGTGACCTTGACTATGGACTTTGACCTACTTAAAAAAAACTTTAACCTTGGCTATAATGAATGTACTATAAGGGGTAGGGCTTTGATATTTCACATGTAGATTCCACATGACCAGATCTTTCATTTGATATCATAACATTTGACCTAGTGACCTTAACCTACTTTTAAACTTTAAGAGGTAGGGTTTTGACATTCACATACGAATTCCAGAACTTTCATTTGATATCATGACTTTAGTCCAAGTGACCTTGACCTTTGACCTACTTTTAAACTATAAGGCATAAGGTTTTGATATTTCATGTATATATTTCTCATAACCGGAACTTTTCATTTGATATCATGACTTATGACCTACTGACCTTGACCTTTGACCAACTTTTAAACTATAGAGGTAGGGTTTTAATACTTCACATGTAGATTTCTCATGACCAGATCTTTCATTTGATAACATGACTTTAGACCAAGTGACCTTGACATTGAACTTTGACCTACTTTTAAACTATAAGAGGTAAGGTTTTTATTATTCCACATATAGATTCCTCATGACCAGGTCTTTCATTTGATATCGTGACTTTTGACATAGTGACCTTGACCTTTGACCTACTTTTGAAGTATTATGGATAGGACTTTGATATTTCACAAGTAGAATCCTCAAGACCATAGCTTTTTTAGCTCACCTCTACAAAGTAAAGGGGGGCTTATGCTATCGCCCTGGCATACGCGTCCGCGCTATAGGTTAAGCAAAATGGGACAGGTCCATTCCCGCCAAACTATAAGTCCTACAGCAACCAAACTTGCATGGATGATGCATCTTTAGATGCTTACTGCAGTGCATGGTACGGAGGCTGCATCTGACCCATATTTCATGCTTAAGTGAGCAGGTTAGGTCAAATGGGACAGGTCCATTCGATCCTTACTAAATTCCTACGGTATCTGAGGATGCTTACTACAATGCATGGTATAGAGGCTGATTATGATCCATATTTCACGCTTGAGTGAGCAGGTTAGGTAAAATGGGACAGGTCCATTCCCGCCTTACTATATAAGTCCAAGAGCAACCAAACTTGCATGGATGATGCATCTTAGGATGCATAGTACAATGCATGGTACTGAGGCTGCATCTGACCCACATTTCATACTTGAGTGAGCAGGTTAGGTACAATAGGACAAGTCCATTCCCATCTCACTAGAAGTCCTACAGCAACCAAACTTGCATGGATGATGCATCTGAGGATGCTTACTACAATGCATGAAACGGAGGCTGCATCTGAACCTTATTTCACGCTTGAGAGAGCAGGTTAGGTAAAATTTGACAGGTCCATTCCCATCTCACTATAAGTCCTACAGCAACCAAACTTGCATAGATGATGCATCTGAGGATGCATAGTACAATGCATGGTATGGAGGCTGCATCAGATCTATATTTTACGCTTGAGTGACCAGGTTATTTAAAATGGGACAGATTCATTCCCACCATCTAAGTCCTACAGCAACCAAACTTGCATGGATGATGCATCTGAGGATACCGACTACAACGCATGGTATGGAGGCTGCATCCGACCCACATTTCACACTAGAGTGACCACGTTATTCAAAATGGGACAGGTCCATTCCCGCCTTACTATAAGTCCTACACCAACCAAACTTGCATGGATGTTGCATCTGAGGATACCGACTACAGCGCAATATGGTATGGAGGCTGCATCCGACCAACACTTCATCCTCGAGTGACCAGGTTAAGAAAATGGGACAGGTCCATTTCAAGCCTAATATAAGTCCTACATCAGCCAAACTTGCATGATTGTACATCTGAGGGTGCTTACTACAATGCATGCTATAGATGCTGCATCTTACCAATATATTTCACACTTGAGAGACCAAGTTAAGTAAAAGTCCTATATATCAGCCAAACTTACATGGATGATGCATCTGATGATGCTTACTGCAATGCATGGTACAGATGCTGCATCTGACCCATATTTTATGCTTGAGTGACCAGGCAAGGTGAAATTAGACATCTTCATTTCCAGCCTTCTTTAAATTCTTTGAAATACTTCGTGCAATGTAACAGATGCTGATCATAAGACAATGTACGTTGCCGTTGGGGTGAGCTCTGTCATCTCTGATGACACCGTTTCATTTTGCAATAGGATTAATGACCTTTGACCTGTCTGTCTGCACAAAAAAGTATTCGTCATCTAATACATGTACAAGCACTTCACAATCCGGCCTTACCGCCTTTAGCGGTTTATGGTTTATTTAATCTGTGATGAAGGCTATTATTTTGTACTTGCATTGACCTACTTTTAAAAAATCTTGCTTGTACTTCATGAAAGTGAATATAGAACATATAGAAGCAGTAAAAGATATACCTTAGATATTTCATATACTTATTCCCTTTAGTCAGAACTTACGTTTGATACTGGTCATGGCACTTAACCTTGACCTTCATTTCAACCAATGTTTTTTCTGAAACGATACAGCTTTGCAATCAGACATACAATCTTGAGCAGTTTCTTTTTACATGTTTGAGCCAATGAGATGGCCTTTGACTTATCAGATTGTGTTATTTCATAGCAAGGTACACCAGAAGTTAAGCTATAGCAATATAACCTTGAAAATTCATAGTTCAACTCAGGTCATGACGTGCATTTATTTAAAATGCATTGTGCTGACAGAAAGGGGTCAAGGTCTCTGTACAAGAAATGCATCCGTAATATTTAGGCACACTATAGTATTCAGTTATATCTTCAACCACCATAAAATCAAGAAGTTCAAGTCACTTGTTTGAGATACAATGTACATGTAGCTTACACCGTATGTACATGAAAGGCCTCTCTTTTCCAAATATTTTTAATTCATAATGGTTGGTCAAGCAAGTAAATTTGGTTTGAGAAAAGATACATGAGCTACAGGGTTTTTTTTTCTAACTTTTCAGTTTTATTCAATATTTTTCAAACTCATGTACTATGGATTCACAGACAAGGAATAAACTTTGAATAATCATAATTTTGGAATTAAAGTCACGCAAATGACGCAAAATACATATAATTAAAACATAGGAAACATTGGGAACATATAACATAAAAAATCATGGCCAACTAGCATACTTCTTCAAGTAATATACTCATAATTTATATCCAAAGCACACAGGTACTTAAATGTCAACCTACTATGATTTATATTTGTTATATCAACTTCACTACAAGACATTCATCATACATGTATACATAGTATGTGTTTTAAGGCATTAGGGGTATAATAATCTACTTCCAGTTGTTTTTAAAACAGAAAGATATATACCACAAAGTTGGCCAATGACTTCAGCAAAGTTCAAGACCATATATTTTCAAGGCGAGTTGAATGAAACATTAAAAATTATCAAATATTTAAAAATATGTAAGATATGGAAGTACATAATTTCTAGCTTTTCCATAATATTGTTTTTATACCCCTAATACCTTAAGTTGATATTTTAAGGAAGTTAAAGTTGATCTAACATATTATCATCATTTTGGATTGCTACCAGGTGTTTTTCAGGGCATTTCACTCAACATGCTCAAGGCACAGAGTCCTATAAATTTTGGGAAAATCGGTGAAACTGCAGTAAAATTCTAAATAAGATAGAAATAACCTACAATGTCAGAATATGAAATATTTGACATGTTGTGAGGTTTGAATGCAAAAAAATCGTTTTTTTGCGGTTTTATTAAAGTAAACCTTATCGCATGGACAATGATACATGGATTTATCTCAGGTTCTTTGAGTTATGCCTTTGGTACATGTATTTACATTCATTGAGACAAATTTAGCTTTAAGAGGCCGAATGCAAAAGTAGCTAAGATTTATACACAGTGAATGATTCTACATTTACAGTCAGGTACAGTAACATAGATGAATAGCAGCGACCAAAGTAGTAAAGTACATGTATTGAGATCACAAACATGTATACATTAGACACTGGACAAATTCTGTATTCATTCACTCATGTTGTATTAATGCACATTGTACTTCATAATAACTGATGTACAGGTAAAAAGCCAAAATGACTTACTTCTGGTAGTCCACTGGCGCATGTACATGAACTATGAACAGAAATAAGTATATTCAAAAGTAAACATTGCACTTTTTAAAGTTTAATTTGGTCTGCAATCAAGACCACTGTGCATCTGTTTATTGCCACATGCATACATGTACTGTACCACCCTACAATGTGCTGATAATTGCAATCTATTTATTAAAACCCTTACTATGCAATAATTTAAATTATGATTAAAAGGAGAACAGTTATCACACACCACAGAGTTATACTTTTGAATCTACATACTTATAAGGAAAATAGAAGTAGCTTTACATGCGAATAATAACACCTGCGTTGGGTATACTTTTTACACTTAATCTAGAGCTACAATACTTAAAGTAAGAGAGATCATATCAGCATGCACACTTAAATGATATTCTCAATACATGTACAAAATCTTTATATTTTGAAATTTCAAATCAGTAGGTCTGGGAACTGCCTACCTGTTTCTTATGAAAAGTGTAAAATGTTGCTTAAGGAAGTGTAATTTAGGGATGTTAAGTGTAATTTAAACAACTGATTGTAATTTTGAGTAAAAAAAATCATTGTCTTTCCCTACTCTGACATTAGTACAAATCTTAATCATTTACAATTATATACAAATAATATAGAAATCCTACAATGAATTTACAAAGTCAAATCTATCCGTTTGTTTTAATATTTAAAATTTTTAAAAGGTAATTCAGATTGAAAATATGTTTTAGGCGTAAAAATGAGCAGCAAAAGCATAGAGCGTATTTGGAGATCAAAAATCGTAAAAATTACGCCAAACTCATAAAAGTAGGCAGCTCTGTAATTACTGTGGAGAACTTTTGATTTTCTAAAATTGAATTGGACGTCACAAGAATCACATTTGTAAGAAGACTACAACTAAGTACGTATAAATGGAATTTAAAACGGAGGACATGGAAATGTTTTGAACTACAAAATACTACAAATTCAAACTAGCTTCTTTCGATCAAAGAAAACATGGACATGCAAGTACAATGTATATATACTGTAAAAACCGACATTAATCTATTATACAATCTCTCATACACTGTTTGATAGATATGACCTTGAACTATGACCTTAACAAAAGTTTTGAAAAAGGAATTCCAAACTGGCATGTTTAGGCAATGTTTATTATACATGTACATGCAACATCACTGTCATGGTGATTAAAATTGAATTTCAAGGTCACAATGGAAAAGATCCCCACATTATATAAGCTCAAGATACTTAGAGCTCAGTTTCCATACCAGATTGGTCTAATTGAAAATGTGCAATTCCTACTTTATACATTTAGTATACTAGTATATTCACATAAATTTATGCTCTTTTTTAAATACCCTGTAAAGAAATGTACACAACCCAACTCAATACTCCATACAACATTCTTAAGGAAAAAGAATCTTAAATGTACATATGTCTGACTAATTAGTATAATGAAAATGTATACTGTATAGATTAAAATCGTAATTTTAAAATTATGAAACAGTCTAAGCATGACTACATAATTGGAATCATTATCTAAAAATACAAATTCACTATGAGTGAGTCAAAGAATAATCATTTGCTGTCAGATCTACCTTTGCTGAGAACAAATGTACATGTTGTGATAATTTTCACTCTAATATTAAAACAAAAAATATCATACCTGCACGAAAAATTAAGTGAGCAAATTCAAAATATTACAACGGCATAGGCAGTATCACAAAAGTTTCCTGATGCATAAATCAAACAGAACATACATAAACGACAATGGTGACGACAACAAGGGAAGACAACTTTTACTGTAGTAATCTACCGTAGGTAGAAAATAAATATCTTCTCAAAACCTTACTCATCTCAATTATCGGTAAAATTGAAGCTGTGGCAAAATGAATTGTGTATCATACTTCTCCAAAAAGTCATGCATAGATTTAAATAAAGGTTGCACTTTTCAAAGCAAAGTTAAAACAACAGTAAATCAGTTAACAATACAGTGCTTTGATTTACGATAATGAAAGTGCAGTGAGACATCAACAAATATACTTGATAATCTTTGATTTATAAATTGTTAGAGTCTTAAGCACACACTTTATGCTTAGAACACAATACATGTATTGTACATGTATGGCCATTGCACATTTTTCCCAAAAAAATCTGTAGAGTGCAATTTAACTTGGGGCATTTTAAATTAACTATCTGTGATGTACCGGTATTCCATGAGCTAATGTCATTTAGTTTTGCGTTCTCTTGGCCTCCAGGATTTGATTAACTGTGCGGCAAAGTAAAGTCCAAAGCCATGAATTTGTGTCGCTACAGTTAGGAACATAAACCATACAACAACTGCTGGATAACCTAAAATCTGCCCTGTAAATTTTTTCTCGTTTAAATATGCGTACAAATCATCAGACTGGTCTACGAGACCATATAGAACTGGTATAACACCGAATACAACTGATCCAATCATATACTGTTTGAGCAATGCACTTTCGTTTTTTGGCATCGAGCGCCATCCCAATATAACACCTACAAGACTTATAATCCATGCGTACTCCCAGGGTCTGGGTGGAGGTAGGTTCCACTGCCTGAGTCGTTGTACAGGTCCCACGCCCAGGAATGACGTTATTCCAGGTAAGATCCTCACAATCATCAGAAGTCCAATCAAGATGTGGACGGTCAAGTCTGTTTTTAATCTACTTTTGTTGAGTGAACTGAAAAGGTGAGAGACAAAATCATATTACATTTTGTAGTTCTGGAAAAGCAACATTGGTACAGGCTTTTATATATATACATGTATGAAATCTAATATGCATGTAATTGCTGGGTGCACTGAAAAGAAAACAACTTTTCATAACAAATTTTAGTACATTAGCTTGTAAATGTACAGGGACAAAAGTCTGAAGTGCATATGTCATACTCCTGGAGTCATAATTATTGTCAGGGTGTATACCCCATAAACAAAATCTTTAACATGGCCTATATCTTCTGAACAGGTACAGCTAAGAATTTGATACATTTGTGCTTCAGATGACCTCTGACCAAGTGACCTTGACTTTTGACCAATGTAAAACAATTTAATCAGGCTCTCCCTTGGAACATCTGAAACAGTGATTTGATATTTTACATGTTTATTCCTTGTGACAATACATGTACTTTTCATTCAATACAATGACTTCTGACCTAGTAACCTTGAGTTTTGATCTACTTGACAAAATTCCCTGTATTATAGCTCTTGAAACCTAAGGGATAGTGTTTTGATATTTCACATTTACAATAGATTGTTTGTGACAAGAGCTTTTATTTAATACTTTGACCTAGCGACCTTGTTGGGCTTGACCTTGTCAGTTGAACTTTCACCTACTTCTGAAACATTTTAACCTTGGCTTAGTTGGCTATAACTCTTGAACCATATTGGATAGGACTTTGATATTTCACATGTAGACTTCAAGCAACAGTATCTTTCATTTGATACCATGACCTTTGACTTAGTGACCTTGACCCATTGTTCTTTATGTAGTGGCCATAGACCTTGACATACTTTTGAAGAATTTGAGCCTTGGCTTTTATAGTACATGTATCTCTAAACAATATGGGATAGTGTTTTGATCATTTAAATGTAAACAAATTTCAAATGATGCCACGACCAATGACATTAGCATTGTCATTAACCTACGCAGTTCTTAGAATAAATATTCATTTCCAGTGAACTTAGTAATGTCTACTGACATCTCTTGATTGTGAATAAGTTTGCCCCTTTAATTAAGTAACAAAGATGATCACAAAATAAAAAGATTATATCAAGAGAAAGGATTTTGTTACTGTCACAACAAATGGATGTGAAATACAATTTACTATTAAAATTTATGTCAAAGATTACTTTTTCTTTCAAAAATAATGCAAATATCAAGGTTTTAGGTCAAGGACATGTAATATTATTGCACCTTTGCTTTTGGTCAAAGGAAGAAGATGATCTTTTTTTCGTATCACAAATTAAGTAAAACTTGGAGGAAAAAAAAGTATATGAAAATTCTTCCACTTACATCATGTACATCTGTGCATATACATACTATAATAGTATATTTGTACACTGTTATAAAATAATGCCAAAGATTTTAAGGCTACGATACATCTTCCATAAACGTAGTTTTTGATATCCCCTACCCAGGGATTCTTTTTTATTTTCAAAAGCCACCCCTACCCTTTGTTTTGGGAAATATGCAACATTTTGAGATAAATAGGAAATTTCAGTCCAAAGCTATTGCTTACATTAAACCCTCAAAAACTTGTTTAAAGCCATTTACATGTATCTATAAAGATTTGGGTAGTCATTAATATAAACCAATCAAAAGATCTTTACTTTCAATTAAATTTAATTTTCAAGGATTTCCGATTTGTATTGCAAATAATTCATCCTTCAAAACAAAATTTTTAGGACTTTCAATTTGGGTATTGTTACAAAATGTTTGGGGAGAATAAAGCCAAATTTTGGGAAGGAAAACCAACCAAAATTATTCCACGTTAAACTGGGCAAATAAAAATCACAGTTAACAAAGTTTCAAATTGATAAACATACTAAATTATCAGATAATATTATAACCTCCCTTTCCCTAACTACCGATAGCTATCCAATTTTCATTTAGAGAGAAACCAAGTCTCACCTTTCATTATGATAATGCATATCCAAAACTATTTAAACAATTTAACAATGAAATTCTTTATAAGCAGCTGCTCTGACGACATTAAACAAATAGATCTCAACAGAGCTGATATGATGCTTGTCTTCCCTACCAAAGAATACATACACACATAGGTCTAATAAATAAACAGCCACTTTCAATTAACACAAATGAATACAAGCTTTCTCCAATAATCTTATCAATAAGATTGATAGTACTTGTGTTAAATAAGATCACTGTACATGTGTATAATGTATACTAGTAGTTGGTATGGCAGTTCTGCTCAGGCATACATCATGTATACAAAATACATACATATACATTGAATACATTTACAAAACCAAGTTGAGGTACAAACTGTATGTTATCCTCATTTATCAGTTTATCTACATCTTCATTTTCTATTATCTGGCATATTGGCTTTGATATGGTTTTCAACTTTTCACATGCATATTTTTCTGCATTACATCATTACTTACAGTTTTGACCAGATGGCTAATTTCATCATCTTTACAAGCAAAATAGTCTGGAGACTTGACAAATATATGTATACACTAAAGTGTGGAACTCTATACACAGTGTTTATATGCTGTGTCTATAGATTTACCACTAGAAGACGCTGCCAACTTCTCTGGGTGCATTGCACACATGCTGCAACAGCTAAGGGAGGGTCACACAGGTGGAGAAATGTGATTGTGTATTGATTCTCTCATGTTCCTTGCGGCTGCATGAAAAGTCATCTAATTTAAATGGAGCTATTTAGTTACCTAAATTTATATTGCCATGCAACACTTTCCCTATGCCAAAAGTCACTTCCGTCTGTTCCAGCAGGTCTGCTACCATATTTGGACGCCATACCGGTGTTTGTGTACTACTGGTGCAACTTTTTTTCTTCTGCTACGTTTTACCTCCGATTTTGCTAAATACAATGGCGTAAGGTCCCCTATGCAAAAAAATAGATTTATCGGTTATAATACAATACTGAGGGGACCTTACGCCATTGACTTTCGTGTTAACCATAGTAAAGAGGGAACCTTACTACATTGAATTTAATAAAAAGGGATTCTTACGCTTTTGACTTTTCATAATTGGAGGAGGGGGCGACAGAACTGGGCGAATGATATCAGAAAGGGATGAGGGAGGGGAAGGAAAGGGGCGGAGAAGGGAGAAAAGGGTGGGAGGTGGTAGGAAGAGAGGAGGTGACCTTACGCCATTGACTTTCTACATCAACCATAATAATGAGGGGACCTTACGCCATTGACTTTCTATATGGACCATAATATAGCGGGGACCTTATGCCATTTACTTACTCTATGTATCATAATACAGAGGGGAACCTTACGTCATTGACTTTCTATATGGACCATAATAAAGAGGGGACCTTACGCCATAGACTTTCTTTATGGATTATAATAAAGAGGGGACCTTACGCCATTGACTTTCTATATGGATTATAATACAGAGGGGACCTTACACCATTGACTTTCTACATGGACCATAATAAAGAGGGGACCTTACGCCATTGACTTTAAATATGGATTATAATACAATGGGGACCTTATGCCATTGACTTTCTATATGGATTATAATACAGAGGGGGACCTTACGCCATTGACATTCTATATGGATTATAATACAGGGGGGACCTTGCGCCATTGACTTTCTACATGGACCATAATAAAGAGGGGACCTTACGCCATTGACTTTCTATATGGACAATTATAAACAGAGGGGACCTTACGCCATTGACTTTCTATATGGACCATAATAAAGAGGGGACCTTACGCCATTGACTTTCTCTATGTATTATAATACAGAGGGGACCTTACGCCATTGACTTTCTATATGGACCATAATAAAGAGGGGACCTTACACCATTGACTTTCTATATGGATTATAATACAGAGGGGACCTTACGCCATTGACTTTCTATATGGATTATAATACAGAGGGGACATTACGCCATTGACTTTCTCTATGTGGACCATTATACAGAGGGGACCTTACGCCATTGACATTCTATATGGATTATAATACAGGGGGGGTCTTGCGCCATTGACTTTCTACATGGACCATAATAAAGAGGGGACCTTACGCCATTGACTTTCTCTATGTATTATAATACAGAGGGGACCTTACGCCATTGACTTTCTATATGGACAATAATAAAGAGGGAACCTTACACCATTGACTTTCTATATGGATTATAATACAGAGGGGACCTTACGCCATTGACTTTCTATATGGATTATAATACAGAGGGGACCTTACGCCATTGACTTTCTCTATGTATTATAATACAGAGGGGACCTTACGCCATTGACATTCTATATGTCTTATAATACAGGGGGGACCTTGCGCCATTGACTTTCTACATGGACCATAATAAAGAGGGGACCTTACGCCATTGACTTTCTCTATGTATTATAATACAGAGGGGACCTTACGCCATTGACTTTCTATATGTACCATAATAAAGAGGGGACGTAACGCCATTGACTTTCTCTATGTATTATAATACAGAGGGGACCTTACGCCATTGACTTTCTATATGGACCATAATAAAGAGGGGACCTTACACCATTGACTTTCTATATGGATTATAATACAGAGGGAACCTTACGCCATTGACTTTCTTTATGGATTATAATACAGAGAGGACCTTACGCCATTGACTTTCTCTATGTGGACTATAATACAGAGGGGACCTTACGCCATTGACATTCTATATGGATTATAATACAGAGGGGACCTTACGCCACTGACTTTCTACATGGACCATAAGAAAGAGGGGACCTTACGCCATTGACTTTCTCTATGTATTATAATACAGAGGGGACCTTACGCCATTGACTTTCTATATGGACCATAATAAAGAGGGGACCTTACACCATTGACTTTCTATATGGATTATGATACAGAGGGGACCTTACGCCATTGACTTTCTATATGGATTATAATACAGAGGGGACCTTACACCATTGACTTTCTACATGGACCATAATAAAGAGGGGACCTTACGCCATTGACTTTCTATATGGATTATAATACACAGGGGACCTCACGCTATTGACTTTATATATGGATTATAATACAGAGGGGACCTTACACCATTGACTTTCTCTATGTGGACCATAATACAGAGGGGACCTTACGCCATTGACATTCTATATGGATTAAAATACAGGGGGGACCTTGCGCCATTGACTTTCTACATGGACAATAATAAAGAGGGGACCTTACGCCACTGACTTTCTCTATGTATTTTAATACAGAGGGGACCTTACGCCATTGACTTTCTATATGGACCATAATAAAGAGGGGACCTTACGCCATTGACTATATATATGGATTATAATACAGAGGGGACCTTGCGCCATTGACTTTCTACATGGACCATAATAAAGAGGGGACCTTACGCAATTGACTTTCTCTATGTATTATAATACAGAGGGGACCTTACGCCATTGACTTTCTATATGGACCATAATAAAGAGGGGACGTTACGCCATTGACTTTCTCTATGTATTATAATACAGAGGGGACCTTACGCCATTGACTTTCTATATAGACCATAATAAAGAGGGGACCTTACGCCATTGACTTTAAATATGGATTATAATACAGAGGGGACCTTATGCCATTGACTTTCTATATGGATTATAATACAGAGGGGACCTTACGCCATTGACTTTCTCTATGTATTATAATACAGAGGGGACCTTACGCCATTGACATTCTATATGTATTATAATACAGGGGGGACCTTGCGCCATTGACTTTCTACATGGACCATAATAAAGAGGGGACCTTACGCCATTGACTTTCTCTATGTATAATAATACAGAGGGGACCTTACGCCATTGACTTTCTATATGGACCATAATAAAGAGGGGACCTTACGCCATTGACTTTCTCTATGTATTATAATACAGAGGGGACCTTACGCCATTGACTTTCTACATGGACCATAATAAAGAGGGGACCTTACGCCATTGACTTTATATATGGATTATAATACAGAGGGGACCTTATGCCATTGACTTTCTATATGGATTATAATACAGAGGGGACCTTACGCCATTGACTTTCTCTATGTATTATAATACAGAGGGGACCTTACGCCATTGACATTCTATATGTATTATAATACAGGGGGGGCCTTGCGCCATTGACTTTCTACATGGACCATAATAAAGAGGGGACCTTACGCCATTGACTTTCTCTATGTATTATAATACAGAGGGGACCTTACGCCATTGACTTTCTATATGGACCATAATAAAGAGGGGACCTTACACCATTGACTTTCTATATGGATTATAATACAGAGGGGACCTTACGCCATTGACTTTCTATATGTATTATAATACAGAGGGGACCTTACGCCATTGACTTTCTCTATGTATTATAATACAGAGGGGACCTTACGCCATTGACATTCTATATGTGTTATAATACAAGGGGGACCTTGCGCCATTGACTTTCTACATGGACCATAATAAAGAGGGGACCTTACGCCATTGACTTTCTCTATGTATCATAATACAGAGGGGACCTTAAACCATTGACTTTCTATATGGATTATAATAAAGAGGGGACCTTACGCCATTGACTTTCTCTATGTATTATAATACAGAGGGGACCTTACGCCATTGACTTTCTATATTGATAATAATACAGAGGGGACCTTACACCATTGACTTTCTATATGGACCATAATAAAGAGGGGACCTTACGCCATTGACTTTCTTTATGGATTATAATACAGAGGGGACCTTACGCCATTGACTTTCTATATGGATTATAATACAGAGGGAACCTTACACCATTGACTAAAAGAAAAGGGGATCCTTATATGCTATTGAATGCATTGACTATAAGAGGAGGGGCGACAGAGGGGAATAATGGGTGCAAGATGGGAGGAGGGGATCACAGGATTATGACACATGTTTTATACAGAGGGGACCTTTCTAACAGAGGGGACCTTACGCCATTGACTTTCTATATGGACAATTATAAACAGAGGGGAACTTACGCCATTGACTTTCTGTATGGACAATTATACAGAGGGGACCTTACGCCATTGACTTTCTATATGGACAATTATAAACAGAGGGGACTTTACGCCATTGTCTTTCTATATGGACAATTATATACAGAGGGGACCTTACGCCATTGACTTCCTATATGGACAATAATATACAGAGGAGACCTTACGCCATTGTCTTCCTATATGGACAATTATAACAGAGGGGACCTTACGCCATTGACTTTCTTTATGGATTATAATAAATAGGGGACCTTACGCCATTTACTTTCTATATGGATTATGATACAGAGGGGACCTTACGCCATTGTCTTCCTATATGGACAATTATAACAGAGGGGACCTTACACCATTGACTTCCTATATGAACAATTATATACAGAGGGAACCTTACGCCATTGTCTTTCTATATGGACAATTATAAAGAGGGGACCTTACGCCATTGACTTTCTATATGGACAATTATATACAGAGGGGACCTTACACCATTGACTTTCTTTATGAACAATAATATACAGAGGGGACCTTACACCATTGACTTTCTTTATGGACAATAATATACAGAGGGGACCTTACACCATTGACATTCTTTATGGATTATAATAAAGAGGGGACCTTACGCCATTTACTTTCTCTATGGATTATAATACAGAGGGGACCTTACGCCATTGTTTTCTTATATGGACAATTATAACAGAGGGGACCTTACACCATTGACTTCCTATATGGACAATTATATACAGAGGGAACCTTACGCTTTTGTCTTTCTATATGGACAATTATAAAGAGGGGACCTTACGCCATTGACTTTCTATATGGACAATTATATACAGAGGGGACCTTACACCATTGACTTTCTTTATGAACAATAATATACAGAGGGGACCTTACACCATTGACTTTCTTTATGGACAATAATATACAGAGGGGACCTTACACCATTGACATTCTTTATGGATTATAATAAAGAGGGGACCTTACGCCATTTACTTTCTCTATGGATTATAATACAGAGGGGACCTTACGCCATTGTTTTCTTATATGGACAATTATAACAGAGGGGACCTTACACCATTGACTTCCTATATGGACAATTATATACAGAGGGAACCTTACGCTTTTGTCTTTCTATATGGACAATTATAAACAGAGGGAACCTTACGCCATTGACTTTCTATATGGACAATTATATACAGAGGGGACCTTACACCATTGACTTTCTTTATGGACAATAATATACAGAGGGGACCTTACACCATTGACTTTCTTTATGGACAATTATATACAGAGGGGACCTTACACCATTGACTTTTTTTATGGACAATAATATACAGAGGGGACCTTACACCATTGACTTTCTTTATGGACAATAATATACAGAGGGGACCTTACACCATTGACTTTCTTTATGGACAATAATATACAGAGGGGACCTTACACCATTGACTTTCTTTATGGACAATAATATACAGAGGGGACCTTACACCATTGACTTTATCTATGGATTATAATACAGAGGGGAACTTACGTCATTGACTTTTTATACGGACAATTTTACGAGAGGAACTTTACGCCATTGACCTCCTAAGGTCGAAAAGGGACGAGAAAAGGGAAAAGTGGTAATTCCTTGTCTCTCTCTCCCCACCCCCATAACAGAGGGACCTTCCGACCTTGTCTGGACAATAAGTTAAGTTGGTAAAGCGTTAAGTACGTCGTGGTCAGTGAAGCATGAGACTGACAGGTTCGAATCCGACGAGCGCCAGGTGAAGGGACGATTACCAACTTAGAGCCTCGCCAGGTGATGTGGGCCTACACCTTGTATAAAGACAAGTAACCCCAGCCTAGTCTTTCTGAAGGGACTATAAAACGGGGGTCCCCTGTCTCGGATAGGCGTAGGAACGTAAAAGAACCCTCACTGCTTCGGTGGGTCCGTTGCATAGGTCAAAATTCCAACATACAGCTTATTTCTGACGGTACGCCTATCAAACTGAACTGAGCAGAGGGGACCTAACGCCATTGACTTCTGTTTCGATATGCAGTAATACGGAGGGGACCTTACGCCATTGAAAAAATTTACAGAGGGACATATCTCATCGACTTCCAATAATCTTAAATAGATAGGGGACCTTACGCCATTGACTTCTTATATGGACACTTATATTGACTTTCTAGAAGGACAGTAATATAGAGGGGGGCTTATGGCATTGACTTTTTATATGGACGATTATTGTTCAGAGGATACATTTTGACATTTCCTTTCCATAATGACTGTAATACTGAGGGTACCCTTATACTCCAAATTCTTTCTATATTGACTAAATACATTTGTTACTTCACGCAACAAAAGTAATGATTGGGTATTCAAGAAGACTCGGTATCAGCATCCATATGAAAGGAGGGAGGGGATCTCCAACATGACTCTGTTGCAGTACCAACAGGAAAACGCCAAACATCCCATGCAAAAACACAAAGACGAGCACCCGACACAGAAACATGACACACAAAATCTACACATAAACCAAAGAGACCAACAGGTAACCGGTGCCGACTTAGGACGGCCATTTAATACGCAAGTAGCAGAAATGGTGTGGTTATCAAGATTACGTGCGCACAACCCTCCCACGTTTGCAGTTACCAAAATATCTCGAAGAACGCAAAATTGTAGTGTAAAACGAGACCAATGGGTAACCGGTGCCGACTTAGGACGGTCATTTGTTACGCAAGTTGCAGAAATGGTGTGGTTATCCAGATTACGTGCGCACAACCCTCCCACGTTTGCATTTGCCAAAATATCTCGAAGAACTCAAAATTGTAGTGTAAAACAACCTCCTCACTGTTTGATGACCACACAAACAAGACAGTTATATGCAGAGGCCAAAGCAACGCAGATTAATACTAGTATATAAATGGATGGGGTTAGGGGCCCGTACGTAATACCGGTACAGTCCGTGCTCTGCCGGCTGCAGCTAGCTCATGCTTTTTTTTACACGAGGAGTCCGACTGACATTCAGAGGAGCTATCGGGCTCAGTCTTCTCTAAAGAAGTTTGGAAAGGACCCGGCTTGGATTCCCATCGTCACATTTAATCAGAGCGCAATTCTTACAAATGTGCTGACACAAGGCTGTAGATTGGTCAAGTACCATGTCGAGTGTCCGTCCACTGACAGCGGGATCATATCCACGATACAAATGACAAATATGGACAATGACCATATCCCAAAATACAGTAATAAAAGGATGATTCAGAAAATCATAAACCGGGCCATACAAATCAGGATAAAACAGGAACCAAAGCAAACAAACAAAAAAAGCAATCCAAGAGATGCTTGTGTCTCCTGCGAAGCGGCCTATTTTTAAAAAGTTGATAAAATATGTAGGTCTAGGTCACTTGGTTCAATATTTGTACATTTATCAGTGGGAAAGTCTTGTCAAATGAAGTCGCATGTGAAATATAAAACCTCTTACTTATCAATTAAAAGCTATGGTCAATCTGTTACTCTCAGAAAAGGTCAATCATCTAGGTGAAGTCACTGGGTACAAATTTTTGGGAATAAAAGAAAGGACTCATCATAAGAAATACATGTTTGAAATATCAAAGCCGTGTCACTTATAAAATAAAACATATAGCCATTCTTAATTTTTTTTTCAAATGTAAGTCAAATACCTAGGTCAAGGTCACTAGGTAAAAAAAATTGGTATCTGTAATAAGGTCTTATGAAAAGGAATACACATGTTAATTATAAAATTCATATCACTTACCAATCAAAAGTTATAGCCAATGTTTAAAATTGTTTGGAAAAGTAGGTCAAATATCTAGTCAAGGTCACTAGGTCAAAATTTATGGTACATGTTGTAAGGTTATGTCACAGGAAATACACATGTGAATTATAAAATCCCTATCACTTACCAATCAAAAGATATAGCAAATGGGTTTTTTTTTTGGAAAAGTAGGTCAACTATCTAGGTCAAGGTCACTAGGTAAAAAGAATTTGGTATCTGTACAAAGGTCTTATGAAAAGGAATACACATGTGAATTATAAAATCCCTATCACTTACCAATCAAATGATATAGTCAATGTTAATTTTTTGAAAAGTAGGAAAAATATCTAGGTCAAGGTCACTAGGTCAAAAATTATGGTATGTGTAAAAAGGTCTCATCACAGGAAATACACATTTGAAATGTGAAAGCCCTATCACTTACCGATGAAAAGTTATGGGGTGTGACACCCAAAGTGTGACAGACAGACGGACGGACGGACTGACTGACAGACGGACAACGGACAAAGTGATCCCTGCGCTTCCACTACATGGAAAGAAGCGAACTCCCATTACATGAGAGTGAGACCAGGTGCCCAGAAAGAGTCAGCATCTCCTGCTTGCATCTATCAAAATCTATATATTGTGTACTTTATCTGGCATATTAACACGCCATAAGCAGGCGCTGAAAGAATGTTGCTACTCAGAAAAGGAAAGTTTGTGATGCTGAAACTTAAGTCGTCACGTTTGTCACAGAGTGAGGTGTTCATGTGACTATCAGAGTCGTGGGACAGCATAGAGTGTAACTTTTAATGTCTCAGTAGAAAGTGATAGAATCTGTTTCTTCTTCCATGAAACATAATGGTGTAAGGTCCCCTCTGTATTACAGTTCTTATATAAAGTCAATGGTGTAAGGTCCCCTCTGTAACTATGATTCATATAGAAAGACAATGGAGTAAGGACCCCTTTGTATTATGATTCATATAGGAGTCAAGGGTGTAAGGTCCCCATTGTATTATTGTCCATATAGAAAGTCAATGGTGTAAGGTCCCTTCTGTATTATTGTCTATGTATAAAGTCAATGGTGTAAGGTCCCCTCTGTATTATGGTCCGTGTAGAAATTCAATGGTGTAAGTTACCATCTGTATTATGGTCCATATAGTAAGTCAATGGTGTAAGGTCCACTCTGTATTAAGGTCCATACAGATTTCGTTGATGGTGTTAGGTTCCCCTCTGCATTATTGTGAACATAGAAAATCAATGGCGTTGGGTCCCCTCTGTATTACGGTTCTTATAGAATGTCAATGGAGTAAGGTCCCCTCTGTATTATAATCCATATAGAATGGCAATGGCGTAAGGTCCCCTCTGTATTATAATCCATATGAAAGTCAATGGCGTAAGGTCCCCTCTTTATTATGGTCCATATCGAAAGTCGATGGCGTAAGGTCCCCTCTGTATAATAATCCATACAGAAAGTCAATGGCGTAAGTTCCCCTCTGTATTATAATCCATATAGAATGTCAATGGCGTAAGGTCCCCTCTGTGTTATAATACATAGAGAAAGTCAATGGCGTAAGGTCCCCTCTTTATTATGATCCATATAGACAGTCAATGGTGTAAGGTCCCCATTGTATTATGGTCTATAGAGAAAGTCAATGGCATAAGGTACTCTCTGTATTATGTCGATGTAGAATGTCAATGGTGGAAGGTCCCCTTTATATTATGGTCTATATAGAAAGTCATATGGCGTAATAACACCTCTGTATTACGGTCCTTGTAGATAGTCAATATCGAAAGGTTCCCTCCGTATTATGGTCCATATATAAAGTAAATGGCGTAAGGTTCCCTCTGTAATATCGTCTATGTAGAATGTCAATGGAGTAAGGTCCCCTCTGCATTATGATCTATATAGAAAGTCAATGGCGTAAGGTCCCCTCTGTTTTATGGTCTATATAGAAAGTCAATGGAGTAAGGTCCCTTCTGTATTATGATCCATATAGAAAGTCAATAGCATAAGGTCCCTCTGTACTAAGGTCTATATTGAATGTCAATGGAGTATGGCCCCCTCTGTTTTATGATCCATATAGAAAGTCAATGTCGTAAGGTCCCCTCTGCACTATGGTCTATATAAAAAGTCAATGGCGTAAGGTCCCCTCAATACTATCGTCTATATAGAAAGTCAAAGTTGTAAGGTCCCCTCTGTATTAAGGTCCATACAGATTTCGTTGATGGTGTTAGGTTCCCTATTATTGTGAACATAGAAAATCAATGGCGTTGGGTCCCCTCTGTATTACGGTTCTTATAGAATGTCAATGGCGTAAGGTCCCCTCTGTATTATAATCCATATAGAATGTCAATGGCGTAAGGTCCCCTCTGTATTATAATCCATATGAAAGTCAATGGCGTAAGGTCCCCTCTTTATTATGGTCCATATCGAAAGTCGATGGCGTAAGGTCCCCTCTGTATAATAATCCATACAGAAAGTCAATGGCGTAAGTTCCCCTCTGTATTATAATCCATATAGAATGTCAATGGCGTAAGTTCCCCTCTGTATTATAATACATAGAGAAAGTCAATGGTGTAAGGTCCCCTCTGTATTATGGTCCATATAGAAAGTCAATGGCGTAAGGTCCCCTCTGTATTATAATACATAGAGAAAGTCAATGGCGTAAGGTCCCCTCTTTCTTATGGTCCATGTAGAAAGTCAATGGCGTAAGGTCCCCTCTGTATTATAATCCATATAGAATGTCAATGGCGTAAGGTCCCCTCTGTATTATAGTACATAGAGAAAGTCAATGGCGTATGGTCCCCTCTTTATTATGGTCCATATAGAAAGTCAATGGCGTAAGGTCCCCTCTGTATTATAATACATAGAGAAAGTCAATGGCGTAAGGTCCCCTCTTTATTATGGTCCATATAGAAAGTCAATGACATAAGGTCCCCTCTGTATTATAATACATAGAGAAAGTAAATGGCGTAAGGTCCCCTCTTTATTATGGTCCATATAGAAATTCGATGGCGTAAGGTCTCCTCTGTATTATAATCCATATGAAAGTCAATGGCGTAAGGTCCCCTCTTTATTATGGTCCATATAGAAAGTCGATGGCGTAAGGTCTCCTCTGTATTATAATACATAGAAAAAGTCAATGGCATAAGGTCCCCTCTTTATTATGGTCCATGTAGAAAGTCAATGGCGTAAGGTCCCCTCTGTATAATAATCCATACAGAAAGTCAATGGCGTAAGTTCCCCTCTGTATTATAATCCATATAGAATGTCAATGGCGTAAGGTCCCCTCTGTATTATAATACATAGAGAAAGTCAATGGCGTAAGGTCCCCTCTGTATTATGGTCCATATAGAATGTCAATGGCGTAAGGTCCCCTCTGTATTATAATACATAGAGAAAGTCAATGGCGTAAGGTCCCCTCTTTATTATGGTCCATATAGAAAGTCAATGGCGTAAGGTCCCCTCTGTATTATAATACATAGAGAAAGTCAATGGTGTAAGGTCCCCTCTTTATTATGGTTCATATAGAAAGTCAATGGCGTAAGGTCCCCTCTGTATTATAATACATAGAGAAAGTCAATAGCGTAAAGTCCCCTCTGTATTATAATCCATACAGAAAGTCAATGGAGTAAGGTCCCCTCTGTATTATAATACATAGAGAAAGTCAATAGCGTAAAGTCCCCTCTGTATTATAATACATAGATTAATGTCAATGGCGTAAGGTCCCCTCTTTATTATAGTCCATATAGAAAGTCAATGGCGTAAGGTCCCCTCTGTATTATAATACACAGAGAAAGTCAATGGTGTAAGGTCCCCTCTTTATTATGGTCCATATAGAAAGTCAATGGCGTAAGGTCCCCTCTGTATTATAATACATAGAGAAAGTCAATGGCGTAAGGTCCTCTCTTTCTTATGGTCCATGTAGAAAGTCAATGGCGTAAGTTCCCCTCTGTATTATAATCCATATAGAATGTCAATGGCGTAAGGTCCCCTCTGTATTAAAATACATAGAGAAAGTCAATGGCGTATGGTCCCCTCTTTATTATGGTCCATATAGAAAGTCAATGGCGTAAGATCCCCTCTGTATTATAATACATAGAGAAAGTCAATGGCGTAAGGTCCCCTCTTTATTATGGTCCATATAGAAAGTGAATGGCGTAAGGTCCCCTCTGTATTATAATACATAGAGAAAGTCAATGGCGTAAGGTCCCCTCTTTATTATGGTCCATGTAGAAAGTCAATGGCGTAAGGTCCCCTCTGTATTATAATCCATATAGAATGTCAATGGCGTAAGGTCCCCTCTGTACTATAATACATAGAGAAAGTCAATGGCGTAAGGTCCCCTCTTTCTTATGGTCCATATAGAAAGTCAATGGCGTAAGGTCCCCGCTGTATTATAATACATAGAGAAAGTCAATGGCGTAAGGTCCCCTCTTTATTATGGTACATATAGAAAATCAATGGCGTAAGGTCCCCTCTGTATTATAATACATAGAGAAAGTCAATGGCGTAAGGTCCCCTCTTTATTATGGTCCATGTAGAAAGTCAATGGTTTAAGGTCCCCTCTTTATTATGGTCCATATAGAAAGTCAATGACGTAAGGTCCCCTCTGTGTTATAATACATAGAGAAAGTCAATGGCGTAAGGTCCCCTCTTTATTATGGTCCATGTAGAAAGTCGATGGCGTAAGGTCCCCTCTGTATTACAATACATAGAGAAAGTCAATGGCGTAAGGTCCCCTCTTTATTATGGTACATATAGAAAGTCAATGGCGTAAGGTCCCCTTTGTATTATAATACATAGAGAAAGTCAATGGCGTAAGGTCCCCTCTTTCTTATGGTCCATATAGAAAGTCAATGGCGTAAGGTCCCCGCTGTATTATAATACACAGAGAAAGTCAATGGCGTAAGGTCCCCTCTGTATTATGGTACATAGAGAAAGTCAATGGCGTAAGGTCCCCTCTGTATTATGGTACATAGAGAAAGTCAATGGCGTAAGGTCCCCTCTTTATTGTGGTCCATGTAGAAAGTCAATAGCGTAAGGTACCCTCTTTATTATGGTCCATGTAGAAAGTCAATAGCGTAAGGTACCCTCTTTATTATGGTCCATGTAGAAAGTCAATGGTGTAAGGTCCCCTCTGTATTATAATACATAGAGAAAGTCAATGGCGTAAGGTCCCCTCTGTATTATAAGCCATATAGAATGTCAATGGCGCAAGGTCCCCTCTGTATTATAATACATAGATAAATGTCAATGGCGTAAGGTCCCCTCTTTATTATGGTCCATATAGAATGTCAATGGCGTAAGGTCCCCTCTGTATTACAATACATAGAGAAAGTCAATGGTGTAAGGTCCCCTCTTTATTATGGTCCATATAGAAAGTCAATGGCGTAAGGTCCCCTCTGTATTATAATACATAGCGAAAGTTAATGGCGTAAGGTCCCCTCTTTATTATGGTCCATGTAGAAAGTCAATGGCGTAAGGTCCCCTCTGTATTATAATCCATATAGAATGTCAATGGCGTAAGGTCCCCTCTGTATTATAATACATAGAGAAAGTCAATGGCGTAAGGTCCCCTCTTTATTATGGTCCATATAGACAGTCAATGGCGTAAGGTCCCCTCTGTATTATAATACATAGAGAAAGTCAATGGCGTAAGGTCCCCTCTTTATTATGGTACATATAGAAAGTCAATGGCGTAAGGTCCCCTCTGTATTATAATACATAGAGAAAGTCAATGGCGTAAGGTCCCCTCTTTATTATGGTCCATGTAGAAAGTCAATGGTTTAAGGTCCCCTCTTTATTATGGTCCATATAGAAAGTCAATGACGTAAGGTCCCCTCTGTGTTATAATACATAGAGAAAGTCAATGGCGTAAGGTCCCCTCTTTATTATGGTCCATGTAGAAAGTCAATGGCGTAAGGTCCCCTCTGTATTACACAACATAGAGAAAGTCAATGGCGTAAGGTCCCCTCTTTATTATGGTACATATAGAAAGTCAATGGCGTAAGGTCCCCTCTGTATTATAATACATAGAGAAAGTCAATGGCGTAAGGTCCCCTCTTTATTATGGTCCATATAGAAAGTCAATGGCGTAAGGTCCCCGCTGTATTATAATACATAGAGAAAGTCAATGGCGTAAGGTCCCCTCTGTATTATGGTACATAGAGAAAGTCAATGGCGTAAGGTCCCCTCTGTATTATGGTACATAGAGAAAGTCAATGGCGTAAGGTCCCCTCTTTATTGTGGTCCATGTAGAAAGTCAATAGCGTAAGGTACCCTCTTTATTATGGTCCATGTAGAAAGTCAATGGTGTAAGGTCCCCTCTGTATTATAATACATAGAGAAAGTCAATGGCGTAAGGTCCCCTCTGTATTATAAGCCATATAGAATGTCAATGGTGCAAGGTCCCCTCTGTATTATAATACATAGATAAATGTCAATGGCGTAAGGTCCCCTCTTTATTATGGTCCATATAGAATGTCAATGGCGTAAGGTCCCCTCTGTATTACAATACATAGAGAAAGTCAATGGTGTAAGGTCCCCTCTTTATTATGGTCCATATAGAAAGTCAATGGCGTAAGGTCCCCTCTGTATTATAATACATAGAGAAAGTCAATGGCGTAAGGTCCCCTCTTTATTATGGTCCATGTAGAAAGTCAATGGCGTAAGGTCCCCTCTGTATTATAATCCATATAGAATGTCAATGGCGTAAGGTCCCCTCTGTATTATAATACATAGAGAATGTCAATGGCGTAAGGTCCCCTCTTTATTATGGTCCATATAGACAGTCAATGGCGTAAGGTCCCCTCTGTATTATAATACATAGAGAAAGTCAATGGTGTAAGGTCCCCTCTTTATTATGGTCCATATAGAAAGTCAATGGCGTAAGGTCCCCTCTGTATTATAATACATAGAGAAAGTGAATGGCGTAAGGTCCCCTCTTTATTATGGTCCATGTAGAAAGTCAATGGCGTAAGGTCCCCTCTGTATTATAATCCATATAGAATGTCAATGGCGTAAGGTCCCCTCTGTATTATAATACATAGAGAAAGTCAATGGCGTAAGGTCCCCTCTTTATTATGGTCCATATAGAAAGTGAATGGCGTAAGGTCCCCTCTGTATTATAATACATAGAGAAAGTGAATGGCGTAAGGTCCCCTCTTTATTATGGTCCATATAGAAAGTCAATGGCGGAAGGTCCCCTCTGTATTATAATACATAGAGAAAGTCAATGGCGTAAGGTACCCTCTTTATTATGGTCCATGTAGAAAGTCAATGGTGTAAGGTCCCCTCTTTCTTATGGTCCATGTAGAAAGTCAATGGCGTAAGGTCCCCTCTGTATTATAATCCATATAGAAAGTCAATGGCGTAAGGTCCCCTCCTGTATTATAAGCCATATAGAATGTCAATGGCGTAAGGTCCCCTCTGTACTATAATACATAGAGAAAGTCAATGGCGTAAGGTCCCCTCTTTATTATGGTCCATATAGAAAGTCAATGGCGTAAGGTCCCCTCTGTATTATAATACATAGAGAAAGTCAATGGTGTAAGGTCCCCTCTTTATTATGGTCCATATAGAAAGTCAATGGCGTAAGGTCCCCTCTGTATTATAGTACATAGAGAAAGTCAATGGCGTAAGGTCCCCTCTTTATTATGGTCCATGTAGAAAGTCAATGGCGTAAGGTCCCCTCTGTATTATAATCAATATAGAATGTCAATGGCGTAAGGTCCCCTCTGTATTATAATACATGTACATAGAGAAAGTCAATGGCGTATGGTCCCCTCTTTATTATGGTCCATATAGAAAGTCAATGGCGTAAGGTCCCCTCTGTATTATAATACACATAGAGAAAGTCAATGGCGTAAGGTCCCCTCTTTATTATGGTCCATGTAGAAAGTCAATGGTTTAAGGTCCCCTCTTTATTATGGTCCATATAGAAAGTCAATGGCGTAAGGTCCCCTCTGTATTATAATACATAGAGAAAGTCAATGGCGTAAGGTCCCCTCTTTATTATGGTCCATAAAGAAAGTCAATGGCGTAAGGTCCCCTCTTTATTATGGTCCATATAGAAAGTCAATGACGTAGGGTTCCCCTCATTATTATGGTCCATGTAGAAAGTCAATGGCGTAAGGTCCCCTCCTCTCCTCCTACCACCTCCCACCCTTTTCTCCCTTTTCCGCCCCTTTCCTCCCCCCCCCCCCCCCTCATCCCTTTCTGATATTCTTCGCCCATTTCTGTCGCCCCCTCCTCCAATTATGAAAAGTCAAAAGCGTAAGGATCCCTTTTTATTAAATTCAATGTCGTAAGGTTCCCTCTTTACTATGGTCAACACGAAAGTCAATGGCGTAAGGTCCCCTCAGTATTGTATTATAACCGATAAATCTATTTTTTTGCATAGGGGACCTTACGCCATTGCAAATAGCGACATTCGTTTTACCTCGGCAAACCCCTTCCGGTTGCCGCTTATGCCTTTAAAAATAACATTTTAAAAATCGTGAATTTTACTTTTGTTTGAATAATTCCATTAATTATGATTTGAATAGTTTACATTTGAATATAGAATAATGTATTCATAACATTTAAAAGCACATGAGCTTTAATTTGAGATTTAAAAAATAATTTTTATCAATGATGTAAGCGATGTAAACAAACGGACGAAAAAAAAAGTCGCAAGCACCAACTTGCCAAGAAACACTGAAAATCTTATTTGTTAAGATATGTCGGGTTTTAAACCATCGCAAGCTTATGCATCTATCCTTGGTTCTCCCCAAAAGAATAACAATCAGAAAAATATTTTGTCAGTAGACGAAGAAAACCAGCTAACAGAGGCCAGTGTTTCTAGCCGGGTGATAACAGTCAGTGCTGTTGGCGAAGTGACATTACCTCCAGATCGATGTAAACTCACAGTCCGTGTCTCGTCTGAAAAAGAAAGTGTACAAGATGTCAAAGACAGTGTTTCAAGAAGAGTGGACTATATCATTCAGACCCTACACAACCACAATTTAAAAGTATATCACATTGTACTGTTGTAATTTGTAAAACCCAAGGGGGGGGGGGGGGGTAAAATTAGAGGGAATATGGTTAAGTACTGATCTTTTGTTGTAGCTTGCACTTGAAGATATTAATTAATAGCAATTAAAGAAAGTTTATTAACATAAAATAACAATGACATAGATACATTTTGCATGTACATGTGTAGTTGCATGCTTAATAAATTAATGTACTCTGCTACATGTACAGTATTTTGATGTTTGAATAGTGATCTGAAAACAGAAAGTATGCAAAGGGGTCTAAATTAGCAGACACTGTTTCATTTGCATTAAGAGTGCACAAAATGTGCACCGTAACTATATGCGTTTATTGATAAAACCATCTACATGTATGGTGATCTTTTAAGATACAATGTACATGTAGTTATTCTTCTATATTTTAGGATGCAGATATTCAGATCTACAAAAGTATGAGGCGGGTTGAGAGTATGTACCACATGGATACGGAGATACAAGTCATGTTTGCCGACCTCCATAAATGCCAGTCTGTGTCCAATCTCCTTGTAGAAAAACTTGATGAAACCGTCACAGTAAATTTACCAGAATTCTCTCATTCATCTGTAACTCTTCAGAATCTCAGGTAAGATATATGGATACCTTACATTGATACTCTAATCCCAACCTAGCAATAAGAAATGGTTGTACATATACTCTACCCACCATAAATAAGTATCCAGGGAGGCTCAGAGCCAGAATACTTTTGAAGTGGAAGCACTTTCAGTCAGGGGATTGGGGATGGCTTTGACTTTGAGGCCCCTAATGGGTTCCAAAGAGAAGCCCTTGTGGGGATTCATGGGACTGTAATGTAATAGACTTTACACATTTACAGGGCAGTTTTCTACGTTAAATTGACCCTTTGTACACTCTTTCTTTTCTGTGTGTACGCCTGGCTATTCACCTGCCAGGTTGTATACATGTAAATATTAGAAATTTCATGAAAAGCTCATCCTAATAATTTCTCTACTGAACTTCAAAATGCATAAAAATTGTCAAAATATTGTTTGCATTATCATTGTTTAAACAAAAATGAAAAAGTTTGATAATATTTTTTTTTTGGGGGGGGGGGGGGGGGGTTTGGTCAAAAATTGCAAATAGTTTTCAGTACTAAATAAATATTCAATCAGGAAATGTGAAAAGGAAAATTGATATAATTTTCACTTATTTGTATTACAGACAACAGGCTAGCTTACTGGCAATTCACAATGCCAAGCAGAAGGCCCAAGAGATGGCTAAATTTGTTCACCAAGCAGTAGGACGACCTATCAGTGTACAAGAGCAGGATAGTCAGGAATGGCAGGGTCCAACAGAGATAATGGAAGATCCAGAAAAAGTACCGTCTTTACAACAAAAACTATCACTATCTACTGTTACAGTCAGGAGCAAAGTGGCTGTGACCTTTGAACTTAAACCAAAGGTTAAGAAAACTAGCTTAATGAAGGATACTTAATTTTCAAAACTAAATCGAAGTGATGATCAGATCTATTCATTAAACCGAATCAAAGTTATCTTCTGAGTCTGTTTGAAGGTGCATAAACAGTGTAGATAAACCATGCCAATTTTATAATGTATTTCATAATTGTATGCAGAATATTTTCACCCCCCCCCCCCCCAGAATCAAAGATCTAGATCATTAAGTTTTTGGTCTGCATGGTGAATGAATGGACTTTCATATTTCACATGTGTGTTCCCCTATTAGAAAACCTATCTGTTGATATCAAAATTTTTAACCCTTATGACCTTGACCTTGAAGTTTCATTTGATTTTGAAAACTGTCACATTTGATGTTACTCTTGTTTTTCAGGACTTTCCTATTTTACATTTGTACCAGTACCTTGACCTTTCTATTGATACCAAAATTTTCTGACCTGAGACCTTGACATTCAACTTACAGTAAAATTCCGCTGTATAATTTTACATTGTCTTGCATAAGTGTTCATATACATGTAGTATTGACTTTGTTTTTCATATATATTTGTATATTTTTGTGGCATATTTAGGGAATAACTAGCTTCTGGTGTTATGTTTGTGGACGGTAAATGCTGATTTTACGGTGGCAAACTGAGTTTTTCTGGCTACGGGTTAGCAGAGCCAGAAAAACGGATGTTTGCACTGTAAAATCAGCATTTACTGTCCGCAAACTTAATGTCAGTATCTAGTTATTCCCATTCTAATGCAGTCTATATTTTTGTGAATATAAGGTGAAATGTGATGTTAGCAACGTCAAAGCCTAGTATGTTCTCGTTTTACTGTCGCAACTAAGGAGCAAACAACCAATGAAATTTGACATTGTAGCGATATTGCTTTAGAATTGTAGTTTGCTTGGAAGCTAATCTGAAAAAGCTGAAACTGTGATACATGATTTATTTATAGTTGAAGTAAACTTTAAGTGTTTTTATTATAATGAAAACAGTATGTATTTGTTTTTAGACAGCAGAATAAAAGTTAAAAAAAACTGATTTGTAAGAAATTATTATTAAGTTTTCATTGAACTTACATAGCTTTGAAAAAATTAAAGGTTATTGAAAATGGTTTGAAATATCTATCGATATACTATCTGATACTGTCAAAAGACTGCAAATGTGATTGGCAGTGATAATTTCAATTATGAATACTGTGTACATTGTTAGTATGAGTTTGGATGTCCAGCTTACTGTCAAAAGTCAGCAAGTGTTAAAGGCAGTGGTAATTTCAAATGGTGTATACTGTGTATGAGTTTGGATATTTAGGTTACTGTCAAAAGACAGCAAGTGTAATGGCAGAAGGTAGCAATTTGATTTCTGTGGTGGATAATTTTACCCCCCTGAAGGGGTAACGAGTGGCTGGTAAGCGAGCTAACTCGCACAGTCAATTACTTCGTTTCAATCCGTGTTTAACTGTTTTCCCGTTAAAGTCAGAGTCAAATTTTACAAATTATCGGAACTCTTTAACAAAGAGATACATAAAAAGGTTGCGGTTTGACTCGCACCAAAACATTTTCGCACTGGAAATACTCGCATTTGACAACCCTTTACTAGTTCAACGCGGGAATGCACGCACTACTTTTTAAAACATTGCGGAGAAGATACAAATGACTTGATCGCTAAATCATGGGTATGTTCACTCAAAATTTTACGGTTAAACGAAAAGACTAGGGCATCTATTTTTTGATATAGCATAGTTTTTATCAGGTCTGGTGCTCTGGATCAGTGGAAATCGTAAGGACTTATTTTTTTTTCCCGATTATTTCCTCAAAATTATATAATTCCCCTTACCTTAAATTTTATTTTATTTGGCTGATTTTTCTCGTCTTAACATATAAATTTTAGAGGACACCCCCCTCATTTGCTTGGACCCCCCCCCCCCCTCCCCGCCTTGGAAAAAAAATCTAATTACGTTCGTTTAGAAAGTCTAAATAATTCTTAAACGGATCAGGTTTTTATTCGAAAATGAGAAGGAAATGACGTGTCGTGTGATTGGCACTGATTGCCTTTACTTCACATGAATAGATAACTCTAGCAACTTTTTTATTTGAAACTTTGAAGCTGATCAGATTTGCCGAGCTGTAACATAAAAGTATTGATGGATACCTCAGTGTTTCATGCTTTTTTCTACTTTTTATATCCCAGTACATGAATATTACATAAGTTTCACCCCCCCCAAAAATATTCTGCAACAGTAATTTTTTTAGATTTCTATTAGGTGTACAAATTTTGTGCATTGTCATATGAGACTGTCATCATCTTCACTATCTGTTTCTGATGAAGTATTGATGGAAAGGTGTATCAAAATTACTGTCATATGCTTCAAAATCACTCATATTTTCAGTAAATAATAACTAATAACTGAAAAAATTATTCAGATATTTATTTTTTTCTGTCATTTATACAAGCAGACACTTGTTACCCCTTAAACAAAGTTGTGTGTGTGTGTGTGGGGGGGGGGGGGGGTTATATGGGAAATACCTCGTCCATCTGTCAGGTAAAGAAGTTCTTAAAGTTGGTATCTCTTCAAGTATAAGTGAAAGGACTTTCATATTTTGTACATACTTTCACCATGACAAGTACATTTTGTACTACATGTATATTTTGATACCAAGACATTTGGCTTAAAGACCTTGAGCTTTGACCTCGTAGTAATATTTTGATTAAGAAGTTCTTAAATCTGCTTAAAAGTAGAAGTGATAGGGCTTTCATATTTCATACATGCATTCAAAATAACACGTACTTCATTTCTATACCAATACTCTCAACCTTGAACTCTGACCTTATAGTATATAAATATTTCAGTTCAGAAGTTCTGAAAGCAGATTTCTCTTGTATTGCAAGTGATATGGCTTTCATATTTCACACACACATTCACCATAATATGTACTACATTTTGATACCATGACATTGTTTGTTCATGTTAAATGGCAGCGACGATGGTTAAATGGTGTACTCGCTCATTTAGATGGTACATGTACCTAGCATCAGATGCTGCATCGATTTTCATTTGGATGTTCAGGTAAATATAAAGAAGATTCGGAAAGGTCAAGTTTCAGTCTACTGGGTATATTTTCTGCCTTCTTGCATTGAACCGAGATTGGGTTAGAACGTATTCGAAAAAAAGTCAGAAAGCACCAGATGGGATTCTCTTTGAGACATAAGGAAACCATGCATTGAATACTGTATCTGATTCAAAGGTTATGCAAAAATTAAACAAAGCAGTAGTGAGTGATCAGCATATCTACCAAACAATCGCCATGAATACTTGTCTGTGTTTGGGGAAAATGACGTTGTAATTCTTCATCTAAGTTTTCATCTTCATAAATCGCGGGCAGGGAATTTTTTAGGGGTTCCCCAGGGCCGAAATTCGGCCCCATTCCCAATGCTGAAAAATAGGCATTTTTCCCAATTTCCGAGCTTAAAATTCCCAATTTGAAAAAAATTGAAATTCCAATTAACAAAGTACCGTATAACCAGAAATTTTTGCGAGATACTTATTTTCGCTATATTCGCGAGTGATTTGGAATCGCGAAAAAATGTGTTTGATAAGGTTGATCAAAAATTGGTATATCCGTTACATTTCTTCGTATTGTACATGGGCCATTGTTCATTTTCCAGATTAGACGTAAAGAGCAGTGAAATAAATGTTTTCTCATGAAAGAAATAACTAAAACTTCAATAACAAAAGGTACAAAATAGTAACACCATATGTACATATTTGTTTCTAATTTAGGAATCGCAAAAAATTGTACTCGCGAAAATAAACACACCCTATTTCACCATTAAATCGCAAAATTTGATACTCGCGAAAATTTCTTGTTATACGGTATAAAAACCCTTTGAAATTACTGAAAATATATTCATGTACACTATCTGAAATATAATATTCTTGGTACTACAGGTGTCTATATGCGTCTAATCGTCTTCATTAGTGCCAAATGTCAGACCTTTTTGCTTGTTTTCTCAATTTATTTGTATATTTTTTTCCCCATTTTCAACCAAATGTCGCTATTTTTCCCAAATTTGAAGGCCCAGGCCCCTGGAATCAAAGGGTAAAAAAAAACCCTGGCGGGTCCGATACGTCCGTCGGGGGAGAGTAGGACGACGGACGTATCGGACCCGCGATTTATGAAGATGCTAAGTTTTCAACATCGTCTTGAAATAGAAACAAGAGGCCCAAGGTGGCCACATCGCTCACCTGATTTGCAGACAAAAGAATGATGGACAATTTGATGGAGGACCTTGATATTTGTTTCCTGTAAGGTTACATGAAATTCTGTGCCGCCGTTTCAGAGGAGAAGTTGAAAATGCGTCAGCCAATCAGAGCCCTCGGCGGCCACATTTGTCGACTGTTCGGCACGAAAAACTCAAAGTTTTACTTTTTAGAGGTCCTCAAGTACTTGCTTCCTGTAAGGTTTCGTGAAATACTGTGCAGCAATTGCAGACGAGAAGTCGAAAATGCGTCAGACAGAGCCCTCGGCGGCCATATTTGTCGACTGATCGGCACTACAAACACAAACTTGGTGGAGGACATTGAGTTCTTGCTTCCTGTACGGTTTCGTGAAATTCTGTGCAGAGGTTGCAGAGAAGATGTCGAAAATGTTAAAATGTACGCCGGACGACGGATGCCCGGACAGACGGCCCGCTATGAGGAAAGAGTTGAGGGAGGTTGGTGACGGCAGGGCCTGTTTAGCTAATAAAAAGAAGAAGAAGAAGAAGCCGGTATTATAGAAATATTAAACTCATTGTGCAAAGCAGATGTGCAATATCTCGGAATGTAACACGAGCTTGGTACGGTCCGCTGATTTTATACAAATGTTATAGATGTTATCTCCTTTCATTAGTATTTGTTGACGGCATTAAAAGTTGTATATCTGATAAAACATTGTACTAGATACGAGTCGAACGCTATTGCGACTTTCACCTTTAGAGGAACCGAAAACAAAAAGTAATATTATTTCATTTTGAGTTTCAATACAGGTACTTCAATAAATTTTGGATTGTTTCATATGTTTTGCTCTTTTTTTTTTTTTTTTTTTTTGTTGTGTTTTTGATTTTGTATGGATTGGTGGGTCGGCAGAAATACAGTTTTATGAATATATACATGTATAAAAAAGATTTTATTTCAAAAGGACCCATCCCCCAAAAGGATTTTTTACAGGCTGGAATACCTGTACTATAGAATTTTGATAGGCACGGAAATTATAGAAAGAAATTAAGTGTTCATAGTTACAATGTACTTTAATCAAGTTTGATTGATTCTGTTCTATAACATTTTTTTTTTTTGTTAGTATATTCAGTTCTTTTTTTCTTTTTTGATTTGGGGGGGGGGGGTTAATTTACGAAAAAGGGATCATACCGGTATAAGCTTGAATGTGATCTTCAATGAGACGTAAGTAATTTAGAAAAAAAAACTTGTCGTGCAGAATGTTTAGAATTGAAAGGTAATACACACTTGGGGTCATTCAAGCATTAAATTAGTATGCACTCATCTGTCGGAAAATGGATTTGACTGGTTGTCATCGGGGCAGATGTGAGGCACAATGTCAGCCGCGCGAATATTCACTCCCCAGCTGCTCAACCCCCGAGCCTTTTGAATTAAACAAAGACAATTATTCCATTTTTGGACTACGATATTCAACTTTACAACAAAAGATTTCCCTCAAAATACTGACACTGACCCGGGTTGAAAATTTTCATCATTGATTTGACAAAGCCCGGCAATGAAGGATTCGATATTTTCCTTATTTTCTTTATCAGTATATTTAATTTTAATGGATTAGACGTAACATCCTTGGATATGTGCGTTAAACTGTTCACTTTTCTGTTGTTTGTCACATTTTGGGAATTAAAGGGTAAGTACTACAGTTACTAGTATAGTAAAAATAAAATCGATATAGATCTTGTTGTTTTTTCTTCTAAACTTAAAAAAAAAATGTTATTGAAATAAGTCACGCGATAGATGAAAATGATTTTAATTGAATCTTTTTTTTTTTTCTTATCTTCTATCATTCAAAGATTTATATTTCATTTTACTATTTGATCTTTTGAGATATCTAATTTGAAAAGTGCACTGTTTCTAAATATGTGAGCATACATGTGAAAAATAACTCCATTTCGAGGGAAAGGTTGAAATGAAATTTTGTTCCACCGAAATGACATATTATATCTTTATTTATTCATTCTTTATTCTTTTTTTTTTCATTTTTGTTTTGGTCACATCCATCACTGGAATCGAACTTCGATTTATTTTTATGACATTTTTTACGGGGGGGGGGGGGGGGTATAGGGGGTGCAATTAACTTCGTCTGGATGAAATAATAACTTGTAGAAGATAAATGTTTATTTAATTTAATTTTTCTCTTCTTAGCTTTCATTTGTTTCTTTTTGTTCCATTTTTGTTTTTCGTAAATTATGCCCTTTCAATACAGGTGAGACAATATTTCGATGTACTGGCGAAAGAAGTCGACAAACCATATCTCTGCAGTGTCCATACGGCAAGGTCATCAAGGTCGTTGAGGCGATCTATGGACGTAACCAATGGCAACAGTGTATGTACACTGTAGGAGACTGTACAGAAAAGGTGGATTTGGACGCGGATTGCTGCGGACGCCCGTCATGTAACGTCACTGTATGGCGTATTTATTCCATCAAGTGTCAATATGTGACATTTTTCAGGGTCATCTATGAATGTGTTGAAGGTAAGAGAAAATGATGAAATTAATGAAATTTCAAATGTTATATTCCAATGAATCACAGGTGCCCCTTTCCCCTTCTTGTGTTATAAACGCACAAGAAGGGAAGGGGTCATTTTGTCTTTCACCTGTGATTTAAATTTGCAAATCCCCCCGAACTACCACAAAGAAATATTTTTCGTAAAATGTCAGTTTCCTATAATGAATTAAACATATAAGAGTGTATACCAATGTAGGGTGTCATATTACTTTACACTCTGTCATACAAACAAAGGCGAGCACCTTTAAAAGAGAACTTCAATGATACTAGATGTCCGGGGAGAGTAAGCATCTCCTGCGTTCAGTCTATGTCCACCGCTTCTTTAGAGCAAAAATTGTCAAATCCAGTAATTTCCAATAATTGATTCAGGTATTGAATCGATCCAATGTTTTAACCGGAATGTCGCATGTTAAAATTTGTTGCCATACTGTATCATATCATGTTCCCAGTATCGACAGTATATAGAATCAAATAACGTCTCAAAGACTGTCTATGCTGCTGTTGAGGGGCTGTATATACATATAGTGCGCACAAGAATTTCAAACAGTGGGTGGGACATACTGATACAGAATTTGCGAGCAGGAGATTCCCAACATATGCACGAGGAATGAGACGATATAAAAGAGAAGAAACAGACGGGGTCAACAACAAAAAAATCCCTCAAATCATTGAAATATGTATAACAACTGTATGAACGTGTATATATGTACCGTTTCCACAGAGTTCATGTGTACTTCATTGTAGGTGGCGCTACCGAAATGAATTTATGCAGTACAATTTATGGAACACTGACTACTACATATATATTATAAATGAGGCTTTATTCTTCAAATTGTTTAAAAAAAGTTAAAATCATCATGAAGACGTTTAGCAGATGTTTACAACTAGTATTTACATTGTGAAACCGTTGAAACAGTTCACACTCACAGAGTTCATGTGTACTTCAATGTAGATGGCCACTCTCTTTCACATCAACTGAGATCCATAAAATTGTCATCAAGGAACGTAACTCTGCATGGGAGATTGGTAGATGGCTATACCGAAATATATTTATGCAGCACTGACTTCTTATTATAAATAAGGCCTTACTTGCTTCAAATTGTTTATATACATGTATGCACAACCAATGGAATTCCCCGGGATGAAACTATTGAAAGGAACGTGCTTGTACTTCGCCGTCTTCCACCGCAACGTCATAGGTTCCTTCCACTACTTTCCACTCTCAATATGACCTTGCCTTCACCCCTTAGGTCCCATGTATTTTTCAAATAAATTAAAAAGGAAATTACATAAGTTAAGATTGAAGATAGGGATAAAGTTAGAATAACTGTTCTAAATTATGGCGCCAAAAATTTAAAGTAATCGCATTTGTTGTTTTCCGACGTCATTAAACTATAATGACGTGACGTCATAATAGGGCCGCCGACAGAAATCCTGTCGAAACTGGGGACCCCTGAATCCAAGGGTACTTTGCGATGAAGCGTCTGGCGGAATGCGATGAAACCCTTGGTGCACCAAGATGGTACTTCGCATGAAAACGCTCGTGACGTCACAATCTAAAGAAACATGCCGCGACGGCTGTTAATTCCAACCTGCAAACCTTACCCGCGGTGACATGAAATAAACGTCACCTTGTTACCTAGAAAAACGCGATTTCAGAGAACAAGAATGAAACAGACAAATGTGGTGCATATATATAGAATAAATGTCATGTTACATGTACGATAAATGCAATTGCTTTGTGTTGCATACCCGTAACAAAACACAAATTAAGACACTTACTCTCTATATGAAAAAATTAAGACTCACCGTGAAAAGATTTTAAAAATAAAAATTATTCAGTAACTTTTTGCATTAAACCGTATATTTAGGTCTTTTGCAATGGAGTATTTCTTGCCCTTCCTGGTAGGGAGAATTGACACAGGTGAAAACTTTATATCTTAATTTTAACTTAATTTATATATTTCGAGGATGTGTTCAAAGATATTTTACATCTGGATGTTTCTGAATATAAATATAAGGAATGAGTATCTTCTCTTTTGCGTTCATGGCTTTTACACTCTTGTGTAAATTTTTCGAGAACCGCTGGAACTGACGTAATTTTGACGTTATTGACAAAATATGGCGAAAACTGCTGCAAATTTTGTCTTTTGTGGAAGAATTCAATGCGACCGCATGCGTTAACTGTGATAAAACGTTTATGACAAAAGGATATAATGGTAATCTTTCACATATAAATTTCTTATCTTAGTTAATGCATGCGGCCATTGCTAATCTAATAGAAATATGTAGTTTTTGCGTCAATTTCGCGGAATATGACCTATTTTTCTGTTTTCAAAGGGCTAAAAGCTATTGATATACACAATGTTTACAAAAGATAGATTCGTGATTCCGTAGAGAACGTTTCAAAATGTCAAATCACGGTAAAAATTCTTTGAAGTATAATGTTGAAAATTAGGGCCCTACCCCTTTGTCGCGCTGAAATCAAAATTTATGGTCATAAAACGACGCTTTCAGGAAACGATCATATCTTTATTCTTGTGGAATACCTCAGCCGACGGTAAGGTTGGAAAGATACTTTTTAAAATATATTAGAATAAATGTAAAGCTTAAAAAATAGATCAAGCACGGGAAAAGAAAACAAATCTGAAAAGGACAATTATTTTAACGTCTTTTTGGTTTATGTGCTAAATAGAATAATGTTTTATCATAAATACATGTATATGCTATCTTTCAGCTGATGAATCCGAGTGTAAAATACAAAATGTGATGGGCAATGAAAACGAGGAAAATGAAGGCGACGAAGAAGAGGGCGAAGAAGACGAGGATATGGTGACACCATTGAAATTTCCAGTAACGTCCACCAGACACGAAAACGTTCTGACAGAAGGCGATCAAAAAGACTTGCGCAATCAACCCAAACCAGGACCAGCTTTGCCTGCAAAAAGTAACACTAAAGTGGATAAAGACGATAATGAATGTAAGTTTAGAAATTGAAATCATGCTCAAAGTGTGTTATCTATAATGGATGTGTATTGTATATATGATCAGAGTCCGACATATTCTTTTCTCGACTCGGCATGAATTTATGCTACATAATTATGGCTATCCTATACGGTGATAGATATTAAAAAAAGATTTAAAATTAATGAGTTAATGGCGACTTGAATGTTCTGATCGCCTTTTTTCAGAATAGAGATTAAGTCAAAGGAGTCTTATGTCGCCATTATCGATCTCACCTTTCTCTTAATATATATCATATTGATTTTTTGTTCAAAATTTTGATTGATAAAAAAGAAATTATGAAATAAATGTAATACATCTAAATCCTTGAAATTCTTCTTTTTCTGGCCTCTTTTTCTTCTGTGTGCCTTTTTTCTTTACATTAATTTTTGTTTTTGTTTTGCAAGGTCATACATGTAGGTCTGTACATATGTATACTCTCTCGTTTTTCAGACCTAGTTATCATCCTGGGATCAGCTGTGGCTGCCGCCTTCCTCCTGGCAGCCATTATTATCGTGTTGTTCCTCCTACGTAGATTCAAATGGTAAATATAATTTTTTTTCAAATAGAAAAAAATCCAACACGAAGGTCACCAAAGAGCTACCTCCCGAGGCCAAATAAACCAAATAAAGCTGCATCCGGTTGCACCAACCATGCATGTGCTACAGACATTCAATTATATTTTTCTAATTTTTTTTTAAATATTGTAGTATACATGTTGTATTTAATAATTGACGGCCGTCAAGCGAAAACCACCCTTAAGTGAAAAATATGGCAATTTTATTTTTCAACGAATTACAATAGTATATTTCATTCTGAACAAAATGATATTTGATATGTATGTATATGATACGGATAAATGCAGTAAATATTTCTTTGAAAACTTTGGCATGACGTTACGCGACATTTTAGCAAAGAATCTGACGACGTCAAAGTTTATGGCACGACGACCTCATACATGTACTTCACTGTGTATATCAGGTACAGATACGTGTATATATCAAGATTAACATTATTCAGTACTATAACATCTATTTCTGTTGATGATATATTGACCTTCTATGTATATATATGTATATTTCACGAATACCAGAAATTGAATACTTTGATGTAGATACATTGTACTTGGATCTCGCATCATAAAGCTTGCCCATTGCCCATACGTTGGTCCGTTCACAGTTTTTGATACCCGTACTTGGCAATATAATCAAGATTAGAAATTGTTATTTCGCATAAGAAATGTTGAACAACACAAAGAATATACCGGATCTAAATGCTGCTTTTTAGCTTCAACAGCGACGATTCGCCTGAATCCTGTATCTAAGTAACTGTAATAAAATTTTCGGGAAAAAATGATTATTCTCGACTTTATCTTTTCATATATTCTATCAAAATAATACTTTAAAATAGTTGTAATCTCACAACAGTTATATTCAGTCTATATATATATATATATATATATATATATTTCTTTTCTATCAATTTCAATTTGTTTTAAAACGAAACGAAACTTTCGAATAAATCAAATGTCACCTGAATATCTTTATTTGTTGCAGAAAAAATTTGAAAATTGGACAGATGGACTGACGGACAGAAAGACTGAGAGGAAACTAACAGTCCCCTTCGGCGTTGCCGGTAGGGGACTAAATATAACTTTAAAAACAATATCGAACATTCATCATACATTATTTCTTTTTATAAATACATTATACATACGGTTTGCATATTTGCTTCTCATGATATTTTTTCTATCTTCACCATTTGCATTGATCTTCATTTCAACAGAAAACGACACTAGGATCTAGAATTGTTCCCAAGGGTGGGAGAGGGGGGGGGGGGGGGTCCATCAGGGAAGCAGCGTATGATTTAAAAAAAAATTAATTTCAAATTGATAAAAATAAGATAACCAGGTTGGCTAATTCAAGGGTAGACTAAACCCCCAGTACCTTCTCTAGATCCGCGCTGTAATTGATTGAGGTCGCTGTTAAGATGCACGACCTTCAGTGTTTTATTTATTTCTGTCCCGAGTCACTTTTTTTTTTCTCGAAACATTTTCTCATTCCCTCCATATATGAAAAGTTCAATAGTTTCTCCATAACCTAATATTTCAAGGTTATTTCTCTCCATTTATCAATAATTGCATTTTTTCTCATATTTTTATGCTTCAAAACTTATTAAATTCATGTTTTTATTTTGTCAGTAAGAAATGAATTTTTTGGGGAGCACTTCTTTGCTTTATTACATTTAATTGTTACACTTTTAGTTGATGGGTTTTTAAAGTCTTCAGTTCTTAGTCTAGGGAGGAGGTATGCGGATTTGCATGTTTTATCATTTTCCGTGGTGACGTGCACAAAGACTGCAAAGACTGAGAAAATCCAAATCATATAATTATGGTTATTTTTCATATCTTAATTTTATGTCAATTATTAATATATCCACCCCTACAAAAATAAAATAGAAAGGAAGAAAAATGCCGCAGCTACAAAAATCTCTCTCCGTGAGAATCCATTTCCGTTAATCGTTGGCGACAGTTGAATACCCATATGCATAGTCGGTATTATAGAGGTCGCCACTTGTTGTAGCCTCATTTTTCACGCACATTAGAAAAAATGAGACTTGTTTTAAAGTAACATAGATATACAATAAATTAAATTAATCTCTCTCTCTCTCTCTCTCTCTCTCTCTCTCTCTCTCTCTCTCTCTCTCTCTCTTTTATCCACTTTCTTCGTGTTTAATGAAAATAAATACTAGCCAATTCATGGGCATATATTTTATTTCTGTCTCCAACCCATCAAAAGGGGGTGGAGTTCAATCTGCGAGTTGAAAAAAACCTATTTATATCTATGCAATAACAGAAGAAAATGTGTATTTTCATTGCATAAACCTGACCTCCTTAGGCATGTTACTCCCCTCACTTAGATTCGCGTATACTATAAATTTAATTTTTTATTTTGATGTCTCCATTTGTTTTTTTATTTCAACCGCTAAATGTAGTCATTTGTAGAAGACATGTTTAGAATTCAATTTCTTACTGCTATAGGTTCATTTATTTCTCATTCTAGTATCTTACTATAACTCTCTATTTCAATCAAAACGCTTTGTTTTTCCTTCTGTGAACGAAAGATGGCTGAAAGTCTTTAGGAGAATATTTATGAGACTGATAACCTCTCCATAATATTTTTTTTAAATTTAGTACTTAAATTAAAGTGAAGTACTCATCAACATAAATCGCTGATCAAATATATCCTAGGCCGTTTCGGACCCGCGATTTATAATTGATGTTAAGTACTAGAAGACGAAAAAAAAAAAAAGAAAAAAAAAGAAGAAGAAATGTGAAAACATACGTCTCTCTCTTTCTCTTCAAAAGTTTAATTGAAAAAGTTTTTTTTTTTCCTTACGGGTTACGCTTACGGGTCCAGTTCGTTGCATGGTCACGCTGATTGAAAAAAATGATAGAAGAAATCCTTGTTTTATAACTTAATTTTTAGAAAAGGATTTCATAAAATACTTTTAAAGTCACAATAGTAACATACTATATATAACATTCTTTGACATAGGCTTTATTGATGACGTTGACGTCCGCGTTATTGAAAAGTTATCGCAACAAGTAACGCGAAAAAATACGCGAAATGTTGACGTCGTCTTTACAGTCCTATTTCTCTTTTTGACGTCATAGACAGATAAGGGTGGTTTTCGCTTGACGGCCGTCATATATAATTTTACAGAAAAATCTTCAATATGTGTTGCTATCTTTTTGTATTTTGGCTTTTTAAAGAATCAAAGGTAAGATACCCGAAACTTTCTTGTCTGAAGCTATAAATTTGATTTATCTGGGTTAAATTCGTTTTTATTTTGCTCATCATTGATGAAAATTTGGACATTTGCTTTTTTGCCTTTAACATTTTCAGAATTCGAATGGGAAAAGGACATATCATTTGTTTTAGTATTGTGCTTATTGGTTATTTTCTTTTGTCTTAGGAATGGGGAGAAAGAATGCATACTTCAAATGTTTGCTGGTTTATGTAAACGATATCCCCCAGACGGATGTGAAAGCCCAGAGAGGGAACAACAAACGCCTGAGAATCAAGCAAAAATGAATGAATCTCCGTCACATAGGTTCAATATCAATAACAAACAACTTGGTGTCGAAAATCTGGATATTCGAAAAGCTATTCAAACAAAACTGTGTAACATCGATGCAGAAAATTTGAGAAATGAAACCAAACTTGAACAGCATCGAGAACAATTTGAAGCTACCATTAATTCCATAAAATGTGTCAAGGACATTAAAATTGACCCAACAATCGAAACACCTCGGCGGGGCGGAAGTGTTGATACTGATGCGCATGCGTACAGAGTTAATATTAGCAAAGGTGTCAGGGATGCAGAAAATAATTATGTTGAGTTTGATAAGATTATTGGAGAGAAATACAGTAATCCAGTTCTCAGAAAGATTACTCCAAAAAGAGTAGTTATTGACAGTAGTAAGGCGGACGTTACGTACACAATCAGTGAAGAGCCGGGCACAACCGCAGTGTAGAGAATTCTAAAAGCCCTGACAGGATTCATGCTTGTACATATATCATGACATTTATGATGAATAATCCGTGATCACTGACCCTTTATCCCATTTTATCGGATCCGATATAAATGAGAAAACTTGGTTTGCATGGTTTATAAGATGAATTGCATCAAAATGATATATTTTCCAAATGTTCAAATTCTTTAAGTAAGTGCACATGGTCATGAGGAAAGTACATTCCGAGGATAAGCTGTTAGAAATTAGCTAGAGTTCATTATTGTCTTGTCCACTCAGAACATTAATACGATTAAGACGGTTCTGCTTATGTTCATCATGTTCTATGTACATAAAGCATCTTTTCCGTTTATGTCTTTCCATTTATTATTTTACTATTATTAAGAATAAGATACATTGAGGAAGAAACAATTATCAATCATCAATGATTTCTTGTCACTTCAAATCGAGGAATAATATTAAGATATGATGTAAAAACAGGTACATAAATGTAAATGTAAACAGTACTGTAATACTTGTTTATCTCAACTCATGACGAGTAATAGAATGATCAATGTTATTCTAAAAGTACGGAGATAAAGATGAAACGCAATAATTGGCTCATTAACTTGGTTATCTGTCAATAAGTGAACGGAATTAAATTGATTAGAGTTAACACGTAAATCCAATCATGCATTCGAATGTTTATTTCCTGCACAGCCATTGAGGAGAAATGAAAAGTATATGTAATCGGAATAGTTTTTTTTTTTTGTAATTTTAAAATTGTCATTTCTCTTTTTGGAGTAATTTTTATATTCCCCTCCCCTCCTACCGGATAGATTGATTAGAATAGTGATATCGAAAAAAATATATATTCGAAAAAATAGTTTCCATTTTCCTACGATGTATACGGAGTATTACAATGGTTAAACTTGAGAAAATAAAAAGAAGACATAAATTAAGTGTGCCGACTCTGCTGGCAGAGAGTTCACCAGTACCCAGTTTCACAAAAATTCTTAAGGAAAATTTCAGATTTTTTCGTAACTTTCATCATCAGACAAAAGTTTTTCAATTTAAATGATATTGTGCTTTCAATTATCATTTTCACATACTATATATAAATTCAGAAACAAAACATCATGATTATTAATAAAATTAGATTATAAATATAAAGATGTATTAGTACTAAGGAATCAAAAGTTACGAAATTTCCGAAAATGATTCGTAAGTATTTTTGTGAAACAGGCTGCAGGTATGAATATTTTCCCACAAAATCGACATTGATCATAATAAAATGATTTTAGAAAATCAAAACCTGTATGCTTACCTTCGACAAAAATGAGAAAGTTTATTTCAATTAATTTTGGATTTTATGAAATTTTCTGCGAGAATTGAAATATACAAGACTTAGTGTCAATGGATTAAATTGATTTCGGCACTCAATACTACATTGTACTTCTTAGCATTCGAAGACAACGATATCATGCAGTCTTTCTGTTACAAATATGGAAACCTTACCTTTAGCATCACAATTTTCAGGAAACCAGCCCAGTAATCAATGAGCAAGGAACCAGATTTCGCCGGTGACCACATTTCGCCGTTTCATAGTAAATTGCTTCTCGTTCGTTATCGGAATTGTTTGTCAAGTATATTTTACTATATCCTATCAAATATGACCGTAGCAGTCATGTTTTGATATATTGTGACATCTCCTGCACTCAAACGTAACAAAAAAATACCACAAAATGAGGAAAAATTAATCACTAAAATTTAGACGTAAAAATCGAAAATTTTCACAAAAACCAAACAAAGAAAACATTTTACTTGGCATCATCTCGTAGAAGTAACGGCGACGAAATATTTTCTGAAAAGAAAATCACAATTTTGTCCGTTTTGTGCAAAAAAATAGATACTTATCAGCAAAAACGGCGAAATATGGTCTCCCCCGAAAACATAGAAACGAAATAGTATGACGTTTTTTAAGGAAACAATGAACAGATTAAAAGAAATCATTTTTGTAGTATTTCGATCGAGAATGGAGTTAAATTAAATTTTAGCAAAACTAATTATTGAATCGGTCACCAAGTTTTGAAAATTCTTTCTAAACATAAGAAAAATGCGGCGGAATATGGCCACTTGCTCTAACTATTTAAGGGATCAGCAAAATATGTTTTAGAAGATACAAGTATTAAAGAATTTTACGGAATTTTACCGGAAAATAATTTGAATTTTCATTTGGGCTCATAATGAAATAAATTTTTAAAGATTTAGATAACTATCTTATTAATAAGTTTGATGTACATCTTGCAAATATAAATTGGAAACTGCAACACAATTTACGACCTATCTTGCTCCCAACCCACCTACATATTCTGAAATTTGGATCGCCTGGCTGGAATATTCCGCACCTTGCTACAGCATCCTGAGATGGAAATCCTATAGTTAGGCACGGAACAGTCTCAACAAACTTGTTCAGATTTCAAGATTCAAAAAGAGTATATTTTAGTCCCATTTACGATTAACATCGCATTCAAGGATACAAATGTAGAAGATGCAATACCCCATCACCGTATCTGTCCGATGGTATTTTCATATGCTGTCGATACATTTAATTTAGAAGAAAATTGTACATGTTTTTAAAGATGATGTCGATCTGAGGGTTTTGAGCGACTCGCACACAAAAAGTGAGACATCGAATTTTAGTTAACTGAGGAATCTCCATAATTATACACGCAACCTTACTCAGGACTGCATTTATGATGATGATACAAAGGGTATAATGTAGAATGCACCGCCAATACACTATCAAATGGATTTAACAATAAAGTGTTTTCGGATCACGGTCTTTGTTAAAACTAGTGGGAATATCAAAATTAAGTTTCAAAACTGTTTTAAATGCTTGAAATTTATCCAGAGTCTGTGTTCTGACGATAAGATACAGATATGGAATTAGATACGAAAATAGTGAACGCTTTATAAGACTATGAAGTCAAACTATTGGCAAGCATGACCTTATCAGTTAAAAGTAAGACACATGCAATGGAAATATTACCCCAAAGTGTACTAGTACATGTATCAAGAATCAAAGTAAAGTCATTTCACTGAACCATGAAAGAAAATACATAAACGGAAGGATACACCAATATGAACCATGACAGAAATACATAACCGGAAGGATATGTATCCTACAGCAGTTCAGCAGTTTTATTAATACACACTGGCACGTAATCCGGATAACCACACCATTTGCTACTTGCGCGGCAGATGGCCGTCCAAAGTCGGCACCGATTGTCCATTGGTCTCGTTTGTTTATGTGTGGTCTTTTATGTTTCGTGTTTCTTTGGTGTGAGTTGATGTTCTATGTCCCTTTTGCGTCTCTTTCGGTGGGTGTGTGCTATGTGTTTTTGCATTGAGTGTTTTGGAATTTTGCTATGGTACTGGTACTGCAACCGAGTGTTGTTGGAGATTTCCTCCTTTCTTTTAAAGTGCAACAAGAGGATTAACATAAAATGTTAACATGACAAAGTGACAACACATGCAAAATACTTTGAACAATCAATTACTATGTTTGTAGCAGATGGTGTGGTTATACCGATTACATGCGCCAAAACTTCTTTATTCGGATCGGCAGACATCTATCTAGATGCTTTGTTGTATGTGTATAGTGCTATAAATAGACTTCCGTGAAAAATTGTGTTGATCGATGTATCAACAAAATTTCTCAGCCAATCAGAATCTTCGTTTCTTAAAAATGACAATGGAAATTAAATGATGCAGGTATTACTCCCAAAAAATTGGACTGAAAACTGCATCAATGCGCGTAGCGCGATGATGGAAAAGTTTTCCGTTAACTTTTTCGGGTGATACCTGCATCGTCAGAAAAGATATAACATTCATTTTTCCTCTTCTAATGGAAAACTGACTGTTTTCTTGGATCTAATAACAATCAATCCCCGCACTCTATTTCTTAAGTTCGGGGGATTGCACAGTGATACAACTGCCTCCCAAGACGAAAACAAGTTATGTCAGCCGCCATGATTCAAACGGCGAATGATCGTCTCTTTATATCTTTGGAATAAAAACCAGTTTGAGAAAATCCTACATGCACAGCTAATTTCTGATAAGTAAAAAAGAAATGGTACCCTTGAAATTTAAGCAAACATCAACTAATTGTATTTCCAGCTACGAGTTTATTCGTGTTTGAGGGAATCCCCGGTTCTAAAAATTGTGCTATAAATAGAACTCAGTGAAAAACTTTGTTGGTGTATCAACAACATTTCTTAGCCTATCAGAATCTTCGTCTCTTGAAAATAACAATGGAAAATAAATGCTTACAAATTCCTGAAAAATGTAAAACTTTCTTACAAGAAAAGAAAAAAAAATCGGACAAATAGAAGGAATACCATAAAAACTCTATAAAATTACACCATGAAATCTTTTATATAATGAACAACACCATAGAACCACGAAGGACAAATTTATATGATGAACAACGAGCTCGTAGTTTGGGAAATTATTTCTATCAATTTCTATTTTTACGTCTCAGGAGGGTGCAATCGAAATGTTTAGTTGAAGAGATTTTGCAAAGATGAACTAAGGGATCGGATTCAGGATGCGATGGGGGACAGTTCAAATTGAACAATTAATCATATGACCCCCAAGGTTCCATGAATCTTTCTCGCAATACGTCGTGGTATTGATCATGGGATTAAGGGCGTTTCATATTATAAACGGAACATGTCTAAATATTGTCGTGCTAACATTAACATTCATTCTAAGTTAACCTTAAGTATCTATTTATTTAAATTTAAAAATTAAATGTAAAATCATTAAAATGTCTTCATGCCTAGTGTTTTGTGGTAAGCAAAACGTTGAGTTTGTAAGTTTTGAATGATATTTGATTAAATAAATTTATACCGATCGTTTTTGAAGACCACCAAGCTATGTTTGCTTCGAAACTAGGTTGAAACTATAAAATGAAATCTAAACTGGTATTAGGGGAAATTTGCCAAAAGAATATGGGCGAATGTATTTGAGCAGCATTGATAAAAATTCCAACGCTTTAAATCCGATTTTTGCTATCAGAAGTAGACCTGATGACATCTGTGGAAGCACAAATGCTCTAGATCTACGCACCTTTATTAAAATCTCTTTTATGCTCGATTGAGACTGGTATTCCTTTTTTGGCACGCTTCACTTAACACAAAAGAGAGGATCGTCAACAGGAATAGGTCGCTCACACACAGCAAATATCAGGAACACCCAATTCGATAACACAGAGCAAACAAACGGCACCAAAGGGACAAGGGAGACCGAACATCAAAGGCGATATGTCTCCTTCAAGACATTAAACACAAAAGACTACACATACACCAAGGTGATTAATGGACAACTGTTGCCGGAGAGGGACGAAAATCTGTCACTGTCAGGTAAACACACCAAGATAGTTCTCAGGTTAGCGAAATGGGCCTCTTCATCTATGATAGTTTCAAATACAAAACGTTTTATAAGACTTGTGCAAACCATTTTCAGCTATTAGCTATTAAGCTGTTTAATTCTGCCTTTATAAAAGTATGACAAAATGTTCTAACTTTCAAGAATGAAACAATTTTCCGAGAGTTTATTAGAAAATGAGTCTTTTCCTGTTTTCAGAAACACCAAAACAGATACAGTAATCGGCCTGGTTATGCTTAATTAATCAAATGTCTTTGATGATTTCCTTGCTTACTTCAGACATTGAATTAACAAAATTGGTTTCCTTCTTTTTTATTAATCCCATTTCCTCATATACTACTCCCATGCTTGGGTAATAAATAAGGGAATCCAATGGAAAAATTAAAACATTTGGCTATTTGAAAGGACTCAAAGTGGAATGTTTGCTTTTGTTATAATGGAGATGAAAACAAAATTTTACAGTTTTGTTATTGCAATTCTTGTTTTGCTCTTCAAAGTAGAGAATATAAATTGTGACACTAGCAGCGACGATGTGAGTATCAGAAAACCAGCAGAAACCGCGATTTTTGAGTTACATCAATTGATCAGTCAGGAAAGTGCTTTAAGACTAACATTGGACAAACAAATACAAGACCTGAGGGTTATTTTGTATCAGTTGAAAGCAGAGCAAGAAAGCATTATACCGAACGTTGACATTAGGATCATCAACATGTATACCAATATTACAGGAAGTCTACAGCAGAAGTTTCTGACCGTGCAGAACCAGAATACAGACTTAGCTTCCAATTTTTCAAGTTTCCAAGGTGAGCCTAAAACAATTTTGTCTACAAGCTTTTCGAAGACATCGTATATACAAAACTTTACAAATACACCAAAGTTGATGTTGTATATACCTTTTAAGACTTAATTAAGGAATTAAATATGATAGAAACAAGAAACAATAAAATGATTTTAACACAAATATGACAGGAATAATACGCATATGGTTTTCGTTTATCAATACGACATGTGAGAGTTTGGTTTGTAGGTGTAGTCCACGCACGTATTTTGCACTCCAACTTTTGATGCATTTCAGAGCTCATGACAAGGAACCTGGAGGCACCGAGTCCTATCTACTTCTCAGCGACACTTGTAAGCACCTTCACAACGACAAAGAGCAATGATATCTTGGTATACAACTATGTGATTAACAACAAAGGAAATGGCTACAACCCAAGTAATGGAACATTTGTGTGTCCTCGGGATGGCACTTACTTAATTGCTTATAGTGTCCTCAACCAACGACAAAACTATCTACATGCCCGACTCAAAATCAATGGCTCTGACAAAATCAGGGCTGTAGCACGGGGGGATCACACCTTTATATCAGCAGAGAGAGTATCAATACATGAACTTAGAAAAGGTGACCAAGTTAACGTAATCGTGTCAGAAAAGGGGTCACAAGTATACGGTGATAGGTATAGCAACTTTGCGGCGACGTATATTCCTGGGTGAAATATCACTCACATGACAACGTATGGAAGAGAAACTGTAACTTTTCACATTTTGCTTTTCAAATTCCCGTATCGATGATATGGGGGAATGAGAGATTTTATCCTCAGTCTGCTTCTCTATGCATGCCCAAAACTTTGATATTGAACATAAAGTTTGAATTTTATTACTTGGAACAAGTGATCTTGACCTTGGAGTTCACATGTATCAAATTCATAGCATCATCTAAGAACATACATTGTTTAAATTTGCGGCATGGACCAGACATGTAACTTATAAGAAACTACACTTTCAGTTATATTTTATTCTTTAAAGGTACGATGCTAATATTCTACATGTGTCTTCCATGTAATATCATTTTGATTTTCATTGATGTAACAAGGTCGTTCATATCCGATCTTGATATTTTGGCCCCCTATGACCTTGACATTTGACCTTCACTGAAGAAGTTCTTCGTTCGCTACGGGAATATAATAAAAGCATATCAGATCCCTCTTTCCAGATTGATCCGTGACATTCTGGATTGCGATTGAATGGCTGTCATCATCACCAAACAAGATATGTACATCGAGACAATCACCGAATTTGACAAGTTTTCATAAACATATCAACACTATTTTTATCAAGTGTAAAGGTGAGATGCTCTTATTTCGCATGATTCTATATTTCATAAGACAATTTATTCTATAGATACTATAGAATTAGATATATACTATAGATAGTGTCGTCAAAATATAACATCAAATGAAAGTTCAGGCTTTTAGTCGTCTCTTTTACAATAACAATTGAGTATCATGATACATATCTATATATTTTAAACACCTAATTTTGGTATGGCTTGCCAATACTAGAAACCGGATGTAGTAAACACTCAGACTTATGACTATCAATGGCATATATTTTAAGTCATGTTTTCGTGCTCAGGGTTACATTACACAACGCCTGAAATCATCACTGAAGAAGTTCTTCGGTCGCTACGGGGATGTAATAAAAGCATATCAGATCCCTCTTTCCAGAATGATCAGTGACATTCTGGATTGCGATTGAATGACTGTCATCATCACCAAACAAGATATGTACATCAATATGTACACCTAGACAATCACCGAATTTGACAAGTTTTCATGGAGCTGTTGCGACGGGTGATGCATGCCATCAGGAGACTCCCTGGGCACCTGCAGCCAGTTTCACAAAAGTACTTACGAACAATTTCAGGAATTTTCGTAACTTTTGATCGCTTAGTTCTTCTTTTAAAATAAAAATATCGATATTTTGTTTCTGAATGTAGACAAAGTATGTAAAAATGATATTATAAAACATAGTACAATAAAAATTGAAAATGTTTTGAACAGTTTATGAAATGCCGAAAGTTTGGGCACTGGTCTTACTTCGGAATGTTATTCATTCCGAGGTTCGCAACCGTTCGAATGGAAATTCTAATGGTTTTGCCGTACCTTCTCGACTTTGAGACTACAGCTGAACACACGAATTTATGCAACAAGCAATAATTCTCCGAACCGAGTTGTCTCTTCTTTACAGTCGAAACAATCTCTGCCACAGACTCAAAGAATCCTGTCCTAAAGTAACTATAACGTCATAGCAGCGTTACGTTAAGGTATGCTTTATGGCGACAAGTCTGTGGCAGTGTTGTTGTAGAGTAGGGTAACGGAACGTAAACGTGAGCTGCCTGGAGTTTGGTATGCAATAAGACTTAACAACTTCAACAAACCTTAGGGAATTACAGGACAAGCAACACCAAATGTATCAACTAAACAATGAAACACATCGGAACATTAATAATGGTTGACAATGCATAAGAGTACAACGGGTGCCGACTGCTACGGTGGGACTGTATGTGTCCCGAATCCTGGTCTACAGATTACGTAATGATAACGGACCGACCATGTACAAATCCCCAAATTTTGTCAATGGTTTTCCAAGGAGACAGCATACTCTTGCAAGTACGGCGGGTTTGAACCTCGGCTACATTGGTGAATGAACAAAGATTCCATGTAAGGGTACGTTATAGCTTCAACAACGAAGTGCGTGCATACGAAACCTGTATTGACACTCAATTAGGCAAATGTTAAAAATACAGAAACACCATTATTGGACCTAAATATCAAAAATTTAAACGGAGAAATTCATATATAGTGTTTATGATAAAAGAGATGAAGGCGTAAAATCTGCCCTGAAAAAGTGTAATTTTCAAAATGGGAACTTCAACAAATTCTTTCACAAAATTGATGCCAGTTCTTTGTTACATAATAATCAACAGTTGGATAAGATTTATCGTGCATAGTTTTCCTAATTTTGGGTCAAAATATGTCTTTTTTCAATAGAAAGCAATGGAAAAAGGTTTTAAAAACATTGATCCCCTTAGCAACAGAACGCCACATTTACAGATGTTTATCACTAATACACATCTTTCGATAAAGTGTGGTTCTGTAGCTAAGGAGGGGGGCGATACCACTAGACGAAAAACTGAAAAAAGGGAAAGTATGGGTTTTAACGAAGTTTAGGCAATAATGTAGGCAAGGTTTCATTTTGTTCCCTGTTAGAGTCATTCATTTATTTATTCTAAACATGCTCACATGAAATGCACAAGATGTTGGATTGAAATAGACAAGAGCGTGCTGTTTATTTCTACACACTGTGTATTTGGTAAATGCTTGTAGCCCCCTACACTTTGGACTGTAATCTGAGTATCTAAAATAAGCTTACCAAATTCAATTGAGTTAAAGGAGATCCTGACGATAATCTCAACAGCACTCACAATAGAGCACCACATTGAGCATTGACGGACCACTAGCAAGCTAGAGGTGGGATCAGGTGCCCGGGAGAAGTTAGCATCCCCTGTTGGCTAGCCGCACCCGCCGTCGATGTTCACGATGTAAAAGTTGCAAGAGGAATCTCCAAATACATTACACTTTAGTAATGATCAAGTTTTCCTTGCGTATAGATCATTGTGTAGAAGAAATTCTGGATGAGATTCAGGGCTAAATACAACCCTTATCTCATTCTTATCTTATCAGGTCCTTTTCCCTGGCTTGACCTTGACGTCCCCAGACTACCCGTTTTGCATTCCAATGTCATAGGTTCCCTCCACTACTTTCCGGTTCACAGAATGTATCGTAATGAAGCGCCTAGCGGAATACGATACGCATTGGAGACGAAGATGCAGACTACTGTTATTCGGCATTTACATATCACAGCTCATCCAATGCACTAGGGCGTGTACTAATGTTTTGGATTTTCAAAGTAGAAATTTGCATATAACCAAGAAATGTTTAGGTCAAGGTTTCCGCTTTAATAAACTAGTTTTAAGACTTTCTGGAAATTTTACAAAAATTACAGCCGGCTTCTTTTTAAGTTCGGTCCTATACAAGCAACGGAGTATTTTACTTTTTCCTTTCACCCGACGGACACTCGGCATGGTACTGGACCAATACACAACCTTGTCCCAGCGCATTCTTAAGACTTGCACTCTGCCTGACTGTGATGACGGGACTCCAGGACGGGTACTCTAGAGAAGACAGGGCCCCGGCCACCTGTCCTCTCTGAATGTCGGTCGGACTCCTCGGGTGATAACATGCATGAGCTTGCTACAGCCGGCAGAGCACGGACTGCATTTCTTACGCCTCCCTTTCAAGAACGTAGGAGAAGGGGGGGAGGGGGGGGGGGGGCAGCCGGGGCACAAAAAATGGGGGGGGGGGCACAACCATGTTTACGCCCCCCCCCCCCCCTTCAATCACAATATTTTTTTTTTTTTATTCACATTAGCATTGTAGTACATCATGAGTTTATAAGTGAATAATTAACACCTAGTGATATGATATAATTTTGATATTTGAATAGTTGTGTTAATACATGAGAAAAGAAGAATTAATAATTTTATTGTTACATGTATTTCAAATAAAGACTAATGTGCTTTTTTATATATAGAAGGGGAAGGGGTAAAGTGTGAGAAGGGATAGGAGAAGAAAGGAAGGGGTGTAGGGAGTGGTAAAGGGGGATAATGGGAAAGTGTGATCCAGTGAGTCTATCAGTTCATGTAAATAAATTTAAAAATTATTTAACAAAAATTTATTAGAATAAAAGCTTAGGAAAAGGAGAAAAGGCACTAATTATTAGGACATAGGAAGGACCAATCTTGCCACTGAGTATAAAAAGAAGAGAGTTTATTATTCTTAATAGCTACAAATTTGGCTATTTGGTAAAAATTCTTAAGGTCTAATAGTAAACCTTGAAAAGATGGTATATTGTCAAAACATTTAGATCTGTACAAGTAATATTTTATCACTGCAATAATATTATTTTATGCTAATAGATTAAATGAGAATTTTCCAAAGAGAAAGGATTGTTTTTCAGGATTGAAATCTTTGTTGTTTCTTTGACAGTATTGAGCGAATTTTTGTAAAATGCTTTTGGTTATAGGACATTCCCATAAAAGATGGATGATTGATTCTATATCATTTTTGCAGAAAGTGCAGAGTGGTGAACTTTTTAAATTAATTTTGTGGAGAAAATCGTTTGTTGTTAGAATAAAGTGATTGATTCTATACTGGAACCATTGTAGCTTTGTGCCAATGAGCAATTTGAAGGGAATTTTGTAAGTGTTATGCCAAAAATTATGATCTAGAGAAAGGATTCTGTTCCATTTTGTTTGACCTGTGGGTACTGAATTATTTGATATAAGGACATTATACATTGGTTTTGCACCTTTATGAGTTTTTAGGAAAATTTTCAATTGGAATGGGACATATGGGTTGGGCATTTTCTTATTTAAGGGCGTTATTTTTTTAAGATCAATGTCTTTTTTAATTGCTCTGATGATGCCATAATAAGTCAGGTAATTAATTTGAGTTTGGTACAAGTTTTGAAATTCTTGAAGGGACATAAATTCACCATTTTCTTGAAGAAGATCATTTATAGAAACTACACCCTTTTCGAATAATTCTTTTTGAAAAGGGGATATTTTACCAATCTTGATTTCACTATTATACCATAGAGGTTGGGATACATTTTTTTTTTTTTTTTTTTTTTTTTTTTATTACATTTTCTGACATATATAGTAACATATATAGACATTACAAGACATTCATACCTTTCACACTCCTTTCACACACATAGATGCAAATGAGTTAAAGAAGTATAAATAATTTTATGAGAAAAAGCATATAATGTAAGTATAGATATTTTTATGAGAACAAGCATATAAAATTGCATATTTTTGTAGATAATGATTAAGATAATGATTAATTAAATTGTATTGGCATTGTTGCAAAATTTCCCCATTTCTCATGAAATTTCTCAATTTTCATATTTTTCTTCAGTATGTAATAATCCATTTCAATATAACGTTTTATATACTGCTTTACTCCTGTGATATGTGGTAGGTTATAATTCATTTTTTGCTGATACATATATTTTTTAACAAGACAAATTATCAAATTAAATGTTTTATATCTTTTGCCAAATTTTCCAAAAATCACATCTGTAATGTTACAAGTATAGTCATAGTCTAAACAAACGGTATTTATCCAATTGAAAACTTCTTCCATAAAATCTGCTGTAATTTGACATGTAAAAAATAGATGGCTAATTGTTTCTGAGGTTGGGATACATAGTCATTCCAGTTATTTATTGTCTCTTGTTTTCGGAGGTCATGCCAGGCTTGAAGGACATTTGACCAAAAGGGATTACAACAACTTTTAAGAAGGTCTTTTATAAATTCAACCCCACATAGTGATAGTTTTTGAAAAGGTATTGTATTAGAGGTCTCTAGTAAGCTTTTCCATTTTGTTTCATTGCTATTTAGTAATCGCCTTATCCATGTAACTTTCATACTTTTGATGTACTGCTCTATGTTTATCATTTTAATTCCCCCATCTTCAAAGTTTTGATATAGGGTCTCACGTTTAATTTTTTCAGTCTTTGAATTCCATAAGAAAGTAAAAAGCATTTTATTGAGTTTTTTAATAATATTATCGGGAGGGTTTGGCAATGATATAAACAAATGATTCAATTGAGAAATGATAATTGTTTTTATTACACAAAGTTTACCTAGTAGAGTAAGTCTGCGCTTACTCCATTGATCTATTACTGATTTTATCTTAACTAATTTTTTGTCGTAGTTTAGAGTAATTATTTTTGAAAGGTCTACATCATATGTAAGGCCAAGTAGGTTGAAGCGGGTTGTCCATGTTAGATTAATGTTTTGACATATTTTATCAGTGGAAAATTTCATGCTTCCAATCCAAGTTATTTGGGTTTTTGATATGTTTATTTTAAGACCAGAGAAGGAATAAAAATTATTTAGTTCTTTTATAGTTTCTCTAAGGGATTGTTCTGAGCCATCTAAAATCATTGTAGTGTCGTCTGCAAATAATGTTATTTTATGTTCTGTATTACCTATTGTTATTCCTTTGATTGAATGGTTACTTCTAATGTTTATGGCAAGAATTTCAGCACAAAGCAAGAAAATATAACTGGAGATGGGGTCTCCTTGACGACATCCACGTTCAAGTCTAAAGAAGGGAGATAGAAAACCACATTGAGTAACAGCTGAAATAGAATTGTTTTGTGTAAGAGAAATCCATTTCCTAAAATTTGGCCCAAAATTGAAGAAATCTAAAGTTTTGTCGATGAATTTCCAGGAAACAGAGTCGAATGCTTTTTCAAAATCAATCATTAATAGAGCACCTGGTATGTGTTTTAATTCGGTATAATGCATTATATCAAAGATAAGTCGTGTGTTTTCACCAATGTAACATCCAGGAATAAAGCCAGTTTGGTCAGAATTTATTAGTTTTGAAATAACCTTTTTCATTCTATTAGCTAATACACCAGATCCTATTTTGTAAATTGTATTAAGGAGAGTAATGGGTCGCCAGTTTTTTATGTAATGTTTTGGTTTGTTTTCTTTTGGTATACATGTGATTATACCTTGTCTTTGTGTTATTGATAAGCTGTCAGATTCAAATCCACAGTTCAGTGACCTAATTATAAAAATTCCTAACTCTTTCCAGAACATTTTGAAGAATTCTGTTGAGAAACCATCTGAGCCTGGACTTTTATTATTGGACATACCCTTGAGTATTAAAGCTGCTTCTTGTAGGGTAATCATTCCTTCTAGAGAGTTACTTTCAGAAGTTGTGAGTTTTGGAATATCAGAAATTTGTTCGTGAATTAAATCTACTATATCATAATTTTCATGTTCGTCCTGCTTAATTTTATTCTTAATGATATGGACGAATGATCTGATCTGTATGAAGGATTAATGTCTGTTGATTTAATTGATGGAAGAAGGGATTCAGAAACCAAAAAGAAGTCAAGCCGAGCTTGCTTTAAAGGGGTTCTCTTACGCCAAGTATATCTTTTTACGTTTGGGAAAAATTCCCTGAAAATATCATTTAAGCTGAGAAGTTCAATCATTTCCAAGACTTTTTCACGTGCCCTAGGATTATTAACATGACAATAATTTGAATAGTCAATATCAGGATTCAGCACTAGATTGAAATCACCTACTATTATAATGTCACGGTTACCAAAGTCCAGAGCTTTATTTTTAAGGTTTTCGTAAAAAGTTGGGCAGTCACTATTAGGTCCATAAATAGTTATTAAAGTTAATCTTTTTGAGTCTAATTCCATGTCTAAAGCTAAGAAATTACCATTCTCATCTATTTCGACAGACAAAATCTTATGTTCAAAATTGTTATTCAAAAATATTGCTACACCTCTAGAGTTTGAAGTGTATGAACTAAAAATGGCTTTAAAGCCCCATTGATTTTCAATTATTGTTTCCTCTGATGTGGTAAAGTGGGTGTCTTGTAGACATAGAATATTACATTGCATTTGCCTATAATAACTGAAGACGTCTTTTCTTTTCTGAAAGTTTCCTAGTCCTTGACAGTTTGCGGATATAAGAACAATTTCAGTCATAAACTAATAATCTGATTTCAAGTATATATTTGCATTTTGTAAATCTTAATATATCATGTATGATATACACATGTAGCAGACTCAATGGATATAGTGTGAGAGTGTGGGAGGGGAGTACAAGAAAAGAAATGCAATTATTTGGGGAATTGTAAGTGAGCACTGTGTGCATTTTAGTTAGACAGGCAAAAAGAGGGATATGGCATTTCTGTCTTACCTAAACGATAATTTAGAACATGTTAGCCGACAACGATACGTGTACAAGTTAAAAGAACATGAGGAAATTCGGAACATTCGTTTTGGGTTTCGCACCTTTACCTCTGTATTTCGCTTTATAAAGCGTATGCTGTTTTTCCATGAAAACTCGGGTAGTTGTGGAAACTTACACGAACCTTCATGTATGAATTTTACCGTGGAGTAGAAAGTATTCACAGAAATGTCGATTTTTCATGCGTTTCTGTTTGCCACGGAAGTGAGATGCCAATTACATACATAAGAACCATAAACGGGACAAAGTGAGAAACGAGTTCCGGATTTCGTCATTTTCTTGTCCATACACATTATGTTCAATTATATGCTATATGATTCTTTCACAAAAATCTTTGATCAATTTTGATGTGGAAATGTATAGGATAAATGAAAATTTTATATTCATCAAAAAAATAAATTGAAATGTTTTGATCACAAAATAGAAAAAAAAAAAACAAACAAACAACCAAAGTACTTGGCAAGGCGAAAAGGTCACATGTATGAATTCATGTCTAACGCTCGCTTCGACGACGCCGGGACCTGACTTTCTGATCTATATCATCATACAAGTCAAACTTGATTCTGTTTCCATCAGACACTGTCTTGCCGAAGACTCTACCGTTGTACATAGTACCATGCTGATTCTATCAGTTCGTGGTCACTAAGCCGCTGAATAAGTTTAGAGTTTCTCTCTGTAACGTCATCGGACAAGCGGTAGTGCTTTCCAGAGTTTTTAAAGACCGGACGCTTTTTCATGATCCGAGATTTCACTTCAGAGTTTTTGACCTTCAGTAAAATGGGGCGAGGCGCATTTTCCATGGCTCCGGGGATTCGATGAACAGCTATTATTTCCTCATCACTTACTTCAACTCCTCCTGTTTCGCTCAAAATTTTTCTTGCTATAGACGATGTGTTTTCTTTGTCTTTTTCTAACACTCCGTGTATTTTTACATTATTTTTTCGTGAGTATTGTTCGTTGTAATTGGATCTTTTGTCAGCTTCTTCTGCTATTTTTGTTGTTATTTCTAAGTTTCGTTCGATGTCTCGTTGACGTTTTTCTCTTTCTGCTAGCAATTCTTTGAGATGATTATTTTCCAGGACAAGATTGTCGATTTCCGTTTTGAGTTTATTTGTTTTATCGCTGTTTTCCTTCTTTATTTGCTTGAATTTGCCTTCCATCTCTGTCTTCATGTTGTCAATAGTTTCTTTGATAATTGTTTTAACTATATCCGTCAGCTCATCTTTTTTTATCATTTGATCTTTTATTTCTGTTAAATCTGCCAGAATCATCGAAACTTCGTCATTGCTAGTATTCGAAACTTCACTGCATGTTCTCTTTGTTGGTTGCTTTGAAGATTTGTTTCCTTTTACAGCATCTCTTAAAGATTCTTTTGTGCTTTCTTTGCGTGAGCTCTGAAAATATTTACTAGATCCGCCTCCGAAACTAGCCATGTTAACGGGTAAACTTCCACGGTACGATGGACACCTGTATTTACACCTGTATGTATATATGTCTGAGCGTGAAGTCTAATCACTATGGTCCGACGCATAGAAAAAATCGTCAAAATTAAGGAATCAAAAACACTTTTTCACAGAAAAAATCTCCCAATATCGTCACATCACCTTGTAGATTCGGTATACCAAAATTCATCAAAATATAATCACTAGTTTTAGGTAAGGTCCAGAAAAACAGAAGAGCGATTAAAATCGTGTGTACTCTGCTGTCGCCATATTTAGGAACCACAATATTTTATGATGTATTAACATTGTTTAAAGTAGCAACATGTTGTACCATAAATCTACATTCTTTCGGTCATTTTTCAAAATTTTTCTTTGGCTTGCTACGGCTCGCCAGCTCTTTATAAACTTTCTGAATAATATAGCTATTCTGATCCATCCCATATCCACATTGCTTTATCAAAGTACATGAAGACATTTACTCAAACTTTATAGAATATCATTACATGAACTTATCAATGGTAGAGGGTATAGGAAGTATTTTCTGATAAGTCTATATATTTTGCCAAATAAATTCCTGGCTCGCTACCGCTTTTATTCATGTACTCATAAAAACAGATCAAAAATTTAGAACTGCACAAGATATATCTAAATTTGTGCACACAGAAAATTCTTTATCTCTTACATCCCCCTTTTCAAAGATCAAAGATTCGGGGGCATATAGTTTTTGGCCTGTCCGTCTGTTTGTCTGTTTGTCCGAAAAAACTTCATATTTCACATGTGTATTCTTTGTGGCAAGACCTTTTCATTGATAACAAAATGTTTGACCTCGTGACCTTGACCTTAACATTTGACCTACTTTTCAAGACTTTTAACATTGGGCATAACATTTGAAAGGTAAGTGATAGGGCTTTCATATTTCACATGTGTAGTCCTTTTGACAAGACCTTTCAATTGATACCAATATTTTTGACCTCGTGACCTTGAACTTGACCTTTGATCTACTTATCAAAAACTTTAACATTGGGCATAACTTTTGAATGGTAAGTGAAAGGGCTTTGATATTTCACATGTGTATTCCTTGTCAGAAGATTTTCCCATTGATGCCAAAAAAAAAATTAACCCATTGAACCTTACCTTGACCTTTCACATACATGTAGTCAACAGAAAATGGTGTCCTCTTTTTATATCCATTTACATATTCATCTGTGTTGCTTGGACCCCTGTGTTTTACGGTCTTGTTTGTGTGTGGTCACCTTACAGTGAGGAGGTTGTTTTACACCATAATTGTGCGTTCTTCGAGACCTCTGGGAAATCGGAATAGTGGGAGGGTTGTGCGCACGTAATCCAGGATAACCACACCGTCTGCTATTTACGTGGCAGATGGCCGTCCTAAGTCGGCACCGGTTGCCCATTGGTCTCGTTGGTTTATGTGTAGTCTTTTGTGTTTCATGTTTCTATGTTGTGAGCTGGTGTTCCTTGTCCCTTTTGCGTCTCTTTCTGTGGGTATCTGTTCTGTGTTTTTTGCATGGGTGTTTTGGGATTTTGCTGTGGGTGCTTCAACCTAGTGTTGTTGGAGATCCCCTCCTTTCTTTTATACTTACAAAGGTACCACCGGGTGCATTCAAGTTTCACAAAAACAGGTTTTTTTGCTTGTAAGATATTTTGGGATGTTGTGCTCTGTCCACTTTTTCAGTCAGAGCTACGCCGTTGCTTATGTTGCTTGGACCCCTGTGTTGTGCTGTCTGTTAATATGGTCATCGTACAGTGAGAAGGTTATTTTATACATTTAGGTAATCGGAAAAGTGGGAGGGTTGTGTGCACGTATTCCGGATAACCACACTATCTGCTACTGAGGTAGCAGATGGCCATCCGAAGTCGGCACCGATTGCCCATGGGTCTCGTCGGTTTATTGTGGTAATTTGTGTTTGATGTCGTGTTTGCTGTTCCTTGTCCCTTTTGTGTCTCCTGCTATGTGTGTCTTCTGTGTTTTCACTTGAAGTGCTTTGGTGTGTTACTGTTAGTGCTGTAACCGAGTCTTGTTGGAGATCTCCTCCTTCCTTGCATATATTGTAAACCGTCTTTTATTCGCATGCGCGAGCGTTTTAACTTTTTACCCTACAACTCCAAACCCAAAGCTCAAAAACAGACTTGCAAATATTATTCGCAACACCTTTCTTTCAAAAAATTGGAACGGGAAATACAAATAATTTGTCAAAGGGCGGGATGATACTTATTTCGTGAAGAAACACTCTGATTCAATATCATCAGGATGCTTGAGTTTTTGATTGACATCATTTTTGTGGTGTTTGGGGGAACAGTATTCAAGCAAATAGTTGGCATCCCCATGGATGCCAATTGCGCCCGACTGCATGCTATATGTCCCCTTTTTATATTCATACGAGGCTGACTTCATCCAGACCTTGCTCTCGACGGAGCGAAACACATCGGCTCTTAGTTCAATTTACCTCTAGATACATAGATGACGTGTTGTCCATCAACAATCGAAACCCATGAAATCTATCCTCATGAATTAGATACCAAGGAAACAACCGAGAGCGACAGATCCGCTTCGTACTTGGATATACTTCTATCTTTCGATGCAAACGGCCATTTGAACACCTCACTGAATGACAAGCGTGATGATGATCAAATTCAATAGCATCATTTAAGAACAGATAAATTTAAAGTATGGACCAGACATGCACGTTTCGGGTACTTAACCCTCGTCAGTGATCCTTAATCTAAATAATGTAATATAGCCAAAGACTATGAAAAGGAGCTGATAAGATAAGGGCTGTATTTAGCCCTGAATCTCATCAAGTATTTCTTCTACATAATGATCTGTACGCAAGAAAAACTTGATAATTACTCAAATGTAATGTATTTGGAGATTCCTGAGACAACTTCCATTTTGGTAAGCTTATTTCTAGATACTTCAATTACAGTCTAAAGAGTAGGGGGTAGCCATGTTTAAAAGAAGCTTATATCGATCAAAAAACGTTGAAAATTAAGAACAATCTGGCTAATATGGATATCTTTAAACTTTAAAACATAGTTATAGTCTAAACAAGATACTAGAAATTAAACTCAAAAGTCTGGTCTCAATTTTTTCCATAAATTTTAAAATCTTGAATCTGAAATATGGTTGTATTTTGTATTCATTGGCTAAAAAGTAGACATTTTACCAAGAAATACACATTGTGTAGAAATAAACAGCACACTCCTGTTTATTTCATTCCAAAATCTTGTGCATGTCATGTGAACATGTTTAGAATAAATAAATGAATGAATTTAAAAGGGAAAAAAATTTGCTTATATAACGGCCTAAAACACAGATTTGTAAAAAGCCCCCACCCTCCCTTTTTCAGTTTTTTGTCTCTGGGGCATCGTTCCCCCCTTAGCTACAGAACCCCACTTTGTCAAAAGATGTGTATAAGTGATATACACCTTCTGTAAAAGTGGCGTTCTGTAGCTGAGGGGGGAACGATGTTTTAAAAAACTTTTCCATTTTCCATTGGTTTCTATAGAAAAAAGACATATTTTGCCCCAAAATTTAGGAAAACTATACATGATAAATCTTATGCAACTGCTGATTATGATGAAACCAAGAACTGGCATAAATTTTGTGAAAGAATTTTGTTGAAGTTCCCATTTTGAAAATTCCACTTGTTCAGGGCAGATTTTACGCCTTATCTTATCAGCTCCTTATGATGGCCATAAATGTACCGAAAGACGTAGTAGGAAGGGTGGGATATGATGCTACAGGACCCACGTTTTAGAAATTGCAAGAAATTTGGTAACATAAATTTTGGAATGCGTTGAAGAGACAGAAGATATACCGAAGTTGATCGAACTTGGCTACATGTGTCCTCAGGGACTCGTGGTCCACCAGCAGTGACACTCACCAAGTAGTTTAAATGATAAACGTCTTCAAATTCAAAGCATTTAAGAACAGATGAATTTGCAGCATGGACCAGACATGTATGTTTCGGGTACTTAACCCTCGTCAGTGATCCTTAATCTAAATAATGTAATTTAGCCAAAGAGTATGAAAATTATAATGTCCAAAAATATACCGAAAGACGTAGCAGGAACGGTGGGATATGATGCTACAGGACCCACGTTTTAGAAATTACAAGAAATTTGGTAACAGAAATTTTGGAATGCGTTGAAGAGACAGACGATCAACCGAAGTTGATCGAACTTGGTTACATGTTTTCAGCTTCCACATAACTAACTTCCCTTTCATGAATAGCAACATTCCGGAATCTCCTGCTTATGGCGTTGTTTCTCAGCTGATACGGTACGCCATGGCCAGACTGTTTGCACGTAAGCTACTTGTTCAGGGTTATATTACACAAGGGCTGATATCATCATTGGGGAGATCCTTCGGTCGCTACGGGGATATAGTAAAAGCATATGAGATCCCCCTTTCCAGAATGATCAGTGACATTTTGGATTGTGATTGAATGGCTGTCATCATCACCAAACAAGAAATACTTACCTGATATGTACATCAATATGAATATCGAGGCAATCATTGAGTTTGACAAGTTTCCATGGAGCTGTTGCAAAGGGTGTTGCATGCAATCAGGAGACGCTGACTCTCCCCGGGCACCTTGTCTCACTTCGGAATGTTATTCATTCCGAGGTTCGCAGCCGTTCGAATGGCAATTCTAATTATTTTGCCTTGCCTTCTCGACTTTAAGACTTAATAACTGATAGGTACTTCTTTGATGTTCGTTAGGTAGATCCATTCGCGAATATTCGCGAAATCGCGAATCGTGGATACGTCGACATTTTATAAATAATAAAATGTCCATATTTCACCAGAAGTCCAACGTTTGGATGGGTATGGAGATAACCCCTTCTTACATGTTACTGGTTACTATGCATATTGACTAGGACAATCACTTGACCTTATTCATTAATCATAGTACAGTGGATTTATTTACCAAATTTGTAGTGATATGAACAATCTTAACACTTGACAAAAACATCGACTAATTATTCGAAAATAAAATGTATTACATAAATGTACTATTATGGTAAACTTAGCAAGTAAGTACGGAATTACTTGAAAATTGTTGCACGTATTTATAAGAAAATTGATGTGTTCTTACTCGCTAACCTTCTTGAATGAAATTTGAATGCACCAGACACGTGTCCTCATCAGTGGCATTTTGAACAACCTTCTTGAATGAAATTTGAATGCACCAATCACGTGTCCTCATCAGTGGCATTTTGAACAACCTTCTTGAATGAAATTTGAATGCACCAATCACGTGTCCTCATCAGTGGCATTTTGAACAACCTTCTTGAATAAAATTTGAATGCACCAATCACGTGTCCTCATCAGTGGTATTTTGAACAACCTTCTTGAATAAAATTTGAATGCACCAATCACGTGTCCTCATCAGTGGCATTTTGAACAACCTTCTTGAATGAAATTTGAATGCACCAATCACGTGTCCTCATCAGTGGCATTTTGAACAACCTTCTTGAATGAAATTTGAATGCACCAATCACGTGTCCTCATCAGTGGCATTTTGAACAACCTTCTTGAATGAAATTTGAATGCACCAATCACGTGTCCTCATCAGTGGCATTTTGAACAACCTTCTTAAATGAAATTTGAATGCACCAATCACGTGTCCTCATCAGTGGCATTTTGAACAACCTTCTTGAATGAAATTTGAATGCACCAATCACGTGTCCTCATCAGTGGCATTTTGAACAACCTTCTTAAATGAAATTTGAATGCACCAATCACGTGTCCTCATCAGTGGTATTTTGAACAACCTTCTTAAATGAAATTTGAATGCACCAATCACGTGTCCTCATCAGTGGTATTTTGAACAACCTTCTTGAATGAAATTTGAATGCACCAATCACGTGTCCTCATCAGTGGTATTTTGAACAAAAGTTATTTTCAGACACAGCCAAATGTATTACACTAGCGCCCTCTAGTTTTATTTTTTTTTTGAATTTGTGCATCTACTTTTGAAAGAGTACGCATCGTCTCTTCGTGAAGTCAATTCTGTTTTACAGCTTTATTGCCATCACTAGTTTCATACCGAAACGACGGGTTCGGTTCTCAAAAAGTAGAAGACCAATGGAATTACATATCACGAAAGCATTTATAAACAATTACAACTTCACAGTCGTCGCCATGGCATCATATCATAACAACTTTTCAAACGCTTTATTTGATTGGATATATTTATTATAGTAACGGAATTAATTACCGATTTCGTATTTTCTTCTAAAGGAATTTTCCACTTGTAATTGTGATGTATGACCAGTAATATCATTGTGACAGTTGTAAAGTTATAATGCTCGCGAAATAACGTTCAAGTAGAAAAGATGAGAGTGCGCGGGTCTAAATTTTGAGTAAGGTCGATTAAGAATCATTCTTAAATGAAATCGATGACCAAAATTTCATTGGAGGAATGGTGCAAGAATAGTCACCTCTTTTAATTTTGATGATATTGTAAGATGAAATAAGTTTCCAAAACAGCAAAGTAATTTACAGTGGGAAATTGGTAGAAGGGACAAAACAAAGCAGAATTGGAAATAAAGAAATTGAATACACTTGGAACATTCAATCACAGGGAACATGTTTAACTGTTCCACACTACAAAAGAAAATAAGTGTAGATAATAAGAAAATTGAAGTGTTCCATCTCTTTACCTTCTTGAATAAATTAGCGCGCTGATCTAGGTATTCAAATCTACCCGAATATTCACTTTGGTACGATCCTTCATTCACATTATGCCTTGTCGTTACGATTTCGTAGGATAACAACGTCTCCAACTTGTTGATGTGCGCATATGGTGCACTGAAATCTTATAATTGAACGTATATTTTCATTTTATTTGGATTTCCTCTGTTTCGGCCTTGAGCATCACTAATGAGAAATAACTTGTTGAAATGCGCATATCACGCACTAACATTTAATACTAGAGCATATATTTCAATACTGAGAATTTTAAAGTATCTGAAGCGACCTACAATAGACCTTCATATTACCGCTAGACTTTTTAGACGCTCCAAGACCCGACATCTCTACTTTTGATGTTATTTTCAATAGTGACGTCATAGTGCAGATACGACGTCACAGTTAAAAATTACGTCAAATGTTGTCATGTCGGGTCTTAGGATGTGTAAAATACAAGTCAACTGCGGTAATATGAAAATCGTCTATTAATAATTAACATATGCTTCGTGTTACAAGAAAAGAAAAAAAAATTGTCTATATGAAGCATTTTATATTTTAAAAAAGTTTAGAGAAACATATATACAATAATATAATTCAAAATAACATATTAGAAGAACTTGATGATAACATCTATTTTTAAAAAACGGGTTTGTATGTTACCAAAAGGATAACGCGAGTAAAGGAATAATGGCTACGATCACAAATACTTGAACATCCGCCTCCATATCGTCTTAGGTATTAGGGGTGATTGATATATTTTGAGCCTCGGTTTTCTGGGACGCAGAAGGAATTCTGCTGGTAGATTATCTTAAAAAATGAACAAACAATCAATGGCACATACTATGAACAAACAATCAATGGCACATACTTCACTTCTGACACAGTTACAGAAAAATATTAAACTTAAGTGTTGTTCAATCAGGAAAATGCTCCTGTTCACAAGTCTGTCACTGCCATGGATACCATTCATGATTGTTGCTTTAATTTGATTGAGCATCCACCTTATTCACCTGATCTTGCTCCATCAGAATTTCATCTATTCCCAAAACTGAAAGCAGCTTTTTCTGGTCCTTACTTTCAGTCCGATGATGACGTCATACTTGCAGTGGATGGCTTTCACTGAACAGTAAAGATGAGGAGTTCTTTAGAAGTGGAGGAAAAGTGTATATATACTGAAGGGGATTATTTAGTAAAATGGTGCAAAGTGTCTAATAAAATTCGAATTCTTCAATACGATGCTCACAACATATTAATCAGCCCTGTTATAAATGTCAAATAATCTTTAAAGGAATTTATATGTATATGATTTGTAGCTCCCATATTGCATATTATGTGGTTCACACAATAAACCGCAATTTTCCGATCTTCTTTTTGAGTTCAAAATAACCCATGCGCCGTCATTAGGCTTACGTTTTCATTAAGACATCACGATAAAAGACGCTGTTCCATTCTAACGTGCCAAAGAAAGAGCGCAAAATATTCTTCCCTCTGTAGTTTTTCGTCACTTGTTGTAAATTTCGGCGGTCTATTAAGCATACATATATTAGTCATGGATATATGATGCGGCAAAGCTGGTGTAATGATCTCCATATACTTTTGATCCACGTTCTAGGAGTTGTATATTAACCTGATCTCCTTTGTTCAGTGAACATATTGTGACTTTCTCAGCGCTTTCCCATGCATCGTTACCGTGTGTATATGCTCGTATGGCCACGCTTCCATTGATCATCAGATTTAAATGTATAGGCTTGGCGCTCGAGTTCAAAATACCAAACGCGATAAGATATGTTCCTTCTTTGGGACACACAAATGTTCCATTGTTTTGAAAGTAGCCGCTTCCTTTGTTAGTAATGATGTTGTCAAAGAGTAATATTTCATTTGCTTTCTTTGTTGTGATAGAAGCAATTAGTGACACAGAGAAGTAAATCGGGCTCAAAGTCTGCAAGTTCCTCGAAACACGATCTGTAAAAAATATGAAATGTTGTTGACAATAGATATTCTCACTCATTGATCTCAGTTTAAGATGCATAACAATGCTTTGATTACGTCATTTGATTATTATATGATGCTATTTACAGAACCACTTATCAATTTCAACCGTATTCAAGTTAATCAAGTTATTATTTAAAAAAAAAGAATGTGTTTATTTATCTTTTCATATTTTTCTATATCATTTGATATTGTGAAATAATTTATTTGTACTGGGCTAGTTTGTATTGAAATATGATATAGTTTCTCCCCTTTTTGACAAATGTATTAAAATTTATTGCAAAAGGTTTAATTGTTGAAATTTGAAAAAAAATGTACATTTTAAAAGTCTTTGACAGATCGATATTTGATGCCCTTTCATTCTGTTGAAACAAGGCCTAGAGCATGTAGAAACAAGTATTTCAATAAAATGTAAAATCTTGGAACGGATTATTTCTATAGTGACATATTTTTCAAAAGGTTTCAACTAATTTTTACAATATTTCTATGAATTGAAATAACTGTGTCGAAAGAGCCTAAAATGTTACGAAATGAACAAAATTTAATCATACATTCTTCGTGATCACTCAGATTCAATGCATGATGGGGTTCTAGAGAAGAATATCTTAAGAGACGGGTACCCTCTGAGACCTATTGAAATGATCAAGCCTGGACGTTAAGTACTTCATGCATACATGTACCAAGTTTTATCCAAATCATCCAAGGCGACGCATAATCCGGTATGACAAAAGCTCACTTAGTTGTGTGTGCTGCAAATTTATCTGTTCTTATAAATGATGTAAAACGTCTTAAAATTCAATTGCATGATTTTAGAACAAATGCATTTGCAACATGGACATGCACGTTTCGGTTACTTAACCCTCGTCAGTGATCCTAATAATGCGGAAGGGTTCCAACTCTATACCTTCTTGAAGAAAATTTCAAACCAATTTATTATGCACCAGACACGTGTTTCGAATATTAAATTCTCATCAGTGATGCTTCCAGCCAAAATGCTTTTTATAAGCCGCCAAATTTCATTTCACTAGCGCCCTCTGGTTTTATTTTTAGAATTTAAATTTGACAATGTGTATTTGCTTTACAGAGAGTACACGGTTCCAAATTTTCTGTAGGGTCGATTCAGTAGCATATCAAAAGAAAATCTATGTTCAAAATAAGTCTTAACAACGCAATGTGGCCAAAGAGAGTGAAAGTTATTACATTTTGTATGTCCGATATGACCGAAAGACGTAGGAGGATGAGTTGGATATGATGCACGACCCACGTTTCAGAAATTTCATGAAATTTTGATTAGAGAAATTTTCGAATGCGTTGAATTAAAGGAGATCCTGACGACAATCTCAAATGCACTCACAATAGAGCACAAAATTGAGCATCGACGGACCCCTAGAAAGCTAAAGGTGGGACCAGGTGCCCCGCAGGAGTGAGCGTCCCCTGTTTGTCTAGCCGTACGCGCCGCCAATGTTCACGCATGAAAACGAAAACAAGATCCAAAACACATGCGCAGTCTAAGGTTATGTCTATATAGAAAGTGCTATGGCGACCATGTCAGCGGAAAATATTCAAAACACTTTCTGTCAAACCCCTCGCGGGAACATTTTTACGGCAAAGGGCATAAGTCTGACACAAATGAGTTTAAAAAATCATACGACAATCTCAACAGCTCTCACAATAGAGCACAAAATTGACCATCGACGGACCCCTAGCAAGCTGAAGGTGGGACCAAGTGCCCGGGAGGAAAATCATACCTGCTTGGCTAGCCGCACCCGCCGTCGATTTTCACGCACGAAAACGAAAACAATATCCAAAACACATACACTGTCTGAGGTTATGTCTATATAGAAAGTGCTATGGTGACCACGTGTAGGAAAAATATTCAAAACACTTTCAGTCAAACCCCTCGTGGGGAACTTTTATACGAGAAATGATCAACCGAAGTTGATTTAACTTGGTGCCCTCGGGGACTCCTGGTCCACCAGCAGTGACACTCACCAGGTTTTACAAATGTTAGACGTCTTCAAATTCAATAGCATAATTTAAGAACAAATAACTTCCAAATCTACGCATTTTCATTGGTCAAAAATACACGTCCACACCCCAAATGAACACGAAAAAATACCAGATGAGCCGGAACTACTTTCATCAAAATAATTCAATGTTGCTAAGATCGGCTTTTGAATGACAAAAATGCAAAAGCAAACATATTTTTGTTGACAGTAGCCCTTAGATATAAATACGATATCAGAATTAATTAAAATTGTATGACATTTCGATGATGTACCAGTTTACGCGGTTTTTACAGCGTTTTTCGGTTGCTATATATGCCCCTGTTTTTGAAGCCCCTTAGACCATTCCCTGTCCTTATATTTTGATGATAGACAGAAACGCAGTAAAATCACGAGAGAAGCAGAATATCCCATCTATTTTCTTCAAAATCACAATCCCATCGTAACAGGTTTTGGGTCGAGCATCCCGCGTTTGAAATTTTCCAATCGCTGACGACTGTCAAAGTGCAAAAGTTTTGAATGAAAACTTCAAAATGACCGAAAATCACCGTTTCAAACAATTCCTATGAGATACAATCGTTCTGAACCTATGGATAATTGAAAATAGAATTTTTTCTAGTGATGTATTTTCACCGGGATGGAGAATTTAGAACAAGATATTGTCAGAAAACAGAAAATGAGCTATCAAAAGACGATCAGGATACATTATCGTCATGAATTTTCACAATTAACTTGTCACTTATAAATTAACTAAAGTCCTAGGAAGATATTCTGGTACCAATAGATCATAATCATGCCAGTATTAGATCTATAAGTACATAGAATCTGTCGGTATTTATAAACTCTCCTGTGTGTGAAATCCAAACACATAAGACTGCCATGTCGGTGACCTTGAACTTGAACTGCAGAACGCGTCATCAAACAGATACGTCATATCATCTGATGATGTAATGAATTAGTAAAATGGGGCTCCAGATGGGGAACAATATTTTTGACACATTTGTGGCTTTTAACTAGATACGTATACATTTTTTCTATTTCGTTTGGGAACTAGTTCGCCAACGGGCGCTACGGAGTTGATATTTTCAAACGCAATGTATTAAATTAGTAATTTCTTGAGTATATTTGTGAAATTTGGGATAAATTGGGGTTTTACACAATTTGATGACAAACCAAAGTTCATACTCCAATAAACTGTCAAAATTGAACAGTCAATTCTTAGATAAATTTGCAGCATGGACCAGACATGCACGTTTCGGGTACTTAATCTTCGTCAGTGATCCTAAGTATAAATGCCATTCAATTTGAAATAAAATCTTATTCCAAATAGCATTAGAGGGATGGTGCTGAGATATTTTTACATTATTTTTACAAATATTTTGAAATGACATTTTTTTACGTTATTTTGCAGTAAGACAAACATGTTACTGCGGCTCAAGAAGGTAATTTGGTTTTATATACCTTGTCTGGAATTCGGCCTGGGGCATATAAATTCCAGACAATATATATCAGACATATTAAACATCTGGAACCGTAATTACGTATATATACAATATTCTCTTATCTAAAAACAAATTACCTTGAACTCTCGAGATATTTGAAGTTATTTCGGTGGTCGTTTGTTCCACTTCCTTCATTTTACCTTCTATCATGGCGGACAGTTCTCTGTTTGAGATGTTCATTTTGAGGTTAACACTATGTTCAGTCAGATAGTTCTGGGTTCAGGTTATCCGTAATGTTGGCAATCATGCTGCCGACTTTTGGTACAATGCTCTCTTGCTATGATTTTAACTGATATAAGAGTCCCCTCAAGTCCTGTATTTGTTTGTCCAGTGTGAGTCTCAAGGCACTTTCCTGAGTGATCAACTCATGTAATTTGAAGACGGCTGATTCCATAGGGGAAGATATACTCTGATATTCATCATCAGTGTCACTAAAAACACCCTTAATGTCTATAAACATAATGGAAATAGTGATCAAAATAAAAATACAAATAGAGCTACCCATCTTTAATATGAATGATTGCAGTTCTATGTTCAACCTGTTCTTGAAACTATGATACTGAATGCAGTTTGCCTTCTTTTTATGCCTACGTACGTTTGCATTTGCAGCTGTTTTATAAGTTTTAAGTAAACATTTTTATTACAGATCGGCTCTTTTGATTCACTTTGGCATGTATATCTTGAGAATGCATCAGTATAGCTCATAACATCAAGTGCAATGTTGTCCAACTGTTTTAAATCAAATGCACTACACAAGAAAAATATTGATACCCATTAGGTACGGTCCATTTGATATTCTGGGGGGGGGGGGGGGGCTTGGGTTTTTTGTTGGAGCAAGATTATTTTTTTCGCCCCGGACCGGGGCAAAATTATTTTTTTCTTGCAAAGTTGGAGCAAGGAAATTTTTTTTCACAAAGTGATGTTTGTGTTTTATCAATAGAAATTATTTATATTTTTACTCAAAACTCTAAATATCAATTTGTTAGTTTATTTTCATGCAAGTATTCAATTTACTTTTAAACAGAGAGATAAAAGATTTTTACAATACAATTCTCAATATTTGATATAAGATACATGTCAATAACATGTATAAGGGGGTTTGAGGGGAAGTTCTCCTTGACAAATTTTGAAATGTAGAATTGTAAATTGGTGAATAACTGAATTTCTCCTTCTAAGCTTACAAGAGCATAAAATTAGACTCTTTGGATCATACATGCAACATGTTTTAATAGCAATACATATAAATATTGATAATTTGATAATATATTTAAGCTTTTAAGGAAGCCCTTCTCCATTCACATACATGTATAAATTTTGATATCTTCAAATATATGAACTTTGGCATTAGTAAATAATGTTTTGATAGAAAACTATGGCGAGCGAAGCAAGCCAAAAGTTTTTGATACAAATTGAAAACTACGGCGAGCGAAGCGAGCCGAAAAATTTTAAAGAATTTTAGCGAACTTTTAAGGTAATTCTTCAAATTCAGACTACTTCTAAGAGCAAGATTATTTTTTTCTGTAACGCCATAAGCAAATTTATTTTTTTCATCAAAATTGAGAGCAAAATTATTTTTTTCGAAAAAAACCCAAGCCTCCCCCAGAATATCAAATGGACCGTGCCTTATGGCACAGAAAAGAACAAAACGCATGTTACGATACATATTTTTTTCTTTTTCTTTTTCATTTCTATGCACGTTTAATGATGTGCTGCAAAACAAAACAAGCTTCCTCTCTAATAGAGGACTTTTGACCATTATAAAGCTTCGACTTTGTTAATGTTTTAAGTAGCTTAACTCGCTGTCTACTTTAGTGTCCTCCCCAAAAGCATATCGGAGAAAAATCTGTAGGGTGAGGGGTTATGTTATTTAAAATATGATATAAGACGTGATTGACTAGCATTTTTGTGTGTGTACTGTTTGCATATAATATATATATAAGTAAATAATAAATGTTGATACTCGAATATTTGTAGATGATTTGGAAAGGGGGGGTGGGGTCGGCGGTACCTTCATGCACCTTCAAGGTCCTCTTGTCATCTTCAGGATCCTCAAGGCACCATCTTTGAAGCACATTTTGGGACCCCCAAGAACATCCTTAACAGCAGATGATATAAAAAGCATACTCACTAGATATAAATAATTATATATAGATTACGAATTAAGATTATTTCCGGTTATCATGCAAAGTAACTTCATGAAAGGTAAGTGAGGAAATCAAAAACAAAACAATTTGATAAAATAATACATCAGCATGTAATAATCAGATTTTACAGCATGAATTATAATGTCTTAAACTTCCGAGATCATCCATATTTAGTAATAAGAAGATAAGAGTATAAAAGTGTACCTTTTACCTTTTTAGATCCATTTATATAGAATCTGTGTTACAAGAGGCTGCTGCGTTTAACTATCTTGTTTGTGATGTCACCTTACTGTGAGAAGTTTTATGTTTATACAACAATTGTGTGTTTATGGAGACCTCTGTGTATCCGGATAAGTGGGAGGGTTGTGCCCACGTAATCCGGATAACCACACCATTTGCTTATAGCAGATGACCGTCCAAAGTCGGCGCCGGGTGCACATCGGTCTCCCTCCTTTTATGTGTTGTCATCAATGTTTGATGTTTCTGTACGTCTGTTACGATTGTTTTGTATGATGTTCTTGTGAATATTGTTGTGTCTGTTTGCGATTTGTAGTTTGTATGATGTCATGTATGTATCACTTTCTTGTGGGTTTGTTTCGCTGGGTGCGTGCAGGATGGTCATGCTGGAGATCATTTCCTTTCCTTTTACGTATTGAGACTTACTTCCCCAATTAGTGATAACAAGATGACTCGTATCGTTCGGTATATGGAGATATTTTATCCTTTGACAATGTAGATGCAATCTGTTACCAAGTGAACTGTTTTTCAGTAGATGCACATGGTTTATCTTTAAAAATTGCGGACAAATTTCCATGGTCTGATGTTTACAAGTATCGTCGACCGATCCAGAATCGGAAATATGCATTGTAGTCCATAGGAAGTAAATATATTTTGAAATGTAATATAAGTTAAAATATATAATAATGTGTAAAAAACGTTTGGTGTATATCTTATAATTTTTCTTTTGTTATTGACATACAACACTTTAAAATATCAATATAATGTTCTACTTAGACTTGAATGAATAATTGAGAAATACTATCAGGATTGAAATTTAGCAAGTCTGGTGTATGAATCCAACAATCTATTTCTACACTTCTTGAGTAAAAAAATCATATAAAAGGCAATATTGTGATATTGTTGAGAAATAACAAAACACAGTCACACAAAAAGCGTTTCAGCAAAAAGGATGTAAAGATAATACGGAGTGATTTATAGCAAAAAAATCATTTCAGTAGCGCCATCTGGTTATATTGTTTGAAATGGAATTTGTACATTTACTTTGCAGAGAGTGCGCGGCTTCAAATTTCATATAGGGTCAATTCAGTAGCATATCCAAATAAAATCTATATTCAAAATAGCATTGGTAACATGTACTATCATATGAAAAGTCAAGCAGATATCATAAAATGACATTTAATATTGTAAATTCTTTTGAATATTCAGAAACATATTTTAAAAAAGTATTCTCGAGGAAATGGAATGTTAAAAGTAATCGTTAATCGTACAAACATCAGAAAGTTTAGAATATATGTGGCAGTAAAAAGATCTATGTACTGTATGGTGTTCTAATAGAAATGTAGATTTAGTTTTTGAATTTCATTCAATCAAATATTGAGGAAGTACCCATCAGTTATTCAGTCTCAAAGTCGAGAAGGTAAGACAAACTCATTAGAATTTCCATTGGAACAGTTGTAAACCCCGGAATAAACAATATTTCGAAGTGAGACCAGGTACCCGGGGAAAATCAGCATCTCATTTACATATTGATGTACGTATCAGGTAAAGATGTCTTGTTTGATGTTGACAGCCATTCACTCGCAATCAAGAATATCAATGATCATTCTGGAAGAACTTCAAGAAGGGATCTCATTTACTTACTAGTATCATATACTTCATACACTTCAAATACTCTCATATACTTCTCATACTTTGACATGTTTCAATGGAGCTGTTGCGACGGGTGTTGCATTCAATCAAGAGACACTGACTCTCCCCGGGCACCTGGTCTCACTTCGGAATTTTTTTTCATTCTGAGGTTCACAACAGTTCCTATGGAAAATCTAATGATTTTGCCTTGCCTTCTCGACTTTGAGACTGAATAAGTGATCGGTACTTCTTTAATGTTTATTTATATACTTCTATAAGATCCCCGTAGCGACCGAAAAACTTCCTACATGATGATTTCAGCCGTTGTATAATATAACCCTGAAAGATTAGTTTACTTGCAAGCCGTCTGGCTCTAATGATGAAATCATTTTTGGAACATGCCCTGGTGTACCGAATTTGCTTAGAAACAAATACGTCACAAGCAGGAGAAGATGGAATGATGCTACTAATGAAAGGGAAGTTCGTCATATTAAATTAACACATCAATATGAAAACATCAAGGATTATACATGTAATACACTGTCAGACCCTTGGTTAATATATACATTATTAGTTAATATACAGTGTTTTACAGGGGGGATACAGAAATTTATTGGGTCGATGAAAAAAAGTTGTATTGGCCGAGGCAAAGCCAGCCCAATACAACTTTTTTCATCGACCCAATTTATTTTTGTATCTCCCCTGTAAAACATTGTATAACGAATTTATCCCACCGATGGCTATTTGTGTGTATGTAACTATAACATATTTTAAAGCATTTCGATGATGTAAACAGCGTAAAATGTCTTAGTTGAAGCGGAATATTAAAACAATATCCTTTCAGTGGCAGAATACAACATAATATTCGGTTCCTCTTGACCAATCAGATTGCAAGAAATTTGGCAGATGTGGGATAAATATAGATATTTTGTCAAACAAAATTAATAATACGGAAGTGTTCCAGCTGTATACCTTCTTGAAGAAAATTTCTAACCAATTTTCATACACCAGACACGTGTTCCGAATATTAAATTAAGTATCAATGGGAAACAAAACATACAAAACAGAAAAGATGATGTCAACATATCTAAATAAAGTTATATACTGTATGCCGTGAGCAGATATTTTCCAAATTGAATAAACAATGACATTGAAATATGAAAACATAACTAAATATAACAAACTGCAGAATCTGTGGATGAAAACAAATTTAGATAAGTATCAATGACAAACAAAACACGAAGAAACAGAAAAGACACCCAGAAAAATTATATAATACTACTACTTTGACATTAAGAATTACTTTTGTAGTAACCAGTTGCTAATTTAGAAAAAAGTCTACAACTAAAAGAATAATAAGTACAATGTATTATCCGAGAAGAGAAATAATACTGAGCATTTATCTGTAAAACAATTATATCAAACATTGCTCCAAAAATGTTGATTTTAAATTGCATATTTAAAAAAGGCCAAATTATTCAAATAACAATCCCTTTATGTTTTCCATGAAATGCTAATTATCATACTTATTTGCCAAATAAGTTAAAGTGAATATAGCAAATTGTATTATTAATAGTTTTTAGGTTTGTTTCTTTCTGTCTACACCTATTTGTTGAATTGATCAAGACCACAGAAGGCGAGACGCCTTCTATGGGTTTGATCAACCCAACAAATCTCTGTAGACGGTCAGTGACAAATCTAATTACTGTTTTATTTTGTCAATAACCAAAATTTCATTATAATGATTTTCAGTCTCATCAATTCCAGACCCAAAAGCAATTACAGACCATACAGGCCCATCTTGACATAGTAAGTAGTATTGATTTCATTCATGATCATCCTTTACTTTGCTAACTTTGTGTGATTATCCCTCAGAGGGTTAATTTTATCTAGAATTTACCATCTACAATTTACTTGACCAGATTTGAGTCTATTTTAAATACCCTGATGTTATCACAGAGCTTACCTACCTCCAAGAACATTATGTCATCATACCAGCAGACAAAGCCTCAAATAATTACACATGTACTTGCAAAAAGTTCTATTTCGACAGCCTTGTTAAATAGTTGGGATTAAATTCAACCTGGGAATCCCACCTACACCCCAATGACTTTTCTGCCTCTGAAATAATAGATAACCACAAATCAGCTCTCGCTTCCTTTGACTTTGACACAAACAATTTAGATTTACCATAATTATACTGCATACCTAAAACATTGTAAAATGCATAAGAATCCGTACAAACAACGTTTCATCACTGGTTCCTCAAAATGAACTACCAAATCTGTATCTATCTTTCCCGCCAAAGTTTTATCTGGAATCAAATCTGAACTTCAAAAATATTGTTCGATAGTATATGCTCGTAGCGGCATTAACCAGATGTGAATTTTAAAGAATTCGAAGGAACTTTAAGAACATCTGAAATCCACTCATTTTAGTAAAGAGTTTATTCGATCAAAATCCTTGATTTTCGACACTTCATACAATCCCACATTCTAAATTGAAAGAAAGACTCGCAAAAATTATAAGTAATGCATTTACAAGCAAGAACGGCAATCGCAAATACAAATTTATTGTTGTTAACTATGACAAAACCTACTTTGTAAAAGAAAAGTCCGATTCTGAAAATATGTACACTGAAGCAGATATTATTCAGATGTTAAACTTCCTGATCAACAACATTTTTGTAGAGTTTGTAGGAATTCTTATGGGGACCAATTGTGCCCAACTCCTTACCGACATTTTTCTTTACTCGTACGAAGCTGGATTCATTCAATCTTTGGTATCTGAAGGATATAGATACTAAGCTTCTGACTTTAACTTCACTTACAGATATAAAGAAAGACGATGTACTGTCCATCAATAATCTAAAATTCCCGAATAACCTTAGCAGAATCTATCCGTCGGAGCTTGAAGTCAATGAAACTACAAAGACAAATAATTCAGCATCATATCTGGACATTATGCTGTCCTATGACACTGATGGTCACATGAACAACTCACTCTATGACAAACGTGACGACTTCAGATTCAGCATCACAAATTTCCCTTTTCTGAGAAGCAACACCCCTTTATAGCCTGCTTATTGCGTGCTCATATCCCTGTTGATACTTATGCCAGAGCAAGTAGCATATATACAGATTTTGTTCTGAGAGCTAGGCGTCATTCAGATAAGCTTCTTCGTCAGGGATACGTTTGACATTTGACAATAATCGTCATCGTCACTGAGGAAGGTCTACGGTCGATACGGGGAACTCGTCATACCCAAATGTCCAGAATGTTGAATGATATTCTGTCTTGGACCATTTGAACCATCCAACCATAGACTATACTTGTATGTTCCGAAATGGAAGTAACCGGATGTGATATTTCTGCCGAATTGAAGCAACGGGTGCTGCATGGAAGAAGGAGATGTTTACTCTTCTTGGATGCCTGGACTCACTCCTAATTGGGATTTCGCTTCTTTTCATGTAGTGGAGGTTTTTGTTTGTTTGCTTTAGTTCCTGTTTTATCCTGATTTCGTATGCCTTCGGTTTATGAAACTAGCTCGCTACCGAGCTATAATCAATTATGGTTTATAAAATGAGTAACCTTTATATAACCTACTTTTCTCCGTAGAAGACCGAATGCGAACACGTATTTGCATAAGGCTAGTACTGTAGCAAAACAAAACAACATGGCGGTCGGACGAAAATAAATCGACAATCGGTGTTATCAAAATCTGAGAAGAGAAATGTAATAAACTTTCAAATAAAAAAATAGTATTGGCTTGACATTGGACAGATAGAGACCTTAGAGGACGACCGAGGCATTGAAATTAATGAGCCGAAGGGAGGTACACTGTACGTATACATGTCGATTACTACATGTTTCAAAGTAGACATTTTTCATGATCGCGGACTTCGCACTTCGGATACCGCACTTGGAATGGACTATGTCACAAAATTAAATTGTTGATGTTATCCCAACGAACCTAGAATTTCTGTGTTTACACGTGCTTATATACATATTTAAAGCTCTCAATGGTCATTTCGTCTGTTCTGCGTTCATGTTTTTCCTTTCTAATCGCATTTGATTACTTTAATATGATCCCGAAAGTGCGAAGTCCGGAGTGCGAAGTCCGAAGTACGTCAAATATCCAGTAATCCCACGATGTAAAGTTCGTTCTTGCGATTGGCTGATCGTGGCAGTGTGCTCACTCTGACCTTAGTATACGTGACATATTTCTACATACTGTATATGCAAATAACAATTTCCGAAGTTTACCGAGATCGTGTGTATCCGAGAATAAAAACGTCTATTAAACAAAAATCTGAGAGATAATTGATGTTCAAATGGTCGTATTAAAAAACTTTTTACGGTAAAACTTCGTTTTTAACAGTTAACTCCCTGCGAAACCATTTGTTAAATTAAGATAACATTGTTGACAGCGTCCCTTTAATGACAATGATCTCTAACTTTTATTGATTTTCTGATTGTCCAAATAGGTAAAAGACGGTCAATTGGAAAGGTCGTACTCAAGATCTTTAATAGACATAGGAAACCAAATTGAATGTAGACAGTGGAAAGAAGCATAGAAGCAATACACGTCCCCTACCGGTCAACAAAAATAAAACTTCTTTTCCAGGTTATGTTAATGCCAAATATGTTTTTTAGATGGTAAGTTAATAGTGATAATGAGTATTACTAGTGCCACCACGGAGAGGATCCTCACAATATATGTATATTCATAAATATATAATGAGGACAGATCAGGCAAAATGATGCACTGCACTTTTTGAAGACAATAATGAATTAATGTTTCAGAACTGTATAAAATGATTACGCAAGTTTTAAGTGAAATGTTGATAGAACAATCTTTGTGAAGAGATTCTAAAAATAAACTTCATTAAGATAAAATAGAAAATGAGGTTAATTTCAAATATTGCTGAAAGATCACTTACAGTAAAATACAGTAGTTTGTAATGAGTTGGTGAAAACAAACTTCTGGAATTTTGTTTGGCATCGCAAAAAATGTAGAAGTTATATGCAAAATGAAATGTAGCATCCCAGATAAGAAATAACGAATATATTGACACTGGCCAAATAATGTGAATCAAGACTTAATTATTCAACCCGTATGTACTGCGACTTTCACCTTTGACAATATTTTTCTACCAGTATGTTCGTTGACCTTTAACTTTCATTAAGCTCATGATACATCCTTGATTCCTGGCCAACAATTTTGTGAAAAATTTAGACCCATGCAGCCAGTGGAATATGATGGCCCGGACATGCATATTCGGACAGACAGACAGACAGACGGAGACGAAACCTATAATCCCCTTAGGTTTTACCGTTAGGGGACTAAAACACGTTGCGACTGTGTCTCCAGAAAGTTACACGTACATGAAGCAAACACGTCGGGTTGTGACCTGGGCTGTAGTCTTTTAATCACTCTGGCTTAAAGTCCTACTGATGAGGAATCATCAGAAACATGCATGTCTGATCCTCCGCATTTAGAGATTTCTTTCCAAATGGGTGCTGTCTGACTGCAGAGTGGGACATTGATTTCCTTTTTCATTAGGTGCTGAGATGTTGTTGTCACTTTAGAAATGGTTGGTTTGTCGAAGTTCATTTATACAAAACCCAACTTCACTTCTTTCTGTTCGGCCTCTCCATTCCTGCCGAGAGAAGCACAAGTCGTACGTTTAAACTTGAAATGTCAACTTTGTGAACATTAAATGAAATATTTTCTGTTTCCCTCTTCTTGCAAGAGAAAAGAGTTTAAGTCATTTTCTCGACATATTAAAGTAAAATTTATTGTTACAATAACTTCTTTTGGAATGTTATCATTATGTGAGAAAACTACAATGGATCTAGGAATTATAAACGGAGTGAATCTATAACTTAGTCATTCAAGACGATAATCACAGCGTAAATTCTGAGGTCATTAAGACTGTATTCGTAATACAAAATATCTTGGCATCCTCCTAAAATTATTCTTAAAAAACTGTCTGAGGTTATTTCTATATAGAAAGTGATATGGCGACAATTTCAGGGAAAATATTCACTTACTGTCAAACCCCTCGCGGGGAACTTTTTAAGAGCTCCACACAGCAAAGGGTGTACGTGTGACACAAATGAGTTGAAGAAGATCCTGACGATAATCTCAACAGCACTCACAATAGAGCACCAAATTTAGCAAAGACAGACCCCTAGCAAGCTAGAGGTGGGTCTAGGTGCCCGGGAGGAGTAAGCATCCCCTGTTGGCTAGCCGCACCCGCCGTCGATGTTCACGCACGAAAATGAAAATAATATCTAAAATACATGCACTGTCTGAGGTTATGTCTATATAGAAAGTGCTATGGCGACAATGTCAGGGAAAATATTCAAAACACTTACTGTTAAATATATCAACATGCAACTTATTTATTTTAACATGCGACTTATTTATGTCTACATGTAACTTAATTATGTCAACATGAATCTTATTTATCTTGCATGTCAACATAACCTGTACTATAATATCTCGCATGTAGGGGGCAGAAGTATGCCACCATACAGTTGCGAACCTCGAAATGAATAACATTCCGAAAAGAGGCAAGGTGCCAGAGAGTCAGCGTCTCCTGAAATCATGTTTACAGAAAGTCGAGGAAAGAAAATGACAAGTATTCCCAAAAACTAACACGTTTATCGGTTCTTGATAGCATACCCCATGGTTGTGCAAAGTGTATGTAAAATCTGCAAATGACGTCATTTACAAGAATTGTATTTGTGTATGAAAAAGCTGATAATTTCAGCAATATATACTTTTGTACAGTCGACTAATAGAGAAGACACATGTGATTTCCTTTAAAATACTCGACGGTATCACATTTTCCCGATTAAAAGTTTGAATATGACTTCTTTGATTTTTTTGTGTATAATTTGTCAGTTAAATTCCTTTTGAATAAAAAATGACCACAATATGATAATTAGATACTATGAAATAAGTAAAAACACTTATAATTGTATCAACGTACAAGGACGTACAATGAATTAAAGAGCCGAAATATTTAAATATGTACATTTTCAAAAGATAATATGTTAATGATAGGGACATGAGATACATTATTGGATTATGGTCAAATATCATATAATACAAGTACCATATTAACGAAATGAGTATGCAATTTAGCATTTTTGGTTAACCAAAATAAATCTTCGTGCTACAAAAAGTAAAGTATCCAACGTAAAGGGGTACTCTAACATATACTACTTTGCTATGATGTTGCATATAATGGAAATCTTTGTTGAAGTTGAGCTGTGAGAATACGTTTGATAACAAATGGATAACATATTCGATAGGCAGGAAAGGAAAATAAGTTTTGATGCTAATTTCTTTTATCTAAGGGATACGTGCACTGTTGTACTTCTTCGATGTTTATTATCAGTGACAAAGATGAGGTTTGTCGTAATTCATATTTTTCTTCTTGACACGCATGAAAAAAAATATGGCATATTATTCTGACATATTTCTTAATCAAAATGTACATTTGAATTTGATTTTTTCCAAAGTAGAAAGTATTTGAACAAATGATTATCTAATCATAACAAAAAGGAGGTGTCGAAATAAAAGTTTTCATTTTATTGTCACTTAAATAACGGTAATAAGAAATTATTTTTCTTTTCTCAATAAAAAAAATATTTAAAGCAATTTACCTTGATGAAATCAACATTTCTTTCATTAATAACTAGTTAAATCATCTAAGACGTATATTTTATCATTATCTGTATTTCTTTTTTTCACAATAAGAGCAATAAAAGTCCACTTACTGATTACCTATCAAAGAGTATAACCGATGTGTTGTGATTACTTTAGACCGCATTTTCGAATTTTTAAACATGTTTTAAGCTAACTTTACAAACTTGATGAGCCGTTGCAGTATGGCAATGTATAATAAATCAATTCATATCGTCTAGGTATATGAAAAGTTCATAGTTTTTGCAATCATTTCGATAGTAAACGTTCTTGACCTAGCAGAACTCTTGACGTGTTGCAAAAAACTATAGACTTTTCATATATATAAACGATATGAACTTACTTATTAGGCATTGCCCTAATGGAAAAGAAGGGAGGGGATCTCCAACCAGACCCTGTTGCAGCAACAACAGCAAAACACCCGATGCGAAAACACAAAGACGAGCACACTTATGGACGAAAAAGAGACATACGACATAAACATCAAACACAAAAGACTACACATAAACCAACGAGACCAATTGGTAACCGGTGCCGATTTTGGACGGCCATTTGCCACACAAGTAGCAAATGTTGTGGTTATACTCGATTACGTGCGCACAACCCTCTCACTTTTCCGATTATCCAGAGGTCTGGAAGAACGTATAATTGTGGTGCAAAACAACCTCCTCACTGTTAGATGACCACATACAAACAAGACCGCAAAACGCAGGGGCCCACGCAATGCAGATGAATATGTAAATGGATATAAAAAAGGGCGTACGTACTATAGCCCGTGCTCTGCCGGCTGTAGCGATCTCATGTATGTTATCTCATCAGTCTCATCAATTTTGTGCAGTATCGCTCAAATGATGAGAAAACAATCAAAAACCCCCATAAGTAATCATAACATCATACGTTTCGATTCCACGCGGTTGATCTATTCACCACAATAATGGAAGGACAAGAGAAGGTGCGTGCATAGGGACTGGGATCCCTCTGTTACATCCTTCATAAAAGTTCTATCCAATAAACAGGAACGGAAATTCGAAGAAGTATCTAAATAAAATCAAAATAAATTTTGATGTTATTTGAAAGGAAAAAGTTTTGAATTTAATGCTTATTCAAAAATTTTCTTACAGATACGGGGATATTTCTTCACAGAAAGTCATGTATGAAGAGAACAATAGGAATTGTGGATGCAAACCAATCAGTGTAACAAATGTTTCAAGGAAGTCTATACTGTACGTTTCCTGGGAAGTGAGAAAACAAAACATGTCACCGCCATCATTGTGTTCAATTCATCTTTAAGGTATGAATATATCATTGATTTAAACGAGTTATGGGCCTTTTTTGCTACCCAAAAACTGGAGCTCGGAATGATTGAACGCGCGTTTGTGATTGGCCAATATTCACATAAGAGAAAGTACAATATATAGACTTTCACCTCGTATATTAATTTCTAATTAATTATTACACGAACAAAAATGATATGGGTTTTCTAGCGAGGAGTACCTATCAAATTTTAATTTTTCACTTATTTATTCATTCTAAATTTAGAGAATGAAAAGCAACGATAACCCAAATTTATATTTAAAGGTAGATAAATCATTGTTCTGTCTTATGATAAATGACTCATCCTTTAAATCGTCGATTTTCACAGAAGTATGGAAGCCCAACCTGGATACCCCTTATAGTGGATGTCTATGGCAAATGTTCGGAATTTGAATTACCTTCTTCATATCTTAAGTATATCGTTACACTAATACATCGGAACGCTTCTCTCTGGCACGAACATTGGGAAATAAGTAGTCGCGGAGAGCGTTTTTACCATGTCCATACGGCAACACTGGATTAGTGTGAATTATCTATATATCTCATTATTATGAGGGTGAAGTCACGTTTGTCATATATTGAAGCATGACCTTCGTTGTCAAAAGATATAAAATATCTAAATATGAAGCAGATTTAATGCTTCTACATGTTCCAAGGATCTCTTTCAACTCAGTTCACACGGATAGATTATGCTTAATTCATAAGCACTTTACAGAAATGCAGATTATTAATCATCAATTGAGAGCACATATCAATGTTTAAGTACGGAGCAAGGACTGGACAAACTATACTTCGTATGAGTAAAGGAAATATCAGGAAATCGTGGAGCACAGATGATTCCCGTTGGAATTCTCACACTTTGCTGAAAAATATTTCTCCAAACACTGCAACTATGTTATCCATCATTAAGTTCAATGTTTGGATTATTTCTTCCTCTGTGTATTTAATTTGTCACTAGAAAAAAATCCAGATTGCTAAAACTACATTAGACGTCCCTACGGCAATTTGATCCATAGCGGACTCAAAAAATGTTTTTAACATGTTGAAAAATTCTCTTAGCTCTTACGAATTGCCACGACTTGCCAAGAGCTTCGGATGCACAATTTACCTCGATACTTAGCTATCAGTGGCCCGGTACGCGAAAGTGTGATGGGCTCTCTACCGGATATCATGTGGGAGTATTCTGTGCACGTTATCCGGAAAACAGCAAAATCTTATGTAACAGATGAACCTCCTCAGTCGATGTCGATAACCATTTGGTCTTGTTGTTTTTTTTTGTCTAATTTTGTGCTTGTTTACTTGTTCACATAGGATTGTGTCGATATTTTTCGACGGGTACTGCAACCGATTTATGTTGAAGAAAGGAGGGGATCTCCAACAAGACGGTTGAATATCCCCCCTTTGTTTTATAAGCCTAAGATGGCCTTGGATTTCTTTGAAAGGCCACATTCCATGAAACAGAATGTATTGATCAAATTCTACAGTTTTCCAGCACTGACAGACAGTAACGACGGGAGTCCATAATATTTACTGACAAATCGATTCAGAGAAGACTGGTTCATCATCCCTAATGTTATGCTTTTTCTTCATCATTACAAAAAGGAAGCATTTTTGCTGTGGGTGCTGCAACCGAGTATTGTTGTAAATTCCCACCTTTTTCATACAAATGAAGAATGTCAAACATCTTCAAATTCAATGGCATCATTTAAGAACAGATAAATTTGCAGCATGGACTAGACATGCACGTTTCGGGTACTAAACCATCGTCAGTGATCCTCAATCTAAACAATGTAATATGGCCAAAGGGTGTTAAAGACGTAATGTCTAAATGCTACAGGACCCACGAGATTTTGATCACAGAATTTTCGAATAGGTTGGAGAAACGACACGATCAAGCGAAGTCGATTGAACTTGTCTACATGTGCCCTCGGTGACTCCTGGTCCACCAGCAGTTACACTCACCAAGTGGTACAAATGTCAAGCGTCTAAAAATCCAATAGCATCATTTAAGAACAGATAAATTTGCAGCATTGACCAGACATGCACGGGAAGTTTTCTTTCTATAATTATTGTCTTATATTTTGGTCTCAAACATCACTTATAAGTCTCGAAATTGGAGAAGATGACTCCTTAATTTTCATGGCATATTAAATTGGTATCGCTGATTGAGTGTTAGCCGCATCAACCATTCAGAAATAGGTGTAACAAGAAAGGAGGGGATCTCCGACAAAACTTGGTTGCAGCACCAACAGCAACACACCTAACACCCCAAGTGAAAACACAGAGAAGACACATACAGCAAGAGACAAGGAACAGCAAACGATCAAATATCGTAACTTGACGACTTTCGCTGCAAAATATACAACATGCACAAATTACGGTCACCTACAGACATGATGCAAATAATGGGACATCTAGTAAAATGGAAGCATTTAAAAAGAAAACTCGATGAAATGAAAAGCAGTTAAACCTAGCATTGAAGTTTGACTTTTTGACTTTTCAATTTTAGGAAGACTTGGAATTAACCAGAAAGACCATTTTTCGAACAGGTTGAAATAGGGGCGATATGACTTGGACTTCGACTCCATTTTGATTCTCTATTTCCGTCTTCAGAATTTCAACGAATGTAAATCAATCAAATGTTTTTATGTTTAAGATATCCACCTTTTGATGTTGCATTTTCAGATCAGATTAAGAAAAATCTTCGATACCCAAGAAATTCCTTAGGAGAACCTAAATTTTCTCGAAGGTACATTTCACGTTTTAACACTAACCTTCTAGTCAAACTCTCCTACTTGGGGTTCACTATTGTTCCGAAGATGTCATTAAGTTTGTTTTCATTGTTTTCTTATTTATCAAGCTTTCTATTCACATCGGTAACATGATTGTCTTTCTGATTTAAAGTGTTTTTATACATCTACTTTTCATTTACATTACCAAATATTGAAAACAATCAAGGAAAATCTACTTTAAAAAAACAACATAAAAGTTAAGAAGATGTTTCTCCTTATCAATTATGGTTGTATCAAATTATATCCTTGTTTTATATTTCTATCGGATGTTACAGGTATATTGATAGGTCAGTTAGACTTAACAAAAGATCCTAAAAATACTCCGTTTCAGTGACGTTGCGACTGAGGCAGGGGCATCTCATCAGAGTGTAAAAGATTTGCAATCCAGAACGAGGCATACCGAGTCTTGAATGTAGCAAATCTTTCGCACAAGGACGAGATTTTCCTGTCTTAGTCCCAAAATTATCTCACTCAGCTTATTTCATTATCATTAAAATGATTTCATGAGACTGATAACAAAGTTTGCACAAATCTAATGATGACGTGACATAACATTGATTGTCACCTTTATGGCTTCATAATATGTGTCACGTTTGGTTTGAGACAAGAAAATCTCACGTTGTCATATCTACATTTTTTCATCAGTCAAAGATTATACCACTATCTAGCATATTACACTGCAATGTTGTCATTTATGTTTCTTCTGTCCATTTTTTATATTGAAGTTATTAATATTTTGTCTGATATCTAAGGAGTGTCACCCTCTTGACACATCTCTGAGCCACGATCATCACTGATGATTACATTGTTTGTTGAAATGCGGCGCATATGGTGCACTTAATTGATACGATAAAACATACATTTTAAAATAATAATTTCAACCACTTGGTTGGTACATGTATCTCTGCTGGTGGACTTTTAGTCCTGAAAGATATCATTAGATTGAAACATTTCTTCCAAAGGGGAGGGATCATACAAATAGAAACAAAAACACTCGAAGACACAAATTACACACTCTATAAAGGCCAAGTGCCAAATATTTGCGTATTCGAGTGTTTGTGGATTTCCTCGAATATATCAATCGCCTAGTTTACTGTGCTTCTGCACTGACTTGAAATATATTTGTAAATTTATTTGATACAAAATTTGATGATTCTGGAGGTAAGGAGTATGTCCCTCATGACATAGCTGAGTCCTAACTTGCCCTTCGGCAAAAATCTAAGGTCATGTTTAGAAATTCACTCTTCATACATTAATTATTTGGATTTCCTCCCTTTTGGCCTCGATCCGAGTTTGTTGAAATGCTCATATGGAGCACTAAATTATGACTTTAAAACATATATTTCGATTATGAAAATCTATTGTTTGTTGCAGTACAGAAGTTCATCTCGTGGTGGTTGTGTAAGATGGTATTACTGGAGATTTGTCTTGCATAATTCCTGGTTCACATGTATAACACAATTTGCAAAACAATTTTTGCCTGAAAGTCTCTTCATTTTCAAAAGAAATAGAAAATAAAAGATAAAAAAAACCTTAGAAAACTAACATCTTGGATCAATATTTCAAACTTCAATTTACAACAAAATTTTGGATTAAAAAAAAACAAAAACAAGGTCTTTGGAAAACATAAAAGATGAAGTTCAAATTGCATTAAATTGACATTTCAACAATACAAGAGGCCCAAGGGGGCCACATCGCTCACCTGAGGAGACTGTATGTATGTTTTCAATCAAAGTCAAGACCTGAAGGAAATCGCTTTTAGTGAAGCTTTGAGAAGGACAAGGTGTACAAGTTACTTCCTGTAAAGTTCAGTGACATTCTGTGCAGTAGTTTAAGAGGATAAGTCAAAAATGTGTCATTCAAATAGAGCCTATAGAGGACATCTTGGATTTCCAATCGGCTCGAAAAACACAAACTAAGTAGAGGGCAATTAGTACTTGCGTCCTGTGAAGTTTCAAGAAATTCTGTGAAGCAGTTTTAGAGGAGAAGTTGAAAATGTGTCAGCCAATCAGAGCCTGTGGCGGCCATCTTGAATTTCCGATAGGCTCCAAAAACGCAAACTTGATAGAGGGTATGAGTACTTGCATCCTGTGAAGTTTCATGAAATTCTGCGCAGCAGTTTCAGAGGAGAAGTCGAAAATTTGTCAGCCAATCAGAGCCTGTGGCGGCCATCTTGGATTTCTGATCAGCTCGAAAAACACAAACTTGGTAGAGAGCAATCAGTACTTGCTTCCTGTGAAGGTTTGTGAAATTCTATGCAGCCGTTTGAGAGGAGAAGTCGAAAATGTGTCAGTCAATCAGAGTCTGTGGCAGCCATCTTGGATTTCCGATTGGCTCGAAAAACACAAACTTAGTAGAGGGCATTGAGTACTTGCTTCCTGTGAAGTTGCATGATATTCTGTGCAGTGGTTATAGAAGAGAAGTTGAAAATGTGTCAGCCAATCAGAGCCTGTGGCAGCCATCTTGGATTTCCGATTGGCTTGAAAAACACAATTTGGTAGAGGGCATTGAGTAGTTGCTTCCCGTGAAGTTTCATGAAATTCTGTGCAGCGGTTTCAGAGGAGAAGTCGAGAATGTGTCAGCCAATTAGAGCCTGTGGCGGCCATCTTGGATTTCCAATCGGCTCCAAAAACACAAACTTGGTAGAAGGCATTGAGTACTTGCTTCCTGTGAAGTTTCATGAAATTCTGTGCAGCAGTTTCGGAGGAGAAGTCAAAAATGTGTCAGCCAATCAGAGTCTGTGGCGGCCATCTTGGATTTCCGATCGGCTCAAAAAACACAAACTTGGTAGAGGGCATTGAGTACTTGCTTCCTGTGAAGTTTCATGAAATTCTGTGCAGCGGTTTCAGAAGAGAAGTCAAAAATGTGTCAGCCAATCAGAGCCTGTGGCGGCCATCTTGGATTTCCGATCGGCTTGAAAAACAAAAATTTGATAGAGGGCATTGAGTACTTGCTTCCTGTGAAATTCGTGAAATTCTGTGCAGCAGTTGCCGAAAAGATATCGAAAATGTTAAAAGTTTACGTCGGACGGACGGACGATGGACGGACGACGCGCTATGACAATAGCTCACTTGAGCTTCGCTCAGGTGAGCTAAAAACAACAATACTTGTAGGGGACCATGATTTCTTCTTTCCTACCAAGTTTAACGAAAATCTGTTCAGTTGTTCAGTGGTTCTGGAGAAGAAGTTGAATATGTATGAAAATCATCCCCCCTTCTTCTTGAGTAATCTAAGTAACCCGAGAGAGATAGTTATACAGAAGCTAAAGCAAAATAACAGACCCCCTCCCCATCCTTTCACTGTGTTATTGATAACATTGATCTGTTCTTACATTAATATTTTGAGCTGCTCTCAATATTGTAATTTCATAGTTGTATATCTAAGTCTTCACAAGATAAATTTGAAAATACTTATTCATCTTTTTAAAATAATTTAGTTTCCTTTTCCATACCTATTTAATAATTCAAAATATATAACATTCAAATGAATCGATAATCCAAAAATTTAAACCTCAAAAACATAAATCTATATTAAAGAAAGACAACTCTTGCATACATGAACATGTACCAACTTATACGAAACTAAAGTTACCAGGGTACCAGAACTTGAACTTACAAGCCTTGGGTCCATGTTCACAGTAAACATATCTATTCATGATTGAAAAAATACTCATAAAAATCTGTTCAGCAGTTCTGGAGAAGAAGTTGAATATGTATGAAAATCACCCCCCCCCCCCCCCTTTCCTTTTCACATAAGAAAATAATTCATAAAAAATCAAAAAATTAAAATTTCAGTATGAAATACATATCAAAGCATTAAGTAACTTAAATGTGATGAATTTGTAGTAAATGAATGTGTAAAACCATACACATATTGAGTTATTTAAAGAAATAGTGCAAAAATGTGCATTTCCGACAGAGTCCGAAAAGACGTCAAAAACGCGTCAAAAATTTGACTTCCGAGTGGAACCAAAAACAACAACACTTCTTAAGACATCTCTCTAGATCCTTCTGATGCTTTCAGTTTGTCGATACGTGCTTTCGTTCTGAAGAAGAAGTTTGTCAAAGGAGGGTACCCCCTGTGACCTACTTTTGCCTCTGGTGGCGCCACCTGTTGATGGATCTGGACGAAAAACAACATCACTTGTAGGGGACCATGAGTACTTCATTCCTACCAAGTTTCATGAAAATCTTTTCAGTGGTTCTGGAGAAGAAGTTGAATATGTATGAAAATCACCCCCCCCCCCCTTCCTTTTCACATAAGAAAAAAATTAATAAAAAATCAAAAAATCTAAATTTTAGAATAAAATACTTATCAAAGCATTTAGTAACTTAAATATGATAAATATGCAGTAAATGAATGTGTAAAATCATACACTTATTGAGTTATTTAAAGAAATAGTGCAAAAATGTGCATTTCTGACGAAGTCCGAAAAGACGTCAAAAACGCGTCAAAAATTTGACTTCCGAGTGGAACCAAAAATAACAACACTTCTTAAGACATCTCTCTAGTTCATCCTGATGCTTTCGGTTTGTCGATACGTGCCTCCGTTCTGAAGAAGAAGTTTGTCAAAGGAGGGTACCCCCTGTGACCTACTTTTGCCTCTGGTGGCGCCACCTGTTGATGGATCCGGACGAAAAACAACAACACTAGTAGGGGACCATGAGTACTTCATTCCTACCAAGTTTCATGAAAATCTTTTCAGTGGTTCTGGAGAAGAAGTCGAAAATGTTGAAAAGTTTACGACGGACGACGACGGACGACGACGGACGACGACGGACGACGGACGCCTCGCTATGACAATAGCTCACTTTGAGCCTATGGCTCAGGTGAGCTAAAAAAAGAGAAAAGGTTGAATTTTCTTATGGAAAACATAGTTGTAGTGTTTGGAAAAAAAGGTCTTTCAGCAAAGTTTGGGAATTCAAATGGTCTTTTCGAACTATTCCCCAACTCTATACTCAAATGAAGCCAAGTTTGTTCAGTCCTTGCTCTTTTATGAAAAAAAAAACCACTTTGCACATCTCAATTCATACAGATATATTGATGATGTGCTCTCATTAAATAATCTTAATTTTGCATGTCTGGTCCATGCTGCAAATTTACCTTTTCTTAAATGATGCTATTGAATTTGAAGACGTTTTAAATTAGCACAGTTTATCCGTATTAAGTAGAGGTGGACGACCACTAAAAGAAGTTACTATGTTTCATATTTAGATTTCATGTAATCATATGACGACAAACGTCACCTAAATACTTTAGTATACACAATGTCCCTTTCATGGGTAGTATTAATCTTTCATTTGTTCCCTGCCAAGGTGTATCCATATCACAATCGATACAGTATTAAAGAGTAAGCACAGAGCACAACGATGTCGGTATAAAGAGAAGAAGACTAACCGAGAAACTATTTGACCAAGGGTATGATTTTGAGGGAACGACTTTGTCACTGCAATTTATATGACGATACAATGAAAATATGAAATGTAATCATAACATTTCCTTGTCTTCAGTATTGAAAGATATTTTAGATTAGAACCATCTATGAACACCAAATATGGCACATTCACCAATTTTGAAACGTTCTGCATTGATGAAAGGCAGTCTAACAAGTAAGATATTCTTACTCTTCCCGGGTACATGATATCATCTCTAATTGGGATTCACTTTTACTACCTTGCAGCATGTTTCTGGTGATTTCTTTGGTTTAAGATTTCCCAACTTTGAATGATCATTGATCTTTTTGAATTTTGATTTGAGGTTTTTGATTTTATATAGTCAGAAGTCAAAATGACAGTTTTGTTCTTAACAAGAAGCATGCCAAATATACACGATAGGAATTGATGACTATTCATAAGCACAACATATGTAAGAACTCTCAATTAGTCGCTTTATATTCTGTTCTACATCATTCTTGTATGCATATATATTATAACTAATTCTCTGTAAGGACCAAAATATTTCCTTCGGACCATGGCACGACATGTCACAGATTTTAAAGATTTTTGGTAAAGGACATGGGTATGAATCACTAAGATGAAAATTGGCTTTATTTCTGCAATTTAAGTTTCCGTTGCCACGTTAAACATGTCTGAATTTTTCAGAATTTTGAAAATATTGAAAACAATGCATTTTCAGAAGACTCGTTTCCATGGAAACGGGTATAGCAGTCAACTGTGAATTTCTTTATTATACCATTGCATCCTCTCATGTGAGAATATGTAAATAGAAATTTACGCCATCAATCAATACTCTTCATACAAGAGGTCTAGGAGAGGGTTAGACTAAGCTCAGAAATGGGCATATTTTTTACTTGAAAAGTGCTATTGTTTCCTGAATTTGCTTAGTTTACAGCATGTAATATTAGACCAGCAGGCTTATCATGAGTTCAGGTGCATATCATCTCAAAAGTATCACCCTTGGACTTAAAAAAAACACAAAAACTTAGAGTGGGGAAATTTCTCATTCTAACAGAAAAGAACATCAAAAACGGTTGTTACGGCAACATTTCGTTCTATAATACTATACATGGAATATATTTTTGCTCCATTTCTAATTGTTTTCAATTAACCATGCAGAAAAAAACTTAATGAGTGTGTCAGTAATAGACAAATCAATAAGAATTGACCTTGAAAACATTTCAAGGTCATTCAACCTCTTGTCAAGGTAACTGTTTTGTAAATGACCGAATTTTACATAAATAATGTGATTTTTATGAAATGGAAATGCCATACTTTAGAAGTCGTGTGATATCATATCAAAATTGTTTTATACAATACAAAAACTGTATAATATTTGATATAGCTTTATTTATAGTGATAAGTTGGACATAATTTGCATACACTTTGTATGACAAATATGGATAATGACCATATCCCTGTCTACAGTACAAAATCGATAATTCAGAAAATCAGAAACCGAAGGCATACAAAATCAGGATAAAACAGGAACCAAAGCAAACAAAAACAAAAACCTCCACCATATGAAAAGAAGCGAACTCCCGATATGAGAGTGAGACCAGGTGCCCAGGAAGAGTAAGCATCTTCTGCTTGCATGCAACACCCGTCGCTTCAATTCGGTAGAACTGTCACATCCGGTTACTTCCACTTTGGAAGATATAGAGTACAATCTTTGGTTGGATGGTTCAAATGGTCTATGACAGAATATCATCCACCATTCTGGATAGTGGGACATCATAGTGTATGGCGAGTTCCCCATATCGACCGTAGAACTTCCTCAGTGACGATGTTAGTCGGTCACAAACATATCCCTGATTGAGAAGCTTATCTGAAAGACGCCTAGCTCTCAGAACAAAATCCGTATATTTGGTACTTGCTCTGGCATAGCGTATCAACTTAGATATGAACACGCCATAAGCAGGCGATGAAGGGATGTTGCTACTCAGAAAAGGAAAGTTCGTAATGCTGAAATTGAAGTCGTCACGTTTGTCATAGAGTGAGGTGTTCATGTGACCATCAGTGTCGTAGGACAACATTATGTCCAAATAGGATGCTGAATTATTTGTCTCTGTAGTTTCTTTGACTTCAAGCTCCGAAGGGTAGATACTGCTCAGGTAATCCGCGAATTTTGGATTATTGATGGACAACACATCGTCTATGTATCTGTAAGTGAAGTTGAAGTCAGAAGCTAAGTATCTTTTCCCTTCAGAGACCAAAGATTGAATGAATTCAGCTTCGTACGAGTAAAGGAAAATGTCGGCAAGGAGTGGGGCACAATTGGTCCCCATTGGAATTCCGACAATTTGCTGGAAGACCTTTCCTCCAAACACCACAAAAATGTTGTCGATCAGAAAGTTTAACATCTGAATAATGTCTGTTTCAGTGTACTTATTTTCAGAATCTGACTTTTCTTTTACAAAGTAGGTTTTGTCATAGTTAACAACAATAAATTTGTATTTGCGATTACCGTTCTTACTTGTAAACGCATTACTTATAATTTTTGCGAGTCTTTCTTTAAATTTAGAATGTGGAATTGTAGTGTAAAGTGTCGAAAAATCAAAGGCTTTGATCGAATGGACTCTACTAAAATGAGTGGATTTCAGATGTTCTAAAAGTTCCTTCGAATTCTTTAAAATCCACATCTGGTTGATACCACTGCGAGAATATACTGTCGAACAATATTTTTGTAGCCCAGATTTGATTTCAGATAAAACTTTGGTGAGTAAGATCGATACAGATTTGGTAGAACATTTTGAGGAACCAGCGATGAAACGTTGTTTGTACGGATTCTTATGCATTTTAGGTATGCAGTATAAGTATGGTAAATCTAAATCTAAATTGGTAGTGTCGAAGCCAAAGGAAGCAAGAGCTGATTTGTGGTTATCTATTATTTCAGAGGCAGAAAGGTTTGTTGGGGTGTAAGTGGGATTTCCAGGTGTCGAATTTAAACCCAACTCTTTAACTAGACTGTCGAAATAGTACTTTTTGCAAGTAAATGTGTAATTATTTGAGGCTTTGTCCGCTGGTGTGATGACATAATGTTCTTGGAGGTAGGTAAGTTCTGTGATAACATCAGGGTCTTTAAATATAGACACGAATCTGGTGTTCACAGTTGATTTTAATCGGTTAATTCTAGATAAAAGTAACCCTCTGATTGATTTTATCCATTCGGAAAGGGTGTCGAGCTGTACATCCTCTTTCTTTGCCCATCGTCTTGCATATTCCTCACAAGAGTCCATGATAATTTTGACATTTTGGTTCCATGTAAAGGACATACTTTCTCTGTATTTGGGACCCTTTTTTAACAATTCTCTCAACTTGTCGTTCTTGACTATACTAAGGTCACCAGTAATAACGTGTCCACAAGGAGAGTAGTTGAAATCCGATGAAGAACATTCGCAGGGAAGTGGATGCAGTGAGGGATTACTTAAATCAATACACTGCAGGAATCGTTTGTAATTGTAAATATCTCTGAAATAATCGATCCCATGCATACATTTGAAGAAAAAATGTCTAAAATATATCAATTTCTTACTTTTTGATCAAAATGGTTTCTTCAGATGTTTTAAAAGTTTTTTTTCAGATTTTTTATCAGAAAATTGACAGTTATGTAAATTGTGCGTTTTTCTCTTTTTATACGTTTAAACTTTGTAAACATTTACCCCATTCATTGCAGGTTTCAGTGAAATTTTAGCATTGAAATTGAAATGACCTTGACCTTGAAGTCAATGACCTTGAACAAAATTAAGGTTATAAGAAAAAAGGAAAGTATCTGTACTGCCAATTCATAGAAATTTGCTATTATAAATCATAGCGTAATCAAGAACAGATCCCTATAAAAGAGTTAAATATGGTCAAAAGTTGCCATAGCAACCAACTTTAATGGCGAATTCCCATCAAGTTTTATTCCTAATTTTGTTAATCAGATGATATTTATTTCATTGAATTAAAACAAAAGATTCTATTAAGAGTGCCTTAAGAGTTATTTGTGGTTAAAAATGCTCAAAATTGCACTAAAAAGGACGAAATTTTTGCTTTGTTTTATGCCTGTTTTTGATTTGCTGTTGTTTATGTCATAGAAGAATTACATTTGAAATGAATATATTTTCTTAGAATAGACGTTTTAAAGAGTCACATATGTCTAAGTTGTTAAGCTATTAAAGTGGTTTCCATGGCAACACATTGTCCAAATACAGCTTACTAAACAGTCTTGTGAGGGCTAGAAATAGACTGACCTTGTTTCCATGGCAACCGTAAAATACATTTTCCGAAAAATTTCATTTTCCTTATCAATGTACCAAAGGTACCATTTGTAGAGAAAATAAGTAAAATCCATGACTTGCCGTGGCAAGGGAATTTTGGTCCTTACAGAGAATTGGTTCACCTAGCTCACCTAGACGAAGTAGAGGGGGGGGGGGCTTCTGCTATCGCCCCGTCGCCGGTGTCGGTTTCGGCGTCCGCACTACAGGTTAAGCAAAACAGGTCCATGCGAAAGTTTCAGTCCTACATCAACTAAACTTGCATGCTTCACGCTTGAATAGGCTGGTTAGTTAAAACGGGACAGGCCCAATGTCCATTCCCGCCTTACTTCAAGTCATATATCAACCAAACTTTTATGGATGATGCATCTTACGATGTTTACTACAATGCATGGTACGGAGGCTGCGTCTGACCCACATTTCACAACTGAGTGTGCAGGTTAGGTAAAATAGGACAGGTCAATTTCCGCCTTACTATAAGTCCTACGTCAAACAAACTTGCATGAATGATGCATCTGAGAATGCTTACTACAATCCATGGAAGTTAAAATGGGACAGGTCCATTCCTACCTCACTTTAATTCCTAGGTCATCCAAAGTTGTGTGGTTGATGTATCTGAGGATGCTTACCGCAGTGCTGGGCACAGATGCTGCATCTGACCCATATGTCATGACCAGGTTAAATAAGATGGGGCAGGTCCATTCCTGCCTCACTAGTCCTACATCAACCAAACTTGTGTTTGGAATGCATCTGAAATACTGTGCAATGTAGGTACGGATGCTGGTCATGAGTCAATAATGCCGTCGAGGTGAGCGCTGTCATCTCTCATGACGCCATGTTTGATTTCTGAATTTTGGACGTTATCATTAACTCCCTCCAACTTTAAGGTTGGTCAATATCTGACCTTTTGTAGTTTGATCATATCCCAGTTGGTCAAATCTTTGAATCCAAGTACTTGGGACATACACATTTAATTCTTATTCTAATATGACTTGATTCTTTTTCCCTATTAAGACAACAGACGCGAGCCGGGCTCTATTCTCCAATATAGGCCCTATAGCGATAAGCCACGCCTACCCATTTTCTGAAAACAGATAAACCGGCAGGAACTGGTTTTTACCAAGAATCGATTTTGTCGTAAGGTTCAAGTTTGGTCATCATTAGAATAGAAATAAAAAATGACAAGCCGGGCTCTATTGTCTCATAATGCCCTCGCGTCCTCAGCCAATCACATTTATCACCTCGCCGCTGGCGCGGCTCGGTAATAAATGTGATTGGCTGAGGACGCTCGGGCATTATGAGACAATAGAGCCCGGCTTGTCATTTTTTATTTCTTGAACAATATACGTTTTTTCGCCTGATAATGTTGACTATTGAAAGTGAATGCAAATTGACAAATTTTTATGACTGTATGTGTAGTAATAGACCATTTTCGAGTTACCGATCACGTTCGGATATTATACTCCGCTTCGACGTTTTGTCAAGATGCCCTACTTCCGGTTTACATTTGACTCTAAAAATAACGTGATCACGATTAAGAAATAAACTATTTACGCAACCAAATGGCATTGTAGCGTCATAAATGTACACCATTTACATGATTTGGGGTTGGAGAAATTCAAGCAAAAGGTATCAGTCAAAGGGGATGCTCTATGTAAAAGTTAAATGGGCAGGAAGGGGGGGGGGGGGTTACGAGGAAACATAACAAGAGACTCTGGACGCGTGTCCAGGTGTATGTGACTGAATTTTTTGTTTGTGACAGTTAGATGGGGATAGGCATTTGACACGACAGGTGTTTAAATGTTTGATTTTGACCTGTACATCTACCCAGTACCCCGGCAACCAGCTAACGACGTGATGCCGGGTAAAGCTTATGAAGGTGAGGGGTGGACAGGGTGAAAGGGAGGGGGAAGGGGCGGGAGAGAGGGACAGGGAAGAAAGGGGGCGGGAGGAGGGAGAAAGGAGGCGGGAGGGGGAGGTAAGGGAAGGGTGAAAAGGGAGGGGAGGGGGAGGTAAGGGGTGGGAGGGGGAGAGAGGTACCCCTACCCCGAAGGTGTACCCTGCTGACGATCAAATATCATGATAGCATTGATATACACAGTAACATTGTATCTGTGACTCTGTAATCGGAAAAAGATCATGCAGATTCTAAAAGAATGCAGAATGAAAAAAAATGTCTGAAATAATTATCTTCTCGGACTCAGGACTGGTATATTTTCCTTACCTGGCTGCCCCCCCCCCCTCTCCTCCTATCGGCTTTCCATTCCTCGTTTGTAAAATATTTATCAGGCCATGAGAACTCCGTCCCCTAGAGATTCACGACAACAATTTTCATTTTAAAGTTTGCAGGCCATATGTATTTATTTAAATGTATGTTCAAGGATCATGACTAAATAGATACAAGAAGGTCTATCTGTGAATACGGCAAATAAAACGTTTACTTGAACTTTGAGTCTCATAAGATTTACATTTTATTTTGCGTGAAGTTTACACCCGCGCGGGTGTTGAGGCTCAAAACTCCCCTCCTCCTCAAGATGTTAGTCATTATTCTATTTCTACGCTCACAATTTCTCAACTTCAGAGCCAGGATGAACCCCATCCTTGGAAAATGTTTTAGATCCACGTTTTATTTTTTATCTATATACAATTTGTTTTTTCATTATTCCAAGGTACCGTTTTTCAGATTTTTTTTTTTCAATTTTGAACATCTTTTTTTTTAAAGCCTTCGTCAGGTGTACAGGGACATATCTTTGGTATCTTTCTTATTTTCTCAAGTTACCAATAGCACACGCTGCCATTTATCAAAATAGCCTCCCCCCCCCCCCCCCAAAAAAAAAACCCTGTTAATACCGATTTTCATACTGAATTGATGCATTCAGAAGAGAAAGCGGCTTATATTACTTCAGAAATACTTAATGTCATTTAAATTTTAGAACCTTTTATTTATTGACAATTTCTTAGGGATATACTTGCATAAAAAGGCAATGGCGTTAAAGGGGGGGGGGGTTAAATCACAATTATTGTTAAGTTTTAAAAAAGAAATTCAGTTGGGTTACCATTTTCTAATTTTTTTATGTAAGACTTTTATATTTTCCGTTCAAAGAATTTCCAGTTTTTCACTTTTTCAATATTTATTAGAATAAAATTATCTCTATATGATATTACTGAAAGAAAAGTAAAATCCGATGACTTATAATTTACATTGTCATTGATGACATAAACAAATTAATGGTCAATAAAAACAAAAGCAGCGATTATAATAATTCCCATATTCAAAGAAAAGTATTTTTTCAATTTTGAGTAGATTAGATCGATTTTACACCGTTGATGTCACACTATGTGACGTTGCTAAGGTAGACCGGAAGTAACCCTACTTGACGTAACTAAGCAGGTGCGTCATAGCAGTGACTAAACTGAAGGTTTATAACGGTCATTAGTTGTAACTCGAAAATGGTCTATTGTATACCAATCATCTTATATAAGGAATTTCTTATACTAATGTTTAGTCTTTTCCCATAAATGACACTTCATATAGTTAAATCACTAATTTTGAACTGTTTATTCTTGTTAGATGGTTGTCTGTGTACTTGCAGAAATAATATGTCCAGTAGGGCGGCCAAGAGCGATTTGCACGTGCGGCGTAAACAGGAAAATGTGAGTCCGCAAACTGGCGACGCACTCTTTCTCGTCGAACGAAAAAAAATATTTCCGGATTTTCATCACTTTGAAATAGTCATTTCTCGTAATGTTTAGATTTTCACACGACAATATATCGATTTCTTTGATGAAAAAGATTAAATTTATAAGATAAATTAGTGTTGATGAGAGATAATTTAATTTTTCATGGAGAAAACCATCATTAAACTTGGCTCGCTTTTCCCGGGAAAAAATGATCAAATTTCTGGAAACTACGAATTAGGTACAAAAAAATGGTCCCTCACAGATTCGGAAGATTTTTTTAAAAAGTGAAATTCACATCGGCATCTTTGACATATCAAAAAATTAAAAATGTGTTTTTCCATATTTTGAAGAAATCTACCTCCGAAAACAGCTGATCTCGCACCCTGCCCGACATGCGCATACTAGCATAAATCATGTACACATGTCAAGGCACGTGTTGTTTACGTGTGGATGTTTTTCTTCGTTTCATGGATAAAAGCAATATTACTGTAAGAAAAAAGTGTGATAAATTTACAAAGAGAATAAGTATTCATAGAAGAATATCAAATATACGATTTGAAAAGGATTTCTAACATATTTTATTCAACGATGTGTAGCTGTGCTGTGATAACACTGATGTCATATCGCCATGACGCACTTGTGTGCATTACATCATGGGATGTTTGTTGACACCTCTGCACTGTTCAGTATCGGGAGTTTCACTTTGTTATGTGAAATTAAAGGAAATCTCATATTCAGTCATTTATATTATCATTCAACAAATTTCATCAGATAACGACAGAATTCAGCAGTAGCCAGTATTGTACACATGTGTAGCTTGTTCAAATACAGGTGCGTCTCTCTCTCTCTCTCTCTCTCTCTCTCTCTCTCTCTCTCTCTCTCTCTCTCTCCGTTGGTCTGTACTTATACATTTGTATTCATTGCCGATTAATAATATCTTTAAAATACGATGTACAGTTTTTGTTATCCGTTCCTTTGATTTATTTTCACAGCTTTAATTCATCTACCCTGTACATAGTACTTTGAGGCAGTACACAACAAAGCCAAAGGATTTATTTTCATGATTCCATTCCAGAATCGCCTCCTTCTTCGTAAGTATATAATGTACAATACTACATATAGCTTAATATTAGCCTTAGGTATTAACTGTAGCATTTATACATTCTTATTATGTACATTGAATGTGTACGGTACTGTACAGAAAATGCACATGTCTGTAAAATTATTTATCTGTTTATGGTACAGTAACGCACTGTAACAATTAAACATAAGTGAAATTATGCAATTATGACAAAATTGTCAAAGAAAATGTTTCGGATACACAATAATCCCTCATTTTTTGGAAATTCAAATTGATAATATATGTCAATTAATCAGTTTTGAGATTTTCATTTATTGAAAAGTTAAATCATTAAATATAGATCTATCATGCCCGTACGAAATTCTGAGGCGGAATCTGGCCGGAATCCGGGCAGAAATGGACCAGAAATGAGCAGGAATGCCATTTTTCTGGTTGTAATTGGACAGGAATAAAATTCCGCCCGTAACTAGACTAAATTTACGGCCAGAAAAATGGAAGATTCCGCCCGTAAACCAACAGTAAAAAGTACCACTACTTATCTCTACACGGAAAATCTGCACTTCGAAAATTTTGTGGACGGAATTCCTGGTATGACAAGGAATTTTTGACTTAGTTTATTTCGCTAGCAGGAATTCATATCATAAAACTTAGTTTATTTCGCGGGCAGGAATTCATTATTTCACCGGTGAGATCGCCATAACAGAAATATATATACTCAATCTATATACATGTACAGTAGTTTGTTTATTTTTCATATGACAGTCAAAGTGAATTCTGTAAGAGAGAGAGAGAGAGAGTTCACTTGAATTCACGCCTGGTTATAATGAAACGAATACTGTACATTGTACTGTGTATTTTTCAATCTGATTCTAGTTTCTTTGGAAATCGGCATACATCTACGTATTTCATACAGCCTTCATTTACAGATCTAATCTCATTTGTCTCTATTCATCTCCGGCCAATTTTATTTAGAATGACAAAATAATCTTACTTTGCCGAATTGCACTTCTCCGCGATGACCAAACACTATTAATTGTTGAATTGTCTTGTTTTATCGTCCGACCATAATTCATTCCATAAATAACATGTCCTTTTATTTCAAGACAAGCGCAATATTTAAAATGCCTTCTAACTGGACAATACCCCAAGTATCAAATTTCTCGTCTGTTATAAGCCTTTTCTCCTTTATTGCTCTACATGGGTCATAAAAAGTTTGGAAATACAGAGGATCGAGTCCCACAGAGCTCTGCCCTAGACCTATTGTGGTCCTTATTGCCAATTTCATGCCCTCCTTTTAACATAAAAGCTGGATCCACCATGTTACCAGTATTCTTAAAGAACTGTTTTAGAGATATCGATCTTTGAAATGAAATTATGAGCAGTTATAAAACCCTATATGCATGATTAGCCCCCCCCCCCCCCCCCCCTCATTCTCGTGCTCTTTCTTGAAAATTAATTCAATTTTGCATAAACCCATGTTAGAGTAAAATTAGATTAATTTTACAAACCACGTCGTCATCAACATCGCACTGTCCTCTACGTATTTCAAGTTCAACATTGTAATTTTTAAAATTTGTTTGTTGATTCCGTACTTTAGTTGTTTGAATGCCTCGTTGGGTCTGACTTCAATCTCAAAGTCTCTGCAAGTTGATTCTGTAATTTGTTGTTGTTTGTTTTTGTAATGCCCTCGATCTACATGATCTATACGCTAAGTGTTCATGATGTTCATAGGGCATTCCACTATCAGGGTCCCACATTTCAATATAAAGGGGTCATATTGGGTAAAAAACCATGATCGTATTTCTATAATCATACAGTAGGTCATGTTTTAGAAAGTGAAGACGTACTTTCTCAGAAAAAAAAATTAGTGACGGCATAGACAAATGCGAGTCTATCATCTTGTATAATGTGTTGTAATCTTATGTATACAAAAAAGTTATCCCTTAACTGACTTGGCAATTTAGTCATTAATGTTTATGCACGTATCTCTGCTTTGTCGAGAAAGTGGTACCTGCTGAGTTTTCTTTTTATTTAAATAAAAAATCTGAAAAACATGTAATTGACTTATAATTATAAGACATAACACCTAACAAAACATTATTAATGACGTGCAATTTCCTCCATGGAGCCTCTCACAGCTTCCAGTATCACGGCGTTACATCTGGTAAACATTTGACCTGCTGGAGCGCGCGATATACGAGGAGTGTATAGTACAACAACGCTTTTCAAAATGTTGGCATATATTTTTTTCCTGAAAATGCTAGTCTTAGTGTCGTAAGAAGACATGACCCCGACCAAAAGATTCTTGGGGACTTCAGTCTGAGAGAAAATGTGGAAATGAAATCATGGAAAATCAAAGGAAACGCATCAAAAAATTGTACCACGGAACAATATTATCAAAGTGGAGCCGGGAGGTATGTGTTCTCTTTGTTCTATACTTAACCTTACTTTAAAACTTGATAAATATTTAACACATGAATCTGTAAGTGTTAATATGAAAACATATTTAATTTATTTGTTTTCATTAAATAACATAGCCTCTTTTAGCATGTTTAGATAGATTTCTGACAAAATTCGAAAAAAGTCACGTGACAATTTCTTATCTGCTTATTGGCTTACTTATTTTGAGTGCTGAATTCAGTCTACGTTGTAGACGGTAATTAACACCTTTCAGACGGTTCAATAATTTTTCATTATATCATGTATATAGCAATGATTAGATTAATGACTTGTAATAATTGATTGACTGATTTGTGTAGATAGTGATAAAGATTTTTGGGAATTTTTTTCTTGCGTGTATGTTTTTTTTTTTTCTAATTTACTTCTGAAATGAAGTCATAGGATGCCCCCCCCCCTTTTTTTTTGGTAAAGACTGGGTTACCCCACCTAGTCGGAAATGAAAATCTGGATACGCGCATATTTAGGTATGAAATATTGTGATACTAAGGATGTCTATGATAGAAATTAAAAAAAATGTACACATAATAGTAAGAGGGCGAAACGTCACGCTGTGTTGAAAACGTACTGTAGTTACGGAAAATATTTTAAAGAACAGATCAGTGGCAGATCCAGCGCCCCCTTTGACGGGGGCGGGGGTAAGGGGCGAATTCTGCCGATTTTTACTTATTTTTGGGGTCAGTGCCGGGGGGGGGGGCAGACCCCCCTAAATCCGCCACTGTAGATTTTACAGGACGACTTTTTTCACACTAATTGAGATACATGTAACAACGTATATTTTTTACAGAAATGTATGCTCAAAATATAACATTTCTAATTAATCCAATTGCAGGCGAAACTTCTGGATGATGCAGATTATTATGGTGTCCAAAGATGGTCTGAGGAAAGCCGTGTCAGCGCCCAAAAAAGTTCCAAGCCTGACTACAAACGCTTTGCTATAAACTGTTGACGGGTTTTTTGTTGTTTTTTTTTTGAAACTCTTGCTGCCTCCTGAGGACAGGGACTTGGAAACACCCAGGAAAACAGTTCTATAACCGAGAGATTTTCGTACGAGAGAAAACAGTGTTTAACGAACAGCACCAAAAAGGAAATTAACATCACTAATAAAAAACAGAAATTCATGTACATTGTACTGAATACCGTTATATACTGTCCACTGCCATGGAATATCGGATATACATATTTACAAGTTGTACTGTGATTATTTTTTTCGGACCAAAGAATTTTAAACTTCATCGGCAGATTACATAAACGGATACTTTTCAGGAGCTCATTTGTACATACGGCTTTGTGTTTAATTCTTTTTTATTGTGTGGAATAAATCCTAAAAACTGTAAGTAAATTGTCTATTTCTTACTTCTCGACTTCGAGACTGAATGTTCTTTTGATGTTTACTTGATACGATATGGATGACGCAGTATGCTATGGGTAGATTATAAATATATATAGTCTGTCCGCCACATCTAGATTTCAAAGCCCTGCCACCCTCCCACCAGGCAGATTCTGGGCGGAATTCCCTAATTACGGTCAGATTCCGGGCGGAATTTATGATGAATGAATGTCATGGGGTTTGAAAGTTACGGTCGGATTCCGGGCGGAACACGTTTTACATGCCCCTGCTTTGCTGTCCAAATTCCTGCCCATTTTTCCGGCCAGAAGTAATTTAAATATTTCGTGCCAAATTCCTGCTGAATTCCGTGTATTTTACGCCCGTAAAGCTCATGTTTGCTTAAAAGAGGAGGAGAAACAAATTCGCCCGGAATCCGACCAGAAAATGTAAAAAAATCCTGTCCAATTCCGCCTTAGCTCCAGGCGGAAAATTTCGTACGGGTGTTCTTCTTCAAATTGAAAGAAATTAAGCTTCAAATATAAACATTACAATGCATTGATGGATTCGTTGATTTTGAAATTAAAGCATTCATTCATTTGAATTCATCCATTTAGATGCAGTATGTATTGATTTAGTTTAAAAACATATTGGAATCAATTTTCTTTAAAATTCATTCATTCATTGTATATATCTTTTTCAATAACAATTCTTTTTATTTTGTTTTCAGGTTCATGCCATGGTCGTCATAAACTGGATTATATTCAGTCATGTGAAAGAAAAGTGCATTTATGTGTAACAAAGAAGTGTATTTAATTAACATTACACTACAGTTTCCAGAATTTTGACTTTCATGTGAATGCATCATCATCTGCAGCATGAATCGAGAAAAAACAGATTTTGCAGTGAAAATCCATTCCTTTCATTGGGCTGGGGGTAGGAGACAACAAATTTAGTGATAAATAGTGAACTGTCAATTCAAATACATATTAAACATGATCAGTAGGAACAATGTAAATGTCCAGTTTTCTATTCTTTTTCATTTCTGAATCAAATATATGTAAAAAAATCAGATAAATAGAAAATTTATGCTAAAGAAAAAAAAAAAATATCTAAATAAAGATAAAAAGTTTTTTTTTTTGTGCTTATTACATGTTTAGACATACAAAATGTAATTATGATTCGTATTTTCTAATGAATGGTTGAAAATTATCCAAAACGTGGAAGAAATTCTTTGCAAAGTGTTGTACTACTGTACAGTAGAGCTACAAGTGCAAAATGGTGCTTCTTTTATGATCAGAGGAAATTCGAAAATTACGCTATCGAAGATGTGGAATGTAAAGGAAAGCAGTCATTATTTTTCAAATCAACAGTTCAAATGAGCATATACTGATTGAAGCCATCCAGCTTATATGTAGAATTCACAGGAAATTCCCTTTGAAAACGAAATCAATTATTGAGGCGATCAGCTGATCGTCGGTATCGAAACTTTGACGATAAAAAAGAGAGGGGTCAGTTTAGAAGAATTAGGTACAAAAAATGGTCCCTCATAGAATTTCACGAAATTTGAGTATGTTGTTTATGAATGATTTCTCTACAACATATGAAAAAATTAAAAATGTGTTTTTCCGATTTTTTCTGTAATCATGACATCTTTTCATGACAGGTGTCTGAAAAATCTTATGGCCGTGGAGAGATCGTAAGTTCGTCAGTCAGATTTCACCAAATAGACGATAACAATGATGTACTTTTTATCTGTTCAAGAAATCTTTAATCTTACAGAAAATAACCACGGTCAATATCAATTATGTCATCGCACGATATCGTTAAAATCAGCTTTTTAATGCGACTAACTTTCGGACAAAAAGTGCCTAGTAACGGCGACGCTAGCTCGAACGCATATTCATGCGCGAGACTTGGCAAGGGTTGCCGCACGTGCAAATTGCTCTTGGCCGCCCTACTGTGTCGAAATTGCTAAGAAATTAAGGGGGTACCATGCATTTTTCCTTCAACTACATTATCTGATGAAATAATACAAAATGAAGAAATCCCTTCTGTTATTTATTTGCAAAAATATGAATTAAGGAGGTATGAGTGTGAACCGCATTTTCAGGGAATAATAGAAATTGAAAATAATTGTCTACATATTTAAGAATATCCCTTCCTTCATCGATTGCAATATTTCATGAAAAAAAGAGTGTAGCCGTTTGTCCCCTATATACCGACAAAAAAAGGGAGGTAACTCTGCACATTTTTTTCTAAAACAATGTCCCAACTTTGGACTTCATTTTAAAAATCAATATAACACAGTACGAAGTAATTGTAAATTTTTATCCATTGACGTAGCAAATGAAGTAAATTCATCATTTTCGGAAAAATATTTTTGTTGCCATGGAAACCATGCTGGAGAAGGACATTTACTTCATCCCATTTTTAACAGTAAAAATTGTATGAAAAGTTTAAAAACATTTATATTCGAAGTTGTTGGCATAATAGAATTTTGATAAAATGTTTCTTTTATCATCTAGTGATACATGCTTAAGATAAAGAAATAATTTATAGAAAAAGAGTGTAGCCGTTTTAAAGATATTCAGCTTAGAATTCCTCTGACCAAGCCTCTGGATATGATAAATCCGTTGTTTATGATTGAAAATGGAAAGTTGTTATATATCTATACATTTTATCTGAGATTTCTTATAATCTGGACTTCCTACTTAAAATTTGAGTCATATTCTGATCAATTTCTTATTCATTTTCCCAACACAGCGCTTTTAAGCACCGACAACGTAACGTGACGTAGCGCTCATCATGACGCTCACTGTAGGTAATCCTCGGCGATATTGTATACTGTTAATCTCAGTGAATGAGAAAAAATGGATGTTCTAGATTCCTATCTGTATGCTTCGTCTGTATATCATTTCTCTCAAAATTGATTTTGCAGCATCTACACGTATCTATTTATGCATGTACATGTAGTTTTGACATTCGTACATATTGTACCAGATTTGAAAAAAAAATGAAGCAACTTTAGTAGAACATCGATACGAAGGATTTCTTAATCTCTTGATAAGTTTGCTTTGAAACAATTTATCTAAAGTTAGCTGTGGCTCATTTCTAGTTTCATTTTACTAAGTGCTAGGATTAGAAGGGGGGGGGGGTGTCGGTATGATAGGAAAGGTAGTAAACGTACACCCTGTCTTCCGCATTTATTTCCTGCACATGCTCTCTTCAATGAATGTTGTTATATCATAGATTAGTAAATTGAAACAGAACAATTCCCTTTTCAACAGGATGTACAATGGGAAGTGTGTTTACGGAGTCCTTCGGATCCATTTATTTTACAACGTACGTGTACATGATGTACGTGATCTTTGGTCCTTTTGATGATTTGACAGTCGGTCGTCATGTTCACTTATTACAACTACTAATCAATAGGCCTCGTGATATAAATTCTGACTAAATCATTATAACACATACGTTTTGTAAATGAAAGAAAAGTACTTTCAAGATATATTAGTTTTACACGTTTTCACTATTTGAGGTAAATTGCGTTGTCAGTAACGCCGCATCGTCAACTTGAACTATAAAATATAATTATTCTTTTGAATTTATTTGTGTCTTTTTTATGCAAGAATAAATTTGAAGTATTAAACTGCTACTCAATTCAATCGCAATCAAATTATTCCGCTCCGTAAAGTTGTCATGGCGTGAAATAATATAAGACAAACTGAATATACAGGACTTCTAAAGAACAAGCACAAAGCGCTTTCATCATAATTCGCGGAAAAATATTACAACGTCATAATTCAGTATGACGTCAAATAAACACCTGTTGATGACGTAAACTATATGCCAAGGGTAAAACGATGTCGTGATAGAAGCGTATTTTAGATGTAAACAAGGATATATATTGCTCGTCATTCGAAACGCATTGCTCTTTGATCAAGAGGTATATTCAACCATTACTTCAATAAGTTTTCAGATTTTGTTATCTTTACGACATCGATACGGTTTACGTTTGATTTGTTCACGCTCATACCCTCTTAAGTATATTTCATTTGTCGAAAAATCAATGAAAAATATTAGGCGTGCCCTTGTGTTTGGGGACATATCTTGAAAAAAAAATTAGCTATCTATGACTGTGTACTGGGAAAATCATTTACATAAATAGAGTCTGTTTATTCCACGAGTAGGTACCCACCTTAATATTATCACACAATTAGCATTAAAACTGAACGCTGTTGATAATAAAAATGATACGTTTATTTTCTGCCATTTTTTATATACATTGTGTATCTGATTTTAAATGATGCCAATGAATTTGAAGACATTTAATATTTGAACCACTTGTTGAGTGTCACTGCTAGTGGACCAGGAGTCTCCGAGGGCACATGTAGCCAAGTTCGATCAATTTCGGTTGGTCGTTTGTTCAAACGCATTCGAAAATTCTGTTATCAAAATTTCTTGAAATTTATTAAACGTAGCGTCATATCCTACCCATCCAGCTACGCCTTTCGGTACTTTTTGGAAATAATAACTTTCACACTCTATAGTCATATTACATTGTTTAGATGGAGGATCACTGACGAGGGTAAAGTACCCGAAACGTGCATGTCTGGTCCATGCTGTAAATTTATCTGCTTTTAAATTATGCTAATGAATTTGAAGACGTTTAATATTCTTACCATCTTTATACATATTTGTTGGAATAACATACATATGCATATATTTCTTTCTTATCTTTACTTAAATTATCCTGATTATATTTTCGTAAAGAACAAATGGCAAGAAGAAGAATAGCAATGGCATTTAGGACCATGGCTGAGAGAGTTCAAACCTTTTTGCAAAGGCCAATAGTAGAAGGTATGGATGGGTACGCACTTGCCAGATCACACTTCATATCTCTGGGTTTTGAATTCATCGAATGTGAGATATGCGGACAAATTAGAAAAATTCTGCCAGGTAATATAAGAAATATATAATAATTATTATTTAATTATTATTCAATGTTTAATAACATAGTTATATTCATGTGTGTCTAATTTCAACATTTCCGTAATTAATAGTGTATCATACTTAGAATGCAAGTTTTTTCATGGTTGAATTTGAACACGTTCAACATTTTTAAATTTGATCTATAAATTGACACTGGAAGAAGAAAATCGTGAAAATCACAAGTAGCAAAAACGCAAAAAATGCGACGAAGTTCATGTGTAAAAAGCTGTAATGTCCAAACCTCTTTAGAGGAGACAGGGCCCCGACCAAACAGGGGATGCATAGTTACTCCTACCGGACACCTGGTCCCACCTCTCGCTTGCTAGGAATCCGTCGATGCTCAATGTGTTGCTCTATTAAGAGCGCTGTTGAGATTGTAGTCAGGATCTTCTTTATATCATTTGTGTCACACGCATGTCTTTTGCCAGGTGGAGCTCGTTAAAGCGAGGGGTTTGACAGTAAGTATTTTAAATGTTTTCCCTGACATGGTCGCCATAGCACTTTCTATATAAACATAACCTCATACAGTGCATGTTGTGTAGATATTGTTTTCATTTTCGTGCGTGAACATAGACGGTGGGTGTGGCTAGCCAAACAGGCGATGCTCACTCTTCCCGGGCACCTGATCCCTTCTCCAACTTGCTAGGGGTCCTTTGATGGTCAATGTTGTGCTCTACTGTGAGTGTTGTTGAGATTGTAGTCAGGATCTTCTTAATTTCATGTGTTCTATGAATGCTTGTCGCACTTCTCGGGTGATAACATGCATGAGCTCGCTACAGTCGGAAAAGCACTGTATTTCGTACGCCCTATTTTTCTATATCCATCTGTGTGTTGCTCGGGCCCTTGTATCATGCTGTTTAATTATTTTACAGTGAGACGATTATTTAACACCACTTTTGTTCGTTCTTCGAGACCTTTTGGTAACCGGGAAAGTGTAAGCGTTGTGCATACATAATCCGGATAATCACATCATTTGCTTCTGGCGTAGCACCGGTTGCCAGTTGGGCTCGTTGTTTTATATGCGGTATTTTGTGTTTGATGTTTCAGTGTTGTTTTCGGTGTTCTTTGTCCCTTTTGTTGTCTCTTGCTGTCATGTCAACTCTGTGATTTTGCATTGGTTGTTTTGGGTTTTTATTTCTGTGGCTGCTGAGACCGAGTGTGGTTTGAGATCCCCTCCTTTTTATACCAAAATGACATTAAAGAAGTACCTATCAGATGTTCTGTCTCAAGGTCGAGAATGCAAGGCAAAATCATTGGAATTTCCATTGGAACGGTCGCGAACCTCGGAATGAATAACATTCCGAAGTGAGACCAGGTGCCCGAGGAGAGTCGGCGTCCCCTGATTGCATGCAACACCCGTTGCAACAGCTCCATGGAAACTTGTCAAATTCGGTGCTGTACGCCAGTTAAGTTTAAGTCAACATATAAAGCCGTTAGTTGCGGACGAGATAGTGACTTTGAAAAGTTTCTGATTAATATTTCGTATTATTCCAGGTCAGCTTTACAACAATGCGTCAGTTAAGGCTTTACATCTTGACAAATGTACCGGGAGAATATAAAGACAGCTTTCAATAGAATTATAGTGAAAAAGAAAAAAAAAACTTCATACATTTTAGGTGTAGTAATGTAGATGTAATGTTCTATAGTTCTTTTTAATTTTTTTTTTTTGCTTTTTAATGTTATTCTAGAGGCTCTTAGAATAACATTTCAATATGATGCAGAGAACTACCTTCATAAATTAATGGGAATCAAATTTTATATCAGCTGAGATGCAAATTAAGAGACTCATTTCTTAAACCTGCAATGCGTATAATGTTCTTATGCATGTAATAACAGCCAATCAGCATTAACCTTTCTCTAAACTAATTTAGAATATATGAAAAAAATTGATTATACTTTGCTTTCTTTAGAATACTGTATACCTTTATTTTTCATGTAAAAATGAGTCGAGGACAAGGTAAAATGTCAATTTGTTTGTTCTTTTCGTCTTCTTCTTAAATGTGAGTTGATATACAATCGTCCTTATAAGATATAAAAGAAAGAGAAGAATCTCCAACAAGACTCGGCTGCAGCACCCAGGAAAACACCTGAAAAGAGACAAGGAACACCAAGCACGACATCAGAAACTTATTTTGTACCTGTGAGATTTGCGGTTTTCACTGTCTATCTGCCGCTTATCTTATAGTACAGAAATCAAAGGTTTCTTGTGAAAAGAATACTTGGAGTTACCGATTGTGACCTTTCTAACGAATTGTGAGACTTACCAATTGTGACCTTTCTACCGAATTGAAGTGGCAGGTGTTGCATGCAAGCAGGAGATGCTCACTCTTTCTGGACACCTGAATTCACTCCTTCGTAGGGAGTCACTTCTCTTCATATGGTAAATTCGTTTTATTTCTGTTTCTTTGCATTAGTTCTGGTTTTATCTTGGTTGTGTATGCTCTTGGTTTGATGATTTTTCGATTAACCATTTTTTACTTCTTTATAGGGATATGGTTTTTCCATATTTGTCATTCTTGATAGGGATATGTTTATTTTCCATATTTGCCATTTACTCGTAAATGCGTTGCTCAAAAGTCTCTCTTTCAATTTAGTATGTGGAATTGTGGTGTAAAGTGTCGAAAAATCAAACGATTTTATAGAGCGTACTCTTTTGAACTGTGTTGATATGAGGTTATATGAAAGCTCTTTGAATTTTTTAAGATCCAAATTTGGTTTATACCGCTACGTGAATACACGGTTAAACAATACTTTTGAAGGCCTGACTTAATTTCAGATACAATTTTGGTGAGTAAGGTCGATACAGATTTGGTCGAACATTTTGAGGAACCAGCAATTTTGGTATGCAATACAGAAACGGTTAATCTAGATCCAATTTTTAGGTGTCAAGACCGAAAGAAGCAAGTACTGATTTGTGATTTTGAAGACGTTAAACATTTGTACCACTTGATGAGTGTCACTGCTGGGGACCAAGAGTCCCTGAGGGCACATGTAGCCAAGTTCGATCAATTTTGGGTGGTCGTTTCTTCAAACGCATTTGAAAATTTCTGTTTACAAAATTGTCATATATTTCTAAAAACAGTAGCATTATAACCCAGACATCTTGCTACGTCTTTCGGTATATTTAGGACATAAGTTTCACAGATTTTCGCCATATTACATTGTTCAGATTGAGGATCACTGACGAGGGTTAAATACCCGAAACGTGCATGTCTGGTCCATGCTGTAAATTTATCTGCTCTAAAATGATGCTAATGAATTTGAAGACGTTAAACATTTGTACCACTTGGTAAGTGTCACTGCTGGTGGACCAGGGGTCCCCGAGGGCACATGTAGCCAAGTTCGATCAATTTCGGTTGGTCGTTTCTTTAAACGCATTTGAAAATTTCTGTTTGCAAAACTGTCTCAAATTTCTAAAACGTGGGTCCTGTAGCATCATATCTGTAGCATTATCTGATCTTGCTCTATCAGACTTTCATTACAAATTTCGATTTCTTGCTAATTCTAGCAACTGCTCCACTACAATTTTGTCTAGAAATCTGACGTCAGCACTTAGGCTATTTAAGAACACGTAACTGGATATTGTGAAACTGTTCTAAACAGGAACGACGTAAATGTGTCTTGGTATATTAAGAATTCAGGGGATGTGATAGACAAAATGAAATCTGTAAATTTCCAAGCCATTACGATTTCTTCAAACGACTTCTCTAATATGTACACCACACTTCCTCATGACAAATTAATTTATCGAATATCTAAACTCATTAAATGGTGTTTTGATCGAGAACAGAAAACTTACATTTGAACATCTGAATCAAAGGGTTTCTTTTCCTCTACAGACTAAATATCATACAACTCATGGACATGTAGTGACCAGTGTAATGCCTTGTCCTTCCTTTTGGACAATATTTCTGTTATTAAAATATCTTGAAATTTCCAAAAATGTGGGTCCTGCAGCATCAAATCCCACCCATCCTGCTACGTCGTTCGGTAAGCTTATTCGACATAGTAACTTTCATACTTTTTTGGCATATTACATTGTTTAGAATTGAGGATCACTGACGAGGGTTAAGTATCCGAAACGTGCATGTCTGGTCCATGCTGCCAATTTATCTGTTCTTAAATGGTGCTGTTCAATTTGAAGACGTTTAACATTTATGTTAGATTTGGTGATGATCTAGACAGGCAAGTTGTAGGGATTCATATGGGTACTAGCTGTGCGCCTCTTGTTGCAAATTAATTTTTATACACTTACAAAAAAGAATTTTTTAAAATTTTCAAAAGCAAAGAAATTTATTGATTTTCAATGTTTCAATAATACTTCTAGGTATCTGGATGATGTTCTAACTATTGACAATCTTGCTTTTGAATGAAAAATGAACTTTATCCACAAGAATTAGTTTAACAAGGCAAACACAGAAACACCATTTTTGGAACTAAATATCAAAATTGTAAACGGAAAGATTCATACAAGTGTATATGACAAAAGAGATGATTTTGGATTCAACATGATAGTAAGTTTCTATTCGCTTGACGGTGATATGATGTTCCATGACTACCGTCATACGGCATTTACATATCATAGCTTATCCGGTATGCTAGAGCATGTACTAATATTTTGGACATTCACAGTTGAAATTTACAAAGTTTCAGGAAACTTTTAGGTCAAGGTTTCCGCTTTCATAAACTAGTAAAGACTCTCTGGAATTTTACAAAAATTACAGTCAACTTCTTTTAAAATTCGGATCAATACACACGACGGAGTACATTACTTTGGATATTACACAACCTGCCTTTTATGGTGATATGATAAACAAAATTAGAAGGATCAAAGGTAGGTAACATAAACATCGGAAATGCGTCAGAAGAATTTATACCGTGGATATAATCCTAATGTCACCAGACGGACACTAGGCTTGGTACTTGACCAATGTACAGTATATTACCAATGCATTTTTGAGACTTGCACTCTGACGACGGGACTCCATGACTGGCCCTGTCCAAACCTCTTTAGAGAAGCATGAATTTAGGATCAAATGAAGCATCCGTATCATGCACTGCAGATAGCAGTATCATTTATGTATCATCAATGTCAGTTTGGTTGATGTAGGAATTATACTAGTAATAAGCTCGAAATAGACTTCTCTCGTTTTACTGACCAGGTCGGTCAAGTGTGAAATAAGTTCAGATGCAGCATATGTACCTTGTTAAACGTCTTCAAATTGAATAGCATCATTTAAGAACAGATAAATTGGCAGCATGGACCAGACATGCACGTTTCGGGTACTTAACCCTCGTCAGTGATCCTCAAATCTAAACAATGTAATATGCAAAAAAAGTATGAAAGTTACTATGTCGAAAAAGCGTATCGAAAGACGTAGCAGGATGGGTAGGATATGATTCAAGAAATTTTAATAACAGAAATTTTAGAATGCGTTGAAGAAACGATCAATCGATTACCATGCATTGCAGTAAGCATCCACAGATTCATAACCAACAAGAGTTTGGATGATCTAGGACTTATATAATAGACTGGAAAGTGACTTGTCCTATTATACTGCACTTGGTAGCTCAAGTGTGAAATGTTGGTCAAATGCAGCACATGTACTATGTTATGTATTAAGCATCCATAGATACTTCATCCATAGATACTTCATCCATAGATACTTCATCCATGTAAGTTTTGTTGATGTAGGACTTTTAGGAGGCTGAGAATGGAGGTGTCCTATTTTCCTTAACCTGAGAGTGGATACTGACGCCGATATCATATCCCCCCCCCCCTCTTAACTTCGTCGAAGTGAGCTGCAAAATGCACTCAATTATAAAATCTATACCCAACAAAGAAATAAACCACTTAATCATCATTCTGTAAAATGTATTATGTAATCTATAAGTATTCTATTCTTTTCCGTCATAAATCGTAGGTATACCAGTGACTTATTCTGTCAAACGCCAAACGAATCCGTCTTCATGATCAGACACAATGCCATGATAAAGACATTTGGTTCAAAACGCAATGTCACCAAATGGTTTGAAGAATTCCGTTCACTTTTTAGAAATGATTAAAGCTTTTCAACCTATCCAAATTGATATATCAGGCATTGCGATTTGTTATTTCAATGATGATAAACAATTTTCCCTGAGTACATATCTATTAAATTGCTTCAACTGAGGTCATCAAACAGAAAATCTCATTTTCAGAAAAACATCCCAAACATCAACTCTTTTGAAAATGAAGTCCGTGTTTGATATTTTTCGCCCTTAAATGTGTCGCAAAGCACAAAATTAGCCTACGACAGCTAGATACTGACCTTTTCTTCGCAAGCACAGTTTTTAGAAACATTACCTCGATCTTCACAGGTCATTTTTACGTGCATTTTCAAGGTTTTGGACGTTAGTTTTTAGCTTTTCTGGTATATCATTCGATTATTTCAATGCGATATTAAAGATAAATCTGCAACAGCTGAAGACAAAATTAAAGTTCCTTTTGGGATCAGAATTGCAAAAAAAAAATTGGTATCCTTAATTGTAAAACATACCCCAATATACGGAAATTTCCACTAAGACATTTAATATTCCGATTTATTGGCATATTTTGACTACATTTGAATAGAGAAACCAGTATTCATCTATATTTTTACTGAAAATATGCTGAAAACGGTAAAACAACAAAATTTCAGAAGGATACCAAATCTGCGGCCATGCAACAGGAGCTAGAAACAACACGCTATATTCAGCACCATCATTGTGATATGTTGCGAAAAAATGATCGAAACTTGTTTTATCCTCGGTAATTCGAGTGCTGCAAAAAGTAAACTACAATCTCATGTCTAACTAAATATTTATGACCAACTGAAAAAAAAATCACTATATAATATGATGTGCGTTTATTTTATTATTATTTTTCATTTGTCGGGAATAAATCATGAACTATATCTGAAAGTAGATTTATGATCATGACCATGCATCCTCTGTGAAATGTTAAACGTCCTCATTTCCATAGCATCATTAAAGAACATATGAATTTGCAGCATAGACCAGACAAGCACGTTTCGGGTACTTAACCCTCGTCAGTGAACCTTAATCTTAACAATGTACCGTATAACCAGAAATTTATGCGAGATACTAATTTTCGCTATATTCGCAAGTGATTTGGAATCGCGAAAAATTATTCTCGCAAAATATTGGGTTTGGTAAGGTATAACATAAATTGGTATATCAGCCACATTTTTTCTAATTGTACATGATATCTCGATTTAACATAAAAAGAAGAAAATCGAGTGTATTCTAATGATGGAAATAACTAAAACTTCAATAACTGAAGGTACAAAATAATGAAATCATACGTACATATTTGTTTTTGATTTAAGAATCGCAAAAAATTGTACTCGCGATAATAAAGACACCATATTTTACCGTAAAATCGCGAAATTTGATACTCGCGAAAATTTCTGGTAATATAGCCAAAGAGTGTGAAAATTATTATGTAAGTTTGACATTCCTTAACATTGATACTTCGACATGTACTTATTCTGTACTTATTTTGTATATGTCTATTTATACAGCTGAAATATAGGTCCTGTGGTGTTTGTTTGGATTAATTGAGTATGTCACTCGGCGGTAACAAGAATCACAAAATAAGACAAGAGGACAAAAGGCAACAACACTCACTAGCAGCTATCTTGTGACATTCTTGCATTTATTTTGAAATGCATTTGATTGAAATTGAAACATGACACCCCTCAATAAAAACAATGATTCCGAAGTATTTGTATATCGTTTGAAATAATAGGCACAGTTTTATGTTAAACGTCTTCAAATTAAATAGAACATTTAGGAACAGATAAATTTGCTGCATGGACCAGACATGTACGTTTTGAGTACTTTACCCTCGTCAGTGATCCTCTTCAATCTAAACAATGTAATATTGCCAAAAAGTGTGAAAGTTATTACGTCCAGTAATTTACCGAAAGAAATTTTGATAACAGAAATGTTCGAATGCGTTTATAAAACAATCAACCGAAGTTGAAACACTTTCTATACAGACATAACCTTACACAATGCATGTTTTGTAGATATTGTTTTCAATTTCATGCATGAACATCGATAGCGGGTGCGGCTTACCAAACAGAGGATGCTTACTCCTCCCGGGTACCTGGTCCCACCTGTATCTTACTAAGGGTCCGTCGGTGCTCATCGTGGTGCTCTGTTGTGAGTGCTGTTGGGATTGTCGTCAGGATTTTCTTTATCTCATTGGCTTCATGTACCCTCGGGGATTCCTGGTCCATAAGCAGTGACACTCATCAAGTTGTACATGATAATATTCATTGTACATAGTCATGTTTAATTCATATGACCCTAAAGTGATCATTGATGAAATCCCTCTGTCGTGACCCAAATACCCTTTTAAAACATTCGGGGAACATTTTAAATTGTTAAATGACTTCAAATTCAATAGCATCATTAATACTCTACTTCCGGTTGTTTTGATAAAAGAAAAAATAAATACCAGATATTTTGCCGAAGACGCACGACTCGGTTAATGCTTTCGACCATACATTTTCATGGTGAGTTGAAAGCTTCACTGATGAGAATTTGATATTCGAAACACGTGTCTGGTGCATGTAAATTGATTTGGAATTTTCTTCAAGAAAATGTAAATTGATTTGGAATTTTCTTCAAGAAGGTAGAGAGTTGGAACCCTTCGAAATTATTAATATAGACACTTATTTCACGTTGCAGTGTGGAGCAGTTAAAATCGTTCCCCGTGGCCTGATGTTTGTCAAGTGTATTAATTACTTCTTTCCAGCTCTGTCACCTGAAAGAAGCTTTGTTTTGGCCTTTAATATTTTTTGCTATTTCGGATACTAGCCATTTCACCGATAAATTTCATCGAAATTAAAGGAGTTTCTTATCTTAGCACCATCCCTCCAATTCTATTTTGAACATAGATTTTATTTGGATATGCTACTGAATCGACCCTAAAGGAAATTTGGAGCCGCACGCTCTCTGTGATGTAAATGTAAAAATCTATCTTCAAAAAATTAATGAGGGCGCTGCTGAAACTATTTATGGTGGCGCCGCTGAAAGCATCACTGATGAGAATTAAATATTCGAAACACGTTTCTGGTGCATGTAAATTGATTTGGAATTTTCTTCAAGAAGGTAGAGAGTTGGAACCCTTCGACATTATTGAATGAAACATTTGAAAATTTATCGAATATCTAAAAAACATGTAAGGTATGGAAGTGCATGATTTCTAGCTTTTCGAAGATATTGTTACCTAATACCTTAATCGGTGTTCAAGCGAAATTTTTCTGTCGACTCCATTTTGAAATGACAATTTATGAGTGATTTGCAGTTAGCCAAACATGTTATTACGGTTCCAGACAGGTAATATGGTCTGATATACCTTTTCCGTGATTTATATTTACCTCGCCTTCGGTTTGGGGAATATAAATTCCAGACAAGTTATATCATACCATATAACCTTTCTGTAGCCGTAATAACGTATATATAGTACATGTATAAAACGTTTAGTACGATGGATGCTAGACGGCATGCTATGATGTCATGACTACAGCTCTCTTTAGACTTCGGCTCGGGGAATATAAATTTCAGACCTGGTATATCAGACCATATTACCTGTCTGGAGCCGTAATAGCGTAAATATAGTACATGCATGAAACGTTTAATACGAACGGACGCCGGACGGTATGCTATGACAATAGCTCACTTGAGCTGAAAAAATGAAAATAAAATGTTTTTAAGATTCTTATCATTTAATTCCGTGTAGACCAATGTTCCTTGCTATGACCTATTCATGTTTTTTATAACATTTTTAAAAACATATTGAATCCGCATCAGAGTAACTAATCTCAATACATTTTTAGTTCATAAATTGAAATATTCTCATCAGTTATCTCTGATACGCATACCAGAGAAGACTGTATATTGAGAGCCATGAAGTTTTGCGCCTTTGCCTACGGCTCTTACATATACCACATCATTCTGCGTCAGCTGAGTAATAACAGTTCTTTCTGCGTTTTCCCAAATCCTTACTGTATAAACTTGTACAAGCAAAATATCGTTTACCACTAAGTGCACATATTGCGATCCTGCCCCAGCTGGCACAAGAATCCCAAAATTCAACAAGTAAGTTCCATTAGCGGGAATTGTGTATTTACCACTTGAAATGTCGTAGCCCCGCCTATTGTCTGAAAACACTTTGTCAAACCTAACCACTTGATTTGCTTGTGTTGTTGTAATCCCGTTTGTGAGAGTCACCGAGAAGAAGATGCTTGTGTCCAAGCTTGCAACACGAGAGGCTGTTGATAGAGAAGTTTTTATAGGTATAATTATTATATTTAAAGATTAAGTAGCATAATCTCTATCTTCATAATTATTTCCTTCAAAGGATCCAAGGTAGACAGAAATACCATCGAAATTGTGTTAGAATCATCAAACGCCTTTTATATCGTGGATATAATCCTTTTGTCACTAGATGGACACTTGGCTTGGTACTTGATCAATCTACAGCCTTGTACCAGCGCATTATTAAGAATTGCACCCTGACTGACTGTGACGACAGGACTCTTTGACGGGCCCTGTCCAAACCTCTTAAGAGAAGACAGGGCTCCGACCACCTGTCCTCTCTGAATGTCAGTCTGACTCCTCGGTTGATAACATGAGCTCGCTACAGCTGGCAGAGCACGCTTATATCCATTCACATATCCATCTGTGTGTTTCATGGGTCCTGCGTCATGCTGTCTGTTTGTATGTTCATTTTTTACACCATCATTGTACCTTCTTCGAGGTAATCGGAACAGTGGGAGGGTTGTGCACACGTAATCTGGATAACCACACCGTCTGCTGCTGGAGTGGTAGATGGCCGTCCTAAGTCGGTACCGATTCCCCATTGGTTTCGATGGTTTATGTGTAGTCATATTGTGTTTGATGTTGCCCAGACCACCTGTCCTCTCTGAATGTCAGTCGGACTCCTCGGGTGATAACATATATGAGCTCGCTACAGCCGGCAGAGCACGGACTGTATTACGCACGTCCTCTTTTTATATCCATTTACATATTCATCTGTGTTGCTTGAACCCTGTGTTTTACGGTCTTGTTTGTGTGTGGTCATCTAACAGTGAGGAGGTTGTTTTACATCATAATTGTACGCTCTTCGAGACCTCTGGGAAATCGGAATAATGGGAGGGTTGTGCGCACGTTATCCAGGATAACAACACCGTCTGCTATTGACGTGGCAGATGGCCGTCCGAAGTCGGCACCGGTTGCCCATTGGTCTCGTTGGTTTATGTGTAGTCTTTTATGTTTCATGTTTCTATGGTGTGAGTTGGTGTTCTTTGTCCCTTTTGTGTCTCTTTCTATAGGTGTCTGTTCTGTATTTTTTGCATGGGTGTTTTGGGATTTTGCTGTGGGTGCTGCAACCTCAGTGTTGTTGGAGATCCCCTCATTTCTTCTATATGATTTGGCGTTCCTTGTACATGTACCATTTGCGTCTCTTTCTGTGCGTGTCTGCTTTGTGTTTTTGCAGTGGGTATTTTGGGGTTTCGCTGTTTGTATTGCAACAGGGTTTTGTTGGAGATCCTTTCGTTTCCTTCATATTATTTACAGAGAAGTGAATCTACAGCATAAAAATATCAACCGCGAATTTTTGTAGTTAAAATTCAAAGAACAAGTAAACCAAATTATAAGAACCCTTATTCTGCGAGACATTTCTATAAAACGATAGTCAGTATCGCGTTACTTCAACGCAATCTAAATTTCTGTTATCAAAATTTCTTGAAATTTCTAAAAAGTGGGTCCTGTAGCATCATATCCCACCCATCCTGCTACGTCTTTCGGTACCCTTTTTCGACATCGTAACTTTCATACTTTTTGGCATATTACATTGTTTAGATTTAGGATTTAGGATCACTGATGAGGGTTAAGTACCCGAAACGTGCATGTCTGGTCCACGTTGCCAATTTATTTGTTCTTAAATGATGCTATTCAATTTGAAGACGTTTACATTTACTTCTATAAAATATTGACAAAAATTCTACTTATGTGACATTTAACGTTCACAGGCCTAGAAAGGTTTTTTAAATACATGTATGATATTAAGAAACCATGAAAATAACAGCAGAAAAAAGTAACTGATTTGCTGTACGAAATGAATTGTAGGTGGTTTAACAATTGTTATCCGGTGGATGATAAAACAATAAATTTACTTTTTCTCTTGTATTGTTAAAATTTTGTATTTTACCATATTACTTTTAGATTTTTACACGTAGAAAAGCACGATATTATCTATATTTGGAAAAATATACTGACTGTGCTGACATCTTTAGAAATTAAGTCTTAAAACAGAAAAAATGCTACAAATACATTGTTCCTAAAAAGAATTCGGTACGCCACGATGCAATTACGTTATGACCTCTCAAATGGGAAGATATTCGGAATACATGTATATAAATAACACCTTAAAAGAGCATGGGTACGATTTTGAAACTTTTTCATGAGAAAAATATATGATTGTGAATTTATACAAATACAAAGTAATGTTGTTTGACAAACAGTACCGCAATGGAGTATGCAGAATATATTTATAATCCTTCTTAAATAAGAAGCTACCATATTGTTTGTTTTATTCTTTGTTTATTTTGTTGTAAGACATACTTTTAAATCTATCGATGAAAATATTATGAAATAACTAAAGGAACATTTTAAGAGTGAACATACACTTCATATCCTACAATATTTACATACTTACTGCTTTTCCCTTATATATAGGTACCAAACCAACTGTTGCTGTAATTCTCGATAAACACAAGAGCCTATTACGTGACTTTAGAGCATACGCGGATTAATTTCTCATAAAATGCTCATTTTATCTATTGCTTTAACACAGATTCAAGACATTATATTCCATTATTGAACGACGCCGTCTACTCACAGTGATTAAAAATGTGCCTAAATCTAGGTCACCCACTTGTACACTTCCAAGAAGTGTGACGTAATAAGTCGATCACATGTCACATCAGACGAAGTTCAAGGACGACATGCACTGCCGTCTACAGAATGATGCCATGTTTGAAGGAGCGAATTCAGACATTAGTGGATCAAATATTCGATATTTAGGATTAGGGTTTGATCCACTTGTGTCATTTTTAGCAGTAAATTCACCTTTGCTTCTTATGGAATCATAATATCGGGAAATATTTCGAGTAGTTGATCTATCAGCGAATCTAGACTTGAGCAATGTTGAGGTAAGTCGTGAATTAATTTCGCGTTTTTGTATCTTTTTTCCACGGCTGTATTCGACGTTTGCGTTTTTCTAATTACTTCAAGAAGAAACAGGGTACATTTACAGAAGTTGTTATAGTTATAGTGTAATGATTGATTTCATAGGTCTAAAGCATTTAAAAACATGTTGAAGTTAGTTTTCAAATGTTTTCCCCATGTCCCTCCAAGTTCTGTTAAATTTGTCCAGAATAACCCTCTGCTTGGTCTGAATTATTAAGGACAAAAATCTCGAGTATGTCCGATTCAATTGTTTTCAGTTTTGATAGAAATGTTGAAATACAACCAAAAGACAAAATTCAGTTTCTCAATTTTCTTTAAAGTTTCCGCACGGAAGGTACTACTTTGAAGCTTGCGAAAAACGTCGGACGTTCGTTTGCCGTTATGTCTAGACTAGTGATGTTCTCCCTCCGCGATGATATTTTAAATATAAAGAAACTGGATGAAAAAAAAAAACGACAGAAACAACTTGATTAACTCGTAAAATATAAATATAAGGATGGTTTTCAGCTTTTGCACTTTATCGGGTGTGTATTGGCAGTGGGGAATGGAAACAAAAAGCACGTCGTGCTTTACACATTTTTTCCATTCCCTACTGCCAATTCACACCGATAAAGCGCAAAAGCTGAAAAACAATCCTTAATTGTAGTAAGAAATCTACGTACCTAGGCCTTTGATTGCCGAATTATTTTCTATGACCCCTTCCGTCAAATTAAAGATTGCATTGTCCGTCACCAAATATCTATCCGTGAAGGACTTCACTTGGTCCCTGATGTCATCTCAATAAATTCCTTGGAGTTCATACAGAAGTGTCCTCATCTCCTGTACCTGCTTGTCAAGAGTCAGCCTTAAGAGGCTCTCCTGATTGATAAGTTGTTGTAATTGGACCATTACAGACTGTCCACTTAGTTCCCTCTTCATTAAAACAATATATATCATCGTGTTTAGAGAGTTTGTTTTCATTTTGAAGCATAGTGTTCAAGTATTTTGCATGTTATGTTGAAAAAGTAAACATCATTTAAAGTGTTATTAGAACATCTATATAGCATTAGCTCTTTGAAAATGAAATTTTTCATGCTGTAACCACAGAAAAAAAATTCCTGGTTATAAAGTAATTGCCTGTACACATGCGCACATGTGTATACGCATGTGATTACCGTTTCAAGGATAAAACAATCAATATCTAAAACAAAGGTTTTTTTTATTTATTGAGGAATAGTTTCTAATAAAGGGCGAACCATTTCTAAACATGCTCATGGATGGCGATCACCTGTAGATTCAGGACAGAAGACATAATTATAATTATATTCTGATTAAGAAAAAAAAATCGTGCCGATATTGTATATATAAATGGAATTATGGATCTAGCACTTGCCGAATATTAGATCGTGGTTTGCGGGGGTAAACCCCCCACACACACACACACCCTCACTTGTCCGTTTTGAGTCGTTGATAGAGAGAGAGAGATCATCAAATCTTTTCTGTCATCAATTGCCTCTCATGAAAACGTATATTAAATATGTTTTCAGATATAAATTTATTGCTTCTTTTATTATTATGTTATACACTGTACCATAAAAACCGCTAGCTGTGACCATAACTTAATGATTCAGAAAAAAAAGAACGTCGAATCGTTTTTCGTTTTTAATCCCTAAAATTGTGACCATATATATTGATAGAATAAAATTTGATCATTATTTTAATTAAAATAGATTCAGTTTCATCGACCTCCTCAGAATGATATTAAAATCTACTGCGTGTTATACCCACTGGGGAGCTCGTGAAATAAGGTTTACCCTATATCCCTTGTACGGAAGCCAGTTCGTGCCATGTTATATTTTTTTACTATCTCGTAGTTACGAGAAACGTTTCTCGTAGTTACGGGAAATAATTCTCGTAGTTACGGGAAATAATTCTCGTAGTTACGAGAAAAAATTCTCGTAGTTACGAGAAACTTTTCTCGCAGTTACGAGAAACTTTTCTCGTAGTTACGAGAAACTTTTCTCGTAGTTACGAGAAACTTTCTCGTAGTTACGAGAAACGTTTCTCGTAGTTACGAGAAACGTTTCCCGTAGTTACGAGAAACTTTTCTCGTAATTACGAGAAACTTTTCTTGTAGCTACGAGAACTTTTTCTCGTAGTTACGAGAAACTTTTCCCGTAGTTACGAGAAACAAATCTCGTAATTACGAGAAAAAATTCGAACGCACTTTTTCTCGTAACTACGAGATTTCTTTCCCGTAACTACGAGAAAAGTTTCTCGTAATTACGAGAAAAGTTTCTCGTAACTACGAGAATTTTTTCTCGTAACTACGAGAAAAGTTTCTCGTAATTACGAGAATTTTTTCTCGTTACTACGAGAAACGTTTCTCGTTATTACGAGAATGTTTTCTCGTAACTACGAGAAAAGTTTCTCGTAACTACGAGATAGTAAAAAGATATAACATGGCACGAACTGGCTTCCGTACCCTTGCACCAATGCAGGTGAATTTTGAAATAATTATTTATAAAGATATAATGATGCGTTTGAAAAAAAAATATGTAAAAATAAATCAATAACGTTTTGTTTTAGTCATTATACCCCTCACCCGATTTCTACGCTTCTCAGAAAGATTATTTTCAATGTTCACTGTGATCCGCCCTCCCTATTTTAGATTCCTGAATCCGTCTATGCCAAAGATATCTCCATTTTTCATTTGTCATTAAAGTGAATGTATATGACAATATGAATAAGTAATACTATGTTGTACACTAAGCTCAATAAAAGGATGGACAGGTGGGCCTCCTGGTCTGAAACTCCAGTCGCACGCATTCCAAGTTAACCCCCCCCCCTTCTATGTTTGAAACAGGTCGGGCTGTATATTCAACCATTGTTTCAAATCGTGCGTGTTCAGAACAAATAGTAAAATAAGACAGGCAGAAAATATGATGTGACATCATGTGTGAAATCGTCCATCCAAAGACCCTTTCCCCCTTAACCCCCCCCCCTTTTTTTTTCACGGACAGATGCTCGGTCGTATGCAGATTACTTACATTAAAAATTTACACAATGATACTCGACATGATCAAGAAATGTTCAATATATGTGAAACTGAGCGAATTAAATACGAACTCAGCTTCAATACCTCAACGGTACATTGCATTGAGTACACTACTTTCGTCTTTCATGTACAACTTTCTACGTCATCAGTGTCTGCATCATATTTACCGGAAGTGCTCATTTAAAGGGATTCTGTAAATGGCTAAAAATAGCAACTTCAAAACTGATTTACGTATGCCACGACGTCATTTTGACGTTATCGGGGGTAATAGCGTCACAGACCTCATTCAAAGTGCAATAAAGTCATACCAAACGTATAGTATTGAAATTTTGTATGTATAAAAGTAAACATGCAATTTTAATTAACTATCAAATGTTTAACGTCTATAAATTCATTAGCATCAATTTAGAGCAGATAATTTTACAGCATGGACCAGACATGCACGTTTCGGGTATTTGACCCTCGTCAGCGATCAACTGGCTCAAAATTGGCATTTTATGAGCGATAGTGTCACCTTTTATTCCAGTATGATCTTGCCTTTGTTTAAAACACAATTCATCTCTTTTTTTCCATATGTATATGCAATGCATTTATGAAGATTTCGGAAAATAAATTAAGATTAATTTCCAATAGCTTGATGATAACCGTTTCAATAATATGACGTCAACAAGAAATTCATGGATACGTTGAAAAATGCATATTTCAAAGTCTCATAGAAAAATTTCCTATGGATAGAATCAAATATAAGTCTGTATAATAAAGGACAGACAAGACATAGAAATAAACGATTTCAGAAAGTATAGGAAAAATTGAATTTGGCGTCCAAGTGTTCAATATCTCCTCAAGGAGAGATAAATTTGCAGCGTGGACCAGACATGCACGTTTCGGGTGCTTAACCCTCGTCAGTGATCCTCAATTTTAGATTGAAAAAATGCGCATCATATAAACATTTCACTGATAAAGAGTGAGCAGTGAGCATGCAGAAAGAGGAAAGATATTTACTTCACAAATACATTCCGCTTACTTTTTAGTACACTTTCTCATTTAAATGGAACATGTTTACAAGGATTATAAATTGAAAAGTAAATGTATTCTATTTGAGTGAAAATAAAAGTTTGATTATGACTAAGGAGGAGATCTCCAACAACACCAGGTTGCAGTACCCACAGCAAAACCCCCAATGCAAGAGCACTGAGCAGACAAGCACAAATAGAGACGGGACGAGGAACACCAACATACAACACAGAAACATCAAGCACAAAGGACTACACATAAACCAACGAGACCAATGGGCAACCGGTGCCGACTTAGGACGGCCATCTGCCACGAAAATAGCAGAAGGTGTGGTTATCCTGGATAACGTGCGCACAACCCTCCCACTTTTCTGATTTCCAAGAGGTCTCGAAGAACGTACACTTGCGGTGTACAACAACCTCCTATACACAGCAACTATGCAGGATTGTCAATGGTAAAAATATCATCCAGGTACACAGAATGAGATAAAGAAGTGCCATTAAACACTTTAAATCATCAAATGGCCTTTGCTTTTGACATTTTTTAATAATTTTTTTTCAAAAGTGTATTGAAATTAATCTTTAACCAGAGGTAAAACACAGGTTACAACTTGTCACAATGAGCCAAAACGCATGTTGCAACATATACATCAACATTAAGACGATGACATTATATACGACATGAAGGATGGGGATCTCCAACCAGACCCTGTTGTAGTACCAAAAGAAAAAAAAAACAAAGAGGAGCAAAGTAAGAGACGAAAAAGAGACATACCCTATGGAAACATCAAACACAAAAGGCTGCACATAAACCGACAAGACCATTGGGTAACCGGTGCTGACTAAGGACAGCCATTTCCTACGCAAGTAGCAAAGGTGTGGTTATCCGCATTATGTGCGCACAGCCCTTCCACTTTCCCGGCTACCAGAAGATAGTGTAAAACAACCTCCTTACTGTTAGATGATCATACAAATAAGACAGCAAAACGCCCAAACAACACGAATGTATACATGTATGGATAGACAAAATTGGGTTGCATACTTAATACAGTCCGTGCTCTGCCATCTTAAGCGAGTTCATGCATGTTATCACCCGAGGAGTCCGACTTACATTCAGAGAGGACAGGTGGTCGGGGCCATGTGTTCTCTAAAGAGGTTTTGAGAGGTCCCGTCATTGAGTCCCGTCGTCATAATCAGTCAGAGTGCAAGTCTTTAGAATGCGCTGATACAAAACTGGAAATCGGTCAGTTGGGCAAGTACCAAGCCTAGTGTCTGTCTGGTGGCATTAGGATCATATCCACGTTATACAAGGCGTTTGGTGATTCTGACGCGTTTTCGATGGTTATGCTGTCTTCCTTTGTTTCTTCTCATTTTGTTTATCATATCACACTAAAAGGCATGTTTTGGAATACCCAACGTAATATACTCTATTCCATGTATAGACCCGAATTCTAAAAGAAGCTGACCGTAATTTTTGTAAAATTTCCAGAACGTCTTAAATAGTTTATGAAAGCGAAATCCTTGATCTAAAAGTTACGGCGGGTGCGGCTAGCCAAACAGGGAATGCTTACTCCTCCCGGGCACCCGATCCCACCTCTAGCTTGCTAGGGGTCTGTCGATGCTTAGTTTATGCTCTATTTTGAGTGCTGTTGAGATTGTTGTCAGGATCTTCTTTAACTCATTGGTAATTTCAACTGTGAAAATCCAAAATATTAGTACATACTCTAGCGTACCGGATGAGCTGTGACATGTGAATGCCAAGTGCACCGATGGGCACAAACTTGATAAAGGGACCACAATGTTAGGACCACAATATACATGTATATAAGAACAAAAATGGCCACATCGAAGAATGAATGTCAATACATAAATTGAAGTAATCAATTGATATCCCTGTTTAGGGCAAAACGATTTAATTGGCACTCCGGATGAATAGACGGCACTATAAACATTTAGTTGCTTTATCATTATTTATCAGCTTTTTTCCCATTGTACGGTGACCTTTTACATTGTAATCAGTCTGTACAATAAAATGTTATTGATCTCACTGCATTATATATGTGTTGTGCTTAATGTCTCAATGGTATTTTGACTTTTTGTTGTTCTCGATGCATTTGCCTAGATAGATTTTATTAAATGTCGCGAAGTGCTAAAGTAAGCTTTAGATAACAAACCAAACGATGGTGTAAATCGGAAGGAGTTGAATCGCATGCTCTGAATGACTGGAAAAACCTCATTTTGGATTTTACCGATATTCGAATAGATAACTACCACAAAAATCCTCATCTTTTTGAAAATCCAATTTCTAAATCTGAAAGATATTTCAAATCCAAGTTACGTAATTTACATGAAAAATATGTCTTCGCGCCTGCAGACAAAGCAGCCAACAACACCATAATTATTTGAAAACGCTACTACATATCAACTTTAGTTTCGGAACTTTCCTCTACTACTACTTATATCGAAAACAACGAAAGTGTTCCCAATATTTTGAACAAACATTACAGTGAAATTTCTTCTTTTAACATCCCTATTTCTAAATTGGACCTCCCTACAATATACTGTATACCAAAACTTCACAAGTCTCCTAACAAGTTTCGATACATTGCTAATTCTAGCAACTGCTCAACAACAATTTTGTCAAGAAATCTGACGTCAGCACTCACGGCTATAAAGGAACACGTGGCAAAATACTGTGAAACTGTCATGAACAGGAATGGCGTAAACTTCTTTTGGTCTATTAAAAATTCAGGGGAAGTGATTGACGAAATGAAATAAAGAAATTTTGAAGCAAATACGATATCTTCATACGACTTTTCTAATATGTACACCACGCTTCCTCACGACAAAATAAATGCACGACTGTCCAAACTCATTTAATGGTGTTTTGATCGAGAGGGAAAAACTTATATTTGTACTTCTGAATCGAATGGTTTCTTTTCCGCCACAGATAACAAATCATACAAATCATGGATATGTGGTGACCTGTGTATTGCCTTGTCCTTCCTTTTGGACAATATTTATGTAAGATTTGGTGAGAAACTCTACAAGCAAGTTGTAGGGATTCCAATGGGTACTAATTGTGCGCCACTTGTTGACGATTTATTTTTATACACGTATGAAAAGGAATTTATCCAAAATCTTCAAAAGCAAAGAAAAAATGATGTTGTGAAATGCTTTCATTGTACTTCTAGGTACCTGGATGATATTCTTACTATCGACAATCCTGTGTTTGAAAAGTAAAAAATGTTATTTATCCACAAGAATTGATTCTAAACAAGGCAAACGTTTCAAACACAGAAACACCATTTTTGGACGTAAATATCAAACTTGTTAATGGAGAGATACATACAAGTGTGTATGACAAAAGAGATGATTTTGGATTTAAAATAGTAAATTTCCCCTGTAGATTAGTAGATTACCGTCCTATGGTATCTATATTTCACAGCTCATCCGGTATGCTAGAGCATGTACTGATGTTTTGGATTTTCATAGTAGAAATTTACAAATTACCAAGAAACTTTTAGGACAAGGTTTTCGCTTTCACAAACTAGTAAAGACTTTCTGGAAATTTTACAAAAATTATTGTCAACTTCTTCTGAAATTCGGACCAATACAGGCAACAAAGTATATTACTTTGGGTATTTCACAACCTGCATTTTATGGTGACATTATTAACAAGATAAGAAGGATCAAAGATAGACAACATCACTATCGAAAATGCGTCAGAATCATCAAACGCCTTTTATACCGTGGATATGATCCTAACGTCACCAGACGGACACTAGGCTTGGTACTTGACCAATCTACAGTCTTGTACAAGCCAAACCTCTTCAGAGAAGACAGGGTCCCGACCACCTGTCCTCTCTAAATGTCAGTCGGACTCCTCGGGTGATAACATACATGAGCTCGCGGCGGCAGAGCACGGATTCTATTACGTACGCCATCATTTTATATCCATTTACATATTCATCTGTGTTGCTTGGGCCCTGCATTTTGCGGTCTTGTTTGTGTGTGGTCATCTGACAGTGAGGAGGTTGTTTTACACCACAATTGTACGTTCTTCGAGACCTCTTGGTAATCGGAAAAGTGGGAGGGTTGTGCGCACGTAATCCAGGATAACCACACCTTCTGCTATTTCCGTGGCAGATGGCCGTCCTAAGTCGGCACCGGTTGTCCATTGGTCTCGTTGGTTTATGTGTAGTCCTTTGTGTTTGATGTTTCTGTGTTGTGTGTTGACGTTCCTTGTCCCTTATGCGTCTCTTTCCGTGCTTGTCTGCTTTGTGTTTTTGCATTGGGTGTTTTGGGGTTTTGCTGTGGATGCTACAGCCTGGTGTTGTTGGAGATCCCCTCCTTTGCCCCGGTTGAGTTTCAATGCTTTTACGTGGCACGTACTCAGCACCATGGGCCAAATGGTCTCGTTGGTTTGTGTGTAGTATTTTGTGTTTGATGTTTCTGTTGTGTTTTCGTGTTCCTTGTCCCTTTTGCCTCTGCTCCGTGTTTATGCATGGGAGGTTTTGCTGTGGTGCTTCAACCGAGTGATGTTAGAGATCCCCTCCTTTCTTTCTTGTTTCAACGAATTCTGTGTCACTAAGATTACGTCGACGTCAGCTTTATTGGATACATTTTTCTTATTGTATGATAACAATAAGCAAAACAAGAGTCTAAATGTCAGAGACAACAGACGCCAATGAACAAAATGACGAACATGTTTATTGATATGAAAATCATATAAACATACAGCAAATAGATCGTGTTTTTTACCAATGAGTGAAATAATACGGAAGTGATCCAACTCTGTACCTTCGAGAAGAAAAAATTCTTATCCAATTTTCACGAACAGGACACGTGTTTCGGGTATTAAATCCTCATCAGTGATGCTTCCAGCCAAAGTGCTTTTCGTAAGCCCCATAAATTCATTTCAGTAGCGCCCTCTGGTTTTATTTTTAGGATTTTAATTTGTGTATTTACTGTACAGAGAGTGCGCTGCTCCGAATTTCCTGTGGGGTCGATTTAGTAGCATATCCAAATAGAATCTATGTTCAAAATAGCATGTGTTAAGATGTTAACCTCCTTTACTTTCGATAATATTTTTGGATGAAATGACAAGTTTCCGAAATAGCCAAATAATATGTATGATGTCAAATTGATAAAGTGCCAAAACAAAGCTTCTTTCAGACGGCAGAGCTGGAAAGAAGTAATTAATACACTTAACAAACATCAAGTCTCGAGGAAAATGAAAAAATGGATTCCAATGTGCACACAAAACTCTGAAAATTGCAACAACAAAAAAATACCTCAAACGTTCTTCAAAGAAGCAACATTATTTTCAAAAAAGCTATATCAGACTTTATGTTTTGTTCGTATGGATTTTAACGTTGAAAGGGCAATGCTACCTCAAATTGTTTTGGACAAAATCAGTCATAGAATATGACCCCCGTCATTTCAATGGCATACAGGCAATAATGTCCTTGTTTCTTGGTGCGAGAGTTTATTGTACCAAATGCGATAGACCACTGATATCTTATCATTGAATTTCGATTGTCATTTTCAAGAAACGAAGATTCTGATTGGCTGAGAAATTTTGTTGATACATCGATCAACACAATTTTTCACGGAAGTCTATTTATAGCACTGTTTTTAGAACCGGGGTCCCCTCAAACACAAATGAACTCATTGCTGAAAATACAATTTGTTGATGTTTGCTTATCATTTCAAGGGTACCATTTCTTTTCTACTTACTCAAAAATTAACAGTACATGTAGAATTTGCCCAAACTGGTACTTATTCCAAAGATATAGAGAGACGATCGTTCGCTGTTTGAATCATGGCGGCTACCATAACTTGTTTTGGCAGACATATCACCGCGAAACCCTCCGACTTACGAAATATAGTGCGGTGATTGATTATTTTTAGATCCAAGAAAACAGTCTGTTTTCCATAAATAGATGATAATAAAATGACTCTACGCGCATTGATGCAGTTTTCTGTCCAATTTTTCGAGTGATACCTGCATCAACAGAAAGAAATATCAGATTCATTTCTTAAATGATACGGAAGAATAGAAGGGACACTGTGAGAAAAAAATTATCTCGTGCGCAAGACTTAGTAACTCGTGCGCACGACTAAGTAACTCGTGTGCACGACTTAGTAACTCGTGCGCACGACTTCTTAACTCGTGCGCACAACTTTTAACTCGTGTTGAGACTTTTGTAACTCATTCGCACGACTTCTGTTACTCGTGCGCACGTCTTAATAACTCGTGCTCACGACTTACTAACTCGTGCGAACGACTTTTTGTTGTCATTCTATTTGTCAAGTATCTCATGCCCACGACTTTGTAACCCGTGCGAACGAGATAAGGCACGGTCCATTTGATATTCTGGGGGGGGGGGGGGGGGGGGAGGGGGGTGGCTTGGGGTTTTTTTTTCGAAAAAGTAATTTTGCTCTCAATTTTGATGAAAAAAATTAATTTGCTTATGGTGTGACAGAAAAAAATAATCTTGCTGTTACAAATTTTCTGAATTTGAAGTATAACCATAAAATTTCGCTAAAATTCTTGAAAATTTTCCGGCTCGCCTCGCTCGCCGCAGTTTTCAAATTGTATAAAATTATTTTGGCTCAATTCGCTCGCCATGGTTTTCTATAAAAACATTATTTACTTAAAGCAAAGTTCATATCTTTGAAGATATCAAAAGTTACACATGTATGTGAATGAAAAAGGGCTTCATTAAAAGCTTAAATATATTATCAATATTTATGTATTACTATTAATACATGTTACATGTATCCCATTATATATAGAGTCTTATTTTATGTTCTTGTAAGCTTGAAAGGAGAACTTCAGTTATTTACCAATTTACAATTCTTAGTAACATTTAAAAATTTGTCTGGGAGACCTTCCACTCAGACCCTCTTATTCATGTTATATACATGATTTACCTCTTTTAAAAATTGAGAATTGTATTGTAAAAATCTTTTATCTCTGTTTAAAAGTAAATTGAATACTTGCATAAAATAAACTAATATATTAATATTTAGAGTTTTGAATAAAAATATAAATAAGTTCTATTGATTAAACACAAACATTCTTAAGGTGATATCACACGTTTCGTGTAATACAACACTTATTTTCCGAAAAAGAGCATAATTCTGATTTCCTAATTTAATTCAGATGTAAGAGACAATATTAGGAGGTCACCATCCAAAATTTTGAGATTTTGAAATTGATCAGACTTTTTAGCCATCCATTGATTGTTATGGAAATGCTCATTTTTTGGCTATATTATTTTTTCAGCCCAAGATTTTCAAATGAAACTTCACATATGATTCCCTCAACATACTGTGCAAGTTCTTATAGAAAGAAATCATTCAATGACCACGTCATATGTTGCAAAATCTGACTGAATGTGTAAATTATCATGTAAAAAATTAAAAGTGCAATTCGAGTTATCTTTCCTTACTATGTGAGCAAAGACAAAAGCATCCAAATTTATATAATCATCTTTTTGAAATATCACAGCAGTGTTCCTTCACTCACAAAGATGTCAATATGTAAATAGATAGAGCCGAATACAGATTTTGTTTGATAACACGACAGTATGTGAACATGTGTAATGATATTGCATGTTCCATATGGGTAACTATATTTTACGTTTCTCTACATTCAAACAATTTACTGACACCTGACTTATTTCTGAATAGATACGACATATGTATGCAGGTAATAAAGTCTTAACAAAATTTTCAAATACACTTCTAAGTTCAATTTCAGCAAAAAATTGACTATTGTTGGTCACTCTAGGCTTACCATTACTTTGCAAAGAAAAAAAAAAAACATTCAGATTTACATACGAATAACAATCTATTTGCTATTCACTACGCTCAGGCTCGAACCGCGGTCTTCCCGCATGGTGGGCAAGAGCTCTACCTCTGAGCTATTGGATCGACTTGCCGATTGAGCGATTATAACGAAGCCAGATCATCAAGACATTTTAAATTACGAAAATCGGAAATCTTCAGCGCGGAGATTTCTTAAAAATTCTCGTCTAAGGGAGGCTACTGAAACGCGTGTGATATCTCGTTAATATGCGCATCACTTTGTCCAAAAAAAATTTCTTTGCTCCAACTTTGCCAGAAAAAAATAATTTTGCCCCGGTCCGGGGCGAAAAAATAATCTTGCTCCGACAAAAAAACCCAAGCCCCCCCCCCCCCCCCCTGAATATCAAAAGGACCATGCCTAATCAACCAATAGAAAACTAGGACCAGATAAAATAGCGACAACTGATCATGATCATGCATGTATATTCATTTTGAAATACTCTCGTCTATCAAAAGTACAGTAAACGTCTTGTGCTGTATTAATGAAGCATCGGCGTTGTACTCAATACAAAACGTATTTTATAACAGTACCCTCGATAAATTCTTGGAAGCACATGGACACCCTCGGAAACAACCCCCCCCCCCCCCCCCCCCTCAATTTCGTAAATAGAGAGAACTTTAACAAAGAACAAACGCTAGTAAAACAGTACCCCAAGTCAAATGCTGGGCTTGACGGACCCTTCTCAGTATGGACAATTTATCCAGTTTTCATGCATATCTTTTTGAATCAAAGGTTGACCCCTATCCATCCCGATGGGTTGGAACCCTTGAATATTTTCCAGATCCACACATGAATGATACATGTACATCATTTCTTATGAGGAAGGTACAGTGAATCAGAGCATTGTTTTGAACTTAGGTACCCCTCGGCCCCTCTTTTAACTTCAACAAATTCATGGTTCCGTCCTATATATCAATATGTTTGTTTGTTACGAACCAAGTTTTAGCACATTTGAAATAATTCAGCGAAAATGAAGCGCGACTGGCTCTAGTTCCACATGTTCTAAAGCACGCAATATGCGGCAATATTCATTACATTTTCATGTTCTCTATTTTTAAAACTGTTCTCCTCTAAATAAAGTTATTTACATGAAATAAACTGTATTGTCTTCCTTCAACTTAGGTCTAAGGATTTTTAAAATTCAAAAACTTCATACTGTATTTTTAGAATTTACATGTTTTTTTCCGAGTGGGGTGAAACAATCTGTAAAAATGCGTAAAATCAACCAGAAAAAGAAATTTATGTGCTTTTTTTGTAATTCCTTTCCTTGTTCTGTGCCATTGACCATTTACAATAAACATCAAAGAAGTACCTAACCGTCTCAAAGTCGAAAAGGCAAAGCAAAATTGTGAGAATTCCCATCGAAACGGTTGCGAACCCCGGAATGAACAACATTCTGAAGTGAGACCAGGTGCCCGGGGAGAGTCAACACCCGTCGCAACAGCTCCAAGGAAACCTGTCACATTCGGTGATTGTCTCGATGTACATTTTGATGTACAGATCAGGTAAGTATGTCTTGTTCGGTGATGACGACAGCCATTCAATCACAATGTAGAATGTCACTGGTCATTCTGGAAAAGGATATCTGATATGCTTTTATAATATCCCCTTAGCGACCGAAGAACTTCCGCAATGATGATTTCAGCTGTTGTGTGATATAACCCTTAACAAGTAGCTTGCTTGCAAGCCGTCTGGCTCTAATGAGTAAATCTTCATATTTGGAGCAAGCTTTATCAGGTGAAAATAGTATGAAAATATGGATATAACGACTCGCAATACGGCAAAAACGCACCTCCTCCTCCTAATGTAGTTTTACAATACCGCGTTTTTCTCTATAGGTAAGGTATATATTCTCTCGGAATGAAGCTTAAAATTGTATGCTTAGCTCCGACTTTCCTACTTTCTCACTTGTGAATAGGTTTTACGGTAAATGAAGATCAAAGTCTTTAAAAATTATTCTTTTTTATCAAAAAGAATAGCAAAAAAAAGAAAGAAATTGCCGGGGGGATGGGGAAACGCTGGATCCAGCATCTCGTATATACGTTAAACCCATCAAATTATAGTCTGTTCAACTATCTGCTTTCATTTATAACAACACTTTAACGATAACAACTCTTTAACGATAGTACGAAGTACGTTTATTTACTAACACTGGCTCATGAACGCTGAATTCGACGTCAGGTTGAAAGATAAAAAATACACATATACATTGTATGTAAAATGTATTATTTGAAGTATATATTGCAGAATAAACGCTAAAATTAATACCGGAAAATTCAACACACACACCAAAAAAAAAAAAAAAGATTTACAAAACAAACAAGAGGGGCACAACGCTCACCTGATACCCATGCACACTTTTAACATACTGATATTGCATTATGATAGAGACAGTGCCAAAATTTGAACACACAACCCTGGGACTATATATACATAAACCATTATCTGTGGACCTTTCCTTTGTATATGAAAATAAGACAATGGCAAAGTAAATAAGTTTCATCATTTTAATGATATGTGGCTGTTTTGGACGCGGCTGACATTATAAAAGAAATTCAATGCAAAAACAAATGTCAATATATTCAATTCAAGTTCAATGCAAATTCAATCATAGTTCAATGCAATCCAATTCAAATAAATGCGAATTGCAATTCAAGTTCAATTCAATCAAATTCA